>CM060118.1:34867279-35429779 GCA_030522415.1 Channallabes apus
CCATAAGACACCTCATGTTTTTTCATTGTAGATGCTCTGGTAGTCCTTTTACCAGTCTGCTTTTCATGTGGCAAACTCCCACCAGGTGTAGTTTTTATAGGTAGAAAGGCTGAAAAAAAATAATAAAAACGCCGGTCCGTACAGCACTACAATTGTGGATGTATTTTATAAAACTCACAACGGGCATAATTGACTTTTATCTCTGTTGAAAAATTTCGAGTGCTGAGTTAAGGGAGAGCTGTTACAAAGTAGGGCGTGCGTTAAAAAAATAATTACTTGAAGCTTATAAGAAGTGGGATTGTTCCGCTAGCCAGTGAACTGCATGACAGATTAATTACTTCAAGTCGCCACTAAAAAGCACTTTTTAATTAATGTTGCATGAATAACACCTCCTGAAGTAAATATGCTTGGTCCAGGGGATTATAAGCACTGTCTTTCTACTTGAAAAAGGCTGATACTGTACACTACCTTCTGGAGATCTAACCAATCCAAGTCATTATCAGCCACTTTATGGTAATTGCAAAATGTAATTTTTGTATATGATTTTAAATTACATGTCATGTACCTTATAAGCCACTATTACCATTTGCATGAACAAGCTCGAAAAATGATGGAATGTTCTGTATGGGGAAAATATATAGATTTCTTTTTCCCCCCCAAAGGTTTCTACCCTGTGGTTTGAGAGATAGATAAAATGAAAACAAATAGGCCACTTAAGTAAGTCCCCTAACATCTGTAGGGATCGCTATTGTGTTTATGAGCTGCAGGGGGGCCAATCTGTTCGCGGAGGAATCAGTGTCAGAAGAACCAAGGACCCGTACAGCATTGATGAAAGAGAAGAGCCGACCCTGATGCCAGATCAGAAAAAAATTTGCTACACAAGTCACTTTCTTTAAATCCACACTTTCATCTCCTCTGTGCTAAAAGCACAACTGCAGAGGACTGTTTACAATGATTGATGGAAGATAATTCCCTGACACAAGTTTATGGCTAATTATGCTTGATGAAACGCTTCGAGGGGGAGAAAAAGGCTCTTGAGAATGCTTTCATGGCATAGACACAGCTACACGCAATCTTAAGGCAATGATCGCTTATTTACGAGTCTCAAATTAATTAGCGTTATTGCTGGAATGCACTCGCTCAGCTGGAATGCTATTATATAACGAGGAGTGTCACAGTAATATGGATACTTTACCATATTTTGGCTTTGCCTTGGCCATAATAGCCCTTTCAGTTTTTTGGGAGCAAATTGAACAAATGACCTCATTACTTTTCCATTAGGCAGCAATTTGGTATAACAGATTTCAGTGTTAGCAATCAGATGAATATTTGCAATGCTTTTTACGTTTGTCATTTTTCTTATATAATTAGACATTTTACAAGACGTGCGTGAGAGCTACAATTACCTGTAATTCACTTTTGCAAATTGGTGTCTCCATAAATGATTTTTCGGCTGCCTTTGAACCTCTTCAAAATATTCCTCTCTGTTTTTACCCATTAGATCCATCCTGGCAGCTTGCAAAGAGTTTCTCACTGGCTTTAGGCTGAATTATTTAGTCTATACTAAAACAAAAGAAATAACTAGAATTATGGAAGTGCATTATTAAAGTATATGTGTATGTAGTGTTTGTTTGTGGCACTAAGGAGAATAATGGTTGGACAGATGAAAGGCAGTTTATGTGTTTTGTTTTGTTTTGTTTTGTTTTGTTTTGTTTCAGTAGGAATGTTTACATAGACAATATTTCTTCAATCTGATCGAAATCATTCTGATTAGAAAGTCCACCTTAACTGTTTACATGGATGCTGATGCTAATCTGATAAGCAGTACATTTACATTTATCCAGAATATAACTGTTTTAAGTTGCACAGGGTGGTGCTGAAGATATTTTCCCACCAACTCTGAAGTTAGGTTAGGCTTTCCATCTTTTTGATAAATCCCTCCTTCTGTTATATGATCTTTCGCTATAATTCAGTCTCATCTATTATTCTTTAAATTCCTTACTGTATGTGAAATTCACGCCAGTCAGTGTCCCTTCTTCAGTCAAAGACCTAGTAGATGAAAGTTAACCTGCAGTAAGTGGAAGAGAGAGCTTTGCTCACTCAGTTTACTGATCAGGTATGGAAACAAAACTTTCTTTCTGGAAATCTAATTATACCCCCACATGGGGCAAACATGCAGAATAAACATATTTATTCAAACAAGAGAAAATCAATTTCATCAAGTGTTTACTTGGCTAACATTTACCTACTGAATGGATTATTCCTCTGTTATGATTGAAGAGCTTATATAATGCATTTTTTATTCTGATTAGGCTATTCTTCAGATTATGAGTGGATTGGATTGGAGTGAGTATTGGGTGCTAATACTCTGGTGAGAACCTATAGAACATTTTGTTTACTTGTGTTCATGGCAATGGAAACCTTGTTGGCTGTCAAGGCGTGTAAATGGTAACTTTAATAGGGGGTATGAGGGCGGCTGACCTGAGTGCATGGCGCAGTATCAGCGAGTGTTGTGATTAAAAATGTGTCATGAATTACATCTTGACTAACAAAGTGCAGTTCTCAGTGCTTACAGAACTGTAGTTCTTTCACACCTAACAGTGTCTCTGCATGAAAACCTCAAAGTTCCCTGTTCATGAATGCCTTAATGTAAGAACTATTCATGTAATCTTGTGCCAATTTTCATCTAGTGATTTTGGTGCTGTGTGTGTGCGTATGTTTTTACATTGCAAGGACCATTTACGGAAACCAGGAGCCTTTTTTCATTGCAGGAGTGGAATTTCTTTTACAGTATGGTTTCAGGAACCTTGAAATAGACCCAAAGCATGAAATTACAAGTTAAGAAAAAAAAGTTAAGTTCATTGAACATCAAAGTGCATTGTAAAGCCACTGATTGGCACAAGGCTACTTACGAACACTCCTGTTCCAGTGTTATGATATGTATTCCCTGCTGGACATTTAAAAAAAAAAAAAAGTTTGCTACCGTCAAAATAAATTTTCTTTTCAAGATTACATTCTCACTGACTCCTCACTGTGCTCTATGCTTAAAATAGATATATAGCTTATACAGTATATACTGCAAACCAATATTTTATTAAAATTACTTTTCAGAATTTAGTATTTCCTGCAGATGTTAACAAATAATAATAAATAATAATAAATACATATAAAGAAAGACTTTCAGGCTAGTACAGTATTTCTTTAATGCCATCTTGTGCAGCAATAACAGAGAAGTCTATTTGTGGAATCCTGGCACAGGTGGCTGATGCTCTGTGTTGGGGATCAGAAGGTTGGGGTTCGAGTCCCACCATTACCTGGCCACCACTGTTGGGTCCTTGGGCAAGGGCCTTAACCAAGATCCAATCCTGGATAAAAGATAGGAAGGTTGTGACAGGAAGGACATCTGTAAACCTGTTATAGATCTTGCGGATCAATTTGAGGTGGCAACCCCCAGGTTAAAAGTGACAAAATCCCCTGGTCAAACATTTCTACAGACATTTCTCAGTGGGATTCGGATCAGGACTTGGACCTTTGTACCCCATTAATCACACATGCATTGCTTTGGCCTTGTGTTTGTTACGTATTTCATGAGCTTAGGTAAAATAAAGATGAACATCTTCTCTCTTGAACATTCACCTGATTTTTACTCCATCCATTCTCTTATTAATTTTGACAAGCAGCTGAAGTTATAAAGATAAGTACTGTATGTTCTGTCTCCAATGCATGTTTCCTTATTTTACTGTAGGTTATGTGCCACACGCATCCCTTTGAAATTTGGCTTGCTATCATTTCACCAATAACTCATTACAGTACTGTATGTACAGTACTTTGTGCCCCATTCCTCCACTCTCAGCCTACAGTAGGTACTCTGTAACTCCTTACAAGTTACTCTTGGCCTCATTATGACCTTACTCACAAGTCTTGTTTTTGCACTGATGTTTGATGGAGAGACTTGTCTAGATAGTGGGTGGTGCGGAGCAGTTTCTACTTCCTTACTATTAATTAAGCAGAGCTTACTGGGATGTCCAACCACTTATATATAATAGTACACCCTATTCCTAAATCATCCATATTCTTTATTTTGATTGTTAATTTCCTTGAATGCTAGTGGGTTTTTTTTTTTTTTGCTTTCTTTTTTTTCAGACTGACAGTTTCTTCAACTATCACTAAACTGACAGCTCAACTAAAATGGATTTTGTTCAGAAAATAATGAGCTGTTTTAAAATTTCAGAAATATCGGCCATAAGAGTGTTAAAGTGTCCTTTAAGAGACATTTTCTTTCATCTGAAGGTTGCAGATCCTGAAGGGTGTGAATACTTATGCATCTCAAGCATATTATAGATTCAGCTTTCTTTTTTTTTTTTTAAATGTTGGCATTTTTTTTGACATTGCTCATATACAGTATTATACAGACACATCTGCTCAACTTTAAGTTAAATGTTTTATGAAAGAATGTTGAAAGGTGGCCCTATACAGTATGAAGGACATTGCTTTGCTTTCATGTTTTCTCTTTTTTGAATACTGACTTAAGAATAGTTTTGTGACACCTTTTATATCTTATATTTATTATTGGAGCACAAGACTTATATTAGACACATTCGTACTATTTGGCATCTCATCTTTTCAGTAAATGTACAATATGTTATGTGTAGAGCATGGAAAATTGGTTTGAGAAATCAGTTGTTTACTCTATAATCACAGGAAACAGAAGATCTTCCCATAATGGCTGACCAGCCACAGTCTGGGTTGTGTAAATGGAGATAAATGAGTAACACACTCTCTCTCTCTCTCTCTCTCTTTCTTTCTCTCAGGTTCACTGAGTTCCTGGAGCCATTTGAAAGAGTTATTCAGCCTGAAGAGCTGTGGCTCTACAAGAACCCTCTGGTTGAATCAGATCTCATCCCCAAGAGAGTCATGTTTGTAAGTCACATTTTTGGTTCGATGTGCTTGGAGAGAGATTTTATTGACCCTTGCACAGTGTCTTTATTGGCTCGGATCTATTGAGTGTCCAAAGTGCAGGAAGGCACAGAGATCAGAGGCGAAGCTGCATTTGGAATTCACAAACCCTGGTATGGTCAAAACCAGAAAATTACTATGAATAGAGGGACTAGGAAACAAGCAAACGAGACAAAAACGCTTAGAAACTCATGACCAGTTTAAAGATACAGTTACCACATGCAAACAATTGGATTAAATTGTTTAACGGCTTGAGATTTGAATTTCCTCATCTGAGGACATGATATTTATCCCAATTACACTATCCATATACCAATCAGCCATAACATTAAAACCATTAACATTAAAACCACCTAGGTTTTGGGTTCCCCTTGTGCCACTCAGGTGGCTTAGGCCCCTCAGGCATGCCTCCTCAGGGCCTCTGGTCCTGCCATGTGTGGATACAGGCCGTTGGCACTGGGTTGGATTTATTTGTCTGGTGCATCCAAGAGATACTTGATCAAATTGGGATCTAAAGGTTTGGTTGACAGCCCTGGGCTCCTTGCCTGCTATGCCCTGGGTGTTCTGCTGCCTTTCTATCAGGGCCAACATTGACTTATTTAGTGATTTGTGCTGCGTTGGATTTTCTGTGGGTCCCTGCAGGCATGAGTGAGCCTTGCACTGGGTCCCCATGATCATGTCACAAGATTACTTTTGCATAATTGGCAACCAGTGTTGTTCAGTGCACCTAACTGTGGTATTAATATTATGCCTGACCAGTATACAGTATATACTGTACTGTTGTTAGATATAAGTATTTTGCCAAACTTCATCCTGTTTTATGTCTGTGAAGATTCTCAGTCATCCAGGTGAGGTTCACTGAGGGGACTAAGTTGAGTCATGTCAACTCGACTTCCTCTTAGTTTAGTAGAAACGTTTCACTACTTGTTGTTGTTGGTCTTTCGGCTGCTCCAGGCAAGGGGTCGCCACAGCGGAATATCCAGTCCGCACTACAACTTGGCACAGGTTTTACGCCGGATGCCCTTCCTGACGCAACCCTCCCATTTTATCCGGGCTTGGGACCGGCACTGCATCCAGTGGCTGGGGTGTGGGCACTGGCTGGAATCGAACCCGGGCCTTCCGCATGGCAGGCGAAACACCTACCACTGAGCCACCAGTGCCCCCCTAGAAACGTTTCACTACTCATCCAAGTAAAAGTTATTAAGTCCTCCAATGTCAAAGTTGCCTCCCCTATCTGAAACGGCTTGTTACATGAACAATGGAGAAGGTACTGTAAGCTTAGGAGGGATGGACATTAAAGAGTAGAGGGAAGAGAGCTGTTAGGAAGACAATAGAGACAATGGCTTTCTTAGTGGACGTGTGAAGAGGTCTTTCTTAGGATACAGTAGATGAAAGAACAGCATGAAAAATAGTATACAGGTTCATCCTGGTTTGAAGACATTGATTAAGTTAATAGTTATCAGAGGCTAATGAAGAGAAATAATATATAATTATATGAATTATATGGCTGGAAATAAACAACAACCAAAAAGATTGCTCGAATCACACATTAACACCATTTCATAACCATAAATCTAGTTTCAAACTTTGGTTTCAGTTCTCAGACATTTTTGTCATGATACACTGGTTTGTCCGTGTGCACTTCAGTTTATCTACAGTACAAGCTCTACATGCATGAGGATGCAAAATTGCTGATTCAGCATAAGCATTTGCATCTGCTGCCCCTGCTGTTTGTCATTATTCAGATTCAAATTTTATTTGTCACATACACAGTCATACACAGTACGATATGCAGTGAAATGCTTACACGACCGCCAGTGACCTTAAAAAGAGAATTAAAGCTTATAATAAAGAAATAAATATGAATAAAAGAAATATGAATTAAATTTAACTAGGATAAAAATAGAAATAAAAATAATAAAAATAGAAATAAAAATAATAAAAATAGAAATAAAAATAGAAATATACTGTACAATAGAACATTTAAGAAATTTAGAGATTTGGTGAAAGAAGATGGTGTGCAAATATTACTAAGGTCTTACTAAGGTGCCTTATTAAAGTGACTTTGTGCAATGGTCCAGAGTGTAAACGTAAACATGTAAGTGTAGATGTGAGTGTAGATGTGTGTGGATTTGTCCATAGTGTCCATGGATGTTAAAAGATGTTATTAGTCCTGTGTGGAGGTGTGATTGAGAGACCTTATCGCCTGCGGCAAGAAGCTCCTCCTCAGTCTCTCTGTGTTGGCCTTTAGGGAGCGGAATCACTTCCCAGACCGCAACAAAGAGAACAGTCCATTACTGGGGTGACTGAGGTCCTTCATGATCTTCCTGGCCTTAGTCCAGCACCGCTTGCTGTAGATGGAGTGCAGGTCAGGGAGCTCAGTGCGGATGATGCGCTCGGCTGATCGCACCACCCTCTGTAGAGCTCGTCTGTCCTGCATGGTGCTGTTCCCGAACCAGGTTGTGATGTTTCCCGTCAGGATGCTCTCTATGGTGCAGGAGTAGAAGTTCCTGAGCACCCTGGAGGGCAGTCTAAAGTCTCTCAAGCGTCTGAGGTGGTAAAGACGCTGCCGGGCCTTTTTCACCACGGTGTTGATGTGACAGGACCATGACAGGTCCTGCGTGATGTGAACACCGAGGTATCCGAAGCTGTCCACTCTCTCCACTGGGCTCCTGTTGATGATGGGGGTCTGGTAGTTCCTCTCCTGCTTTGTACTAAAGTCCACTATCAGCTATCTTCCATTACTATCCATTGGCACCATTTTGAAATATGTACTTTATGTAGTTTTCCTACAGTATGTTGCAGAAAAACAAGAAACGCTTTCTCAAAACATAAAATACATACTATCAAATACTATGAAAAATACTATAAAATACATTTTATAGTAGGTGTCTAACTCACTGCCACTCACTGCATCTGCATTTTTAGACATTTCTTGCTTCAGTGTAAAACAAATTTGGATTTAACACAAAGTGCACATGATCCAACTGTCAGTGTTGGGTCAATGAGCAGCTTTATAGAAAAAA
This sequence comes from Channallabes apus, assembly GCA_030522415.1. Taxonomy (NCBI): domain Eukaryota; kingdom Metazoa; phylum Chordata; class Actinopteri; order Siluriformes; family Clariidae; genus Channallabes; species Channallabes apus. Next base: position 34,875,262 of record CM060118.1, read on the forward strand.
AAATATGTATACATTATAATGAACAGTTTGTACCTGCTGAGTAAGCTGAGGGTGAGGGGAAAAACCTTTCCTGTCCAAGAGATCCTGACTCTTCTGTGTCCGTTGAAATTTCTCATCACTGTTTCTCTTCAGTAGCACCTGAGAACTATGAGCTTAATCAATGTCTTCAAACAGGATGAAGTTTGGCAAAAGAATTATACATAACTCTCTTCATATGAGGATTGTATAAAGATATATAGACAGTGTAATCTGGAGGGTTAAATGAAGACACGAAGAGTCAAAAGGTTAATGATTAAATACACAGCTATACTGTAACTCATTCACATTAATTCATGTGGTCGTTCTCTGAACAATAATCTCCAAATCCTCTGACAAGTAAAAAAACTTTCTGCACATGTGACTTTTCTTTTTTTTTTAATTTTCTTGTATTCATCTTGTATTTTAGTCTCACTCCACACCTCTACTCTCAACCGGGTATCATACCAACATTTCTAGCAAGCTTGTTAAAATTGATAGTGCAGCTCCTGTTCACTCTGGGTAATATATTTGTATTCAGATACACTGGGGCAAAAAGTATTTAGTCAGCCACCAATTGTGGAAGTTCTCCACTTAAAGATGAGAGAGGCCTGTAATGTTCATCATAGGTGAACCTCAACCATGAGAGACAAAATAAGAAAAAGAAAATCACATAGTAGGATTTTTAATTAATTAATTGGTAAATTCCTCTTTAAAATAAGTATTTGGTCGCCTACAAACAAGCAAGATTTCTGTCTCTCACAGACCTGGAACTTCTTTAAGAGGCTCCTCTGTCCTCCACTCGTTACTTGTATTAATGGCATCTGTTTGAACTTATAAAAGTATAAAAGAAACGTGTCCACAATCTCAAACAGTCACAATCCAAACTCCAGTATGGCCAAAAGCTGTCAAAGGACACCAGAAACAAAAGTGTAGATCTGCACCAGGCTGGGGAGACTGAATATGTAATAGATAAGCAGCTTGGTATGAAGAAATCAACTGTGGGAGCAATTATTAGAAAATGGAAGACGTACAAGGCCACAGATAATCTCCCTCAATCTGGGGCTCCACGCAAGATCTCACCCCGTGGGGTCAAAATGATCACAAGAACCATGAGAATCCCAGAACCACATGGAGGGACCTAGTGAATGACCTGCAGAGAGCCGGGACCAACGTAACAAAGGCTACCATCAGTAACACACTGCGCCGCCAGGGACTCAAATCCTGCAGAGCCAGACGTGTCCCCCTGCTTAAGCCAGTACATGTCCAGGCCCGTCTGAAGTTTGCTAGAGAGCATTTGGATGATCCAGAAGATGATTGGGAGAATGTCATATGGTCAGATGAAACCAAAATAGAACTTGTTGGGTTTGGAGGAGAAAGAATGCTGAGTTGCATCAAAAGAACACCATACTGTACCTACTGTGAAGCATGGGGGTGGAAACATCATGCTTTTGGGCTGTTTTTCTGCAAAGGGACCAGGACAACTGAGCCGTGTAAAGGAAAGAATGAATGGGGCCATGTATCCTGAGATTTTGACTGAAAACCTTCCATCAGCAAGGGCATTGAAGATCAAACGTGGCTGGGTTTTTCAGCATGACAATGATCCCAAACACACCGCCCAGGGTTTGTGGCTTCGTAAGAAGCATTTCAAGGTCCTGGAGTGTCCGAGCCAGTCTCCAGATCTCAGCCCCATAGAAAATCTTTAGAGGGAGTTGAAAGTCCGTGTTGCCCAGCGACAGCCACAAAACATCACTGTTCTAGAGGAGATCTGCATGGAGGAATGGGCCAAAATACCAGCAACAGTGTGTGAAAACCTTGTGAAGACCTACAGAAAACGTTTGACCTCCGTCATTGCCAACAAAGTGTATATAACAAAGTATTGATATTTTTTTTGTTATTGACCAAATACTTATTTTCCACCATAATTTGCAAATAAATTCTTTAAAAATCCTAAAATGTGATTTTCTGGATTTGTTTTCTTCTTATTTTGTCTCTCATAGTTGAGGTATACTGTACCTACTGTATAATGAAAATTACAGGCCTCTCTCATCTTTTTAAGTGGGAGAACTTGCACAATTGGTGGCTGAATAAATACTTTTGCCATATATTTGTACATATCTGACATATAGATAGGTACAGAAAAGATGCACCACAATTTTAAGTTTCCTTTTTCTAAAGGAAGGAGTCTGCACATTGTGATGATTGACTTTATAGGTTGCAGTGATGCTACTTTCATGGTCTTTATGGTCCCATCCTCGGCTTATCTCCAACAGACCGAGAGCTTGTCCACTAGTAATAATTACCATGGGTTTTATATATATATTTTAAATGAAGCCAAGAAATTGGACGACTTCTAGTGTCTACTGCAAGTGGCTGTCATAAAAGTGCAAGTCTAACTAACTTAGCTTTTAAATTAATTACGAAAAGCCATTTTGTAATTTTTAACTTCAGTTATAATTAATATTATTTCATCACAGTATCACAGTGATCAAAGACTTGCAAGGATGAAACTCACTAAAAACATGGGCTTTTATTTATTTATTGACCTCTGCCGTTGAGTTTATCTCTGCTGAGCCAAAAGGTTTGAAAATTGCCATTTCAGTCTCATAAGCTATACAGAGCAAAGGGTCCATGAGTTTTATACAGTATTGTGTTATACAGTATTTTCATCAGTACAAATTGTGTTATGTATATATGTTTAGCATGTCTGTATTATGTACAAACCATGCAATATTACCAATCTTAACAGTACCAAAGAGCACAGGTAACTTTGCTCTTATTTTAATGCATCCCAGGAGGCTACTATACTGTACATCAGTTTTTTTTGTTTTGTTTCCATCCAAAAAATAGTCTATTTTGTAATATGGTGCTATGGTGCTTTCATTACAGGCATGCAAATATTCGTCCTTAATGTTATTTAGCATATAAAATGTAAGTGAAAAGGGAACATACAGTATGAAAACGAACATACAGTGGTGTGAAAAACTATTCGCCCCCTTCCTGATTTCTTATTCTTTTGCATGTTTGTCACACTTAAATGTTTCTGCTCATCAAGAACCGTTAACTATTAGTCAAAGATAACATAATTGAACACAAAATGCAGTTTTTAAATGAAGGTTTACGTTATTAAGGGAGAAAAAAACTCCAAATCTACATGGCCCTGTGTGAAAAAGTGATTGCCCCCCTTGTTAAAAAATAACTTAACTGTGGTTTATCACACCTGAGTTCAATTTCTGTAGTCACCCCCAGGCCTGATTACTGCCACACCTGTTTCAATCAAGAAATCACTTAAATAGGAGCTACCTGACACAGAGAAGTAGACCAAAAGCACCTCAAAAGCTAGACATCATGCCAAGATCCAAAGAAATTCAGGAACAAATGAGAACAAAAGTAATTGAGATCTATCAGTCTGGTAAAGGTTATAAAGCCATTTCTAAAGCTTTGGGACTCCAGCGAACCACAGTGAGAGCCATTATCCACAAATGGCAAAAACATGGAACAGTGGTGAACCTTCCCAGGAGTGGCTGGTCGACCAAAATTACCCCAAGAGCGCAGAGACAACTCATCCGAGAGGCCACAAAAGACCCCAGGACAACATCTAAAGAACTGCAGGCCTCACTTGCCTCAATTAAGGTCAGTGTTCACGACTCCACCATAAGAAAGAGACTGGGCAAAAACGGCCTGCATGGCAGATTTCCAAGGCGCAAACCACTTTTAAGCAAAAAGAACATTAAGGCTCGTCTCAATTTTGCTAAAAAACATCTCAATGATTGCCAAGACTTTTGGGAAAATACCTTGTGGACCGACGAGACAAAAGTTGAACTTTTTGGAAGGTGCGTGTCCCGTTACATCTGGCGTAAAAGTAACACAGCATTTCAGAAAAAGAACATCATACCAATAGTAAAATATGGTGGTGGTAGTGTGATGGTCTGGGGTTGTTTTGCTGCTTCAGGACCTGGAAGGCTTGCTGTGATCGATGGAACCATGAATTCTACTGTCTACCAAAAAATCCTGAAGGAGAATGTCCGGCCATCTGTTCGTCAACTCAAGCTGAAGCGATCTTGGGTGCTGCAGCAGGACAATGACCCAAAACACACCAGCAAATCCACCTCTGAATGGCTGAAGAAAAACAAAATGAAGACTTTGGAGTGGCCTAGTCAAAGTCCTGACCTGAATCCTATTGAGATGTTGTGGCATGACCTTAAAAAGGCAGTTCATGCTAGAAAACCCTCAAATAAAGCTGAATTACAACAATTCTGCAAAGATGAGTGGGCCAAAATTCCTCCAGAGCGCTGTAAAAGACTCGTTGCAAGTTATCGCAAACGCTTGATTGCAGTTATTGCTGCTAAGGGTGGCCCAACCAGTTATTAGGTTCAGGGGGCAATTACTTTTTCACACAGGGCCATGTAGTTTTGGATTTTTTTTCTCCCTAAATAATAAAACCCCTCATTTAAAAACTGCATTTTGTGTTTACTTGTGTTATCTTTGACTAATAGTTAAATGTGTTTGATGATCAGAAACATTTTGTGTGACAAACATGCAAAAGAATAAGAAATCAGGAGGGGGGCAAATAGTTTTTCACACCACTGTATGTAAAATCATTTGTATTAAAGGTGCATAATACGTAGTACTGTATAGTTTGTGTATGTGTGTTTATATTATTTATTTATGGCTTTTAATCTAGCAAAACCTACAGTAGACCAAATGTGGATCATGTCTCATTGCTGTGTATAGATTTCTATTACATTTGACATTTTAGTATTAGTATAGTAGTATAGTAATGTTATATACTTATGAAAGAATATATTGATTTGTAGCGATTGATTTCTTAAGATCAGCAAATTGAAAATTAGTAAATAGATTTTGTGTGGGGCCCACACACACACACACACACACACACACACACAAAAGCAAGATTTTGCATGACCATCTCAATTCTCAGCCCTGGTCTGCATGGCACAGGGACAGTAAGTGCTGTATGTTTAGGTGGCCTACAAGGAGACACACTCTTAGGGATCCCAAATGAGATTATACACAAACTAGTTTCCGAGTACAGGGAGACAGTGATAAAGGTTAGATGTTTGTGCTTTAACAAGCTGTTTGTTTTAAGTCCTTCCTTAAATTGGGACTGACCATTTTTATTGTCAAATAAAATGCATCTTAACAGCAATAGAAAAATGAAATAAATGTAATAAAAATAAATGAGAGGCAGCTTCAAATGAACGACCAATAAGAGTATGCTGATATATTGGAAACTGTTGGGGACTGTTTGTCCTAGACAAAAATTATATTATGCCTTGCTGGGTTCTGGGTTATTCCTGACAATCATTGTGTGTGTGTGTGTGTGTGTGTGTGTGTGTGTGTGAAGGGTGAGTCAAAAGTTATCCACACACTGGCTGTACAATTTATTTTAATTATCCACTTCTTCATCAGAATTAAATCTTCATTGTCATAGATCTGCTTTCAGGGGACCAAACAGGTGAAAGACTGATGGAGCAAGATGCAAGATATACTGTAAGAGGCCTAGAGAGAGGATGCTTTAACAGCTTAGAATGAAGTTTTTGCAGAGTGTTGACAGTGTGAGTAGAAGTGTGCAAACATGCATTGTCATGCAAGATCACAATGCCCTTGGTTAGCAGTGCTTTGTGTTTAAGTATGGGCTTCAGTTCTTCATAATAATAAACCATCTCACTGTAACATTCCTGATAATGTTCCAATACTGGCCTTTAAAAACCACAGAAAACTGTAAGCGCTCAATTTTCTAGCTAATGGTAGACTTCTTGGTGAGGGTTTCATTTCATACTCTGCCATTTACTTTCCGACTCGTAGTGATCCATGTCACATCACCAGTAACGATTCTTGAGAGAAATTTTTACCTTCCTTAGAGTATTGTTCCAAATTTTTTTGCCGATATCCAAATCCATAATACAACTTGCATGAGTTGTTTCAGCAGCAGGTACAGAAATGATAAAATTGCTGCCTGCTGCTCTTCTTTCATGCAAATCACAAGTGGGGAATCTATTTTTGCTCCCACCGCAGTTACAAAGAAACCAAGTACAGTTACACGTTTTCACACCTGCATACAGTAACAGTGACTCGTCCTGAACAGAAAGCGCTGATAATACCACAGAAGTTTTAGTATAACGGAATGCAAACATTTTTGACTTACCCTTGTGTGCGTGTGTGTGTGTGTGTGTGCGCGCGTGTTTGCTGAGTATGATGTGTTGCTCTTTTGCCTTCAGAACTGCTTTAATTCCTTATAGAATTAGATTCTAGAAGATAATGGAAACATTTCTTAGAGATTTTGGTCCATACTAACACTATAGCTGAAGGTGTAGATCAGATGACAGTGTGGAAATCTGGAGTTTCTGCATATTTGTCAGCTGCACATCCATGATGAGAATCTCCTCTTCCACTAAATCCCAAAGGTGTTTCAATGGATTGAGATCTGCTGACTGTGGAGGCCATTTGACTACAGTGAACTCATTGTCATGTTTAAGAAACCACTTTGATATGGTTTTAGCTTTGACATGGCATGAATTCTGTTGAAAATAAAAGGATAGACTTGGTCAGCAACAATACTTAGGGGGCTGTAGCATTTAAACAGTGCTCCACTGGTACTAAGGGGCTCAAGATGTGCCACAAAAACATACCTCATACCATAACACCGCCACCAGCCTGAACTGGTGATAGAACCATGCTTTAATCTTGTTTATGCCCAATTCTGGCCCTACCATCTGAATGTTGCAGCAGAAATCAAACCTCATCAAACAACGCAACATTTTCCAATCTTTTGTTGTCCAATTTTGCAAATTGTAGGCTTAGTTTCCTGTTCGAAGCTGACAGGAGTGGCACCCAGTGTTGTCTTCAGCTGCTGTAACCCATCTACATCAACAGTGAATGTGTTGTGCATTCGAAGATGTTCTTGGCATAACGTGGTTGTAACAAGATGTTATTTGTGATATTGTTGCCTTTCTATCAGCTTGAACCAGGAAATGTCTGCTGCCAATTGGGTACTTTCTCTTTTTCACACCATTCTCTATAAAGCATACTGTAGAGACGATTGGGTGTGAAAATCCCAGTTTATCAGCAGTTTTGGAAAAACCCAGACCAGCCTGTCTGGCACAAACACCCATGCCACATTCAAAAAGTCACATAAATCACCTTTTTTCTCCATCCTGATGCTCGGTCTGATGCTTCAGCAGATCATCTTGTCCAGAGAGATTCACACTTCATTCTGCATTCATACTTTTTTTCAACTCATATCTTGAATGCCTACACCATGTCGTATAAACTATTACAATGTTTTATATTTCATCTATGAATCCCAACACTGGGTGCCACTCCTGTCAACTATATTGACTTGTCTGATGACTTTATCTCCACAGATAGATTTTGGCTCAGTGCACTGAGATTGTGTATTATATTGTGCCTTACACAATTTTATTGTCCTTTGCCAACTTTTGTGTTTAGCCTCGTGTTACTTTATTACTTTTGCAAGGCCAGTGTCTTAGGAGGACAGAAACCCCTTACATGCACAAATATTTGGTCACAAGTGCATAGCAGTTAAAGAGAAAAAGCATTTCCAGTCCATAGCTGATGTCAGATAACAAGCACAAATTCATCAATCTGGATAATTATATATATATATATAAAACTGCTGCTAACTAGCGAGAGGCAAAGACAAAAGCTCTGCAACATTATAAAACCATAAACATGAAGGCAAGAGAATTGGTCATGTGCAAAATGACATTGGCAAGAAATAACAAACTAATCCTGTTAGCCAAGAATAGAATTGGACGTTAAAGTAATACCTCCAAGTCATCTGTGCTATTAAAATAGGATTAGTCATGTCAATTATGGTAATTTGTTTTCATTTAAAAAGCTCCAGCATATAACGAGTCGCTTCTTTCTGAAGCCTCCAACCCACTACCCATTAATTACAGCAGGTAAAGGTCATGCTAATGCTGAGCAAAAAGGGAAAATAATGAACACATTTGCAGGTTGGTAGTAATTACTCAGATATAGGGGGAAAAAGGCCTGGTCTTGCTTTATGTGTAAGTGGATGTGAACTGGGAGTCATTCAGGATTGTGTAGGAGGATTGATGCTAGTACAAAACCAAAGCACTAGACCAAAGCAACCCCGCATGAACATCTTTTTATTTTAATACATTTCATTTCATTATGAGATTTGTTTGTTCTTTGTAAATATATTTTCATTTTATAATGATAGATGTCTCTGAGTATGGAACTCCAAAGTGTTCAAAATTAAATAAATAAATAGGGCATGATGAAATAAATAAGTCTATGAATAAATAAGACACATATATGTAATATGAGAATGATATTGTGAAATAATGGCACATATTTTGAAAAAAAGCTAATAATTGTGAAATATATTTACCTATTATTATGAAATAATATTTCATGGTCATTATTTTTCCCAATAACAGAGATTATTGCAGAGGTATTTTATTTAATTCATGCTGTTTTTATTTCAAAATGTCATTTTTTCAAAGTCATTTTTTATTTCAAAATCCTTTTTTTCACGATGGCCTATTTATTTCATAATGCGGCTTTTCAGCAGAATGAGTTGTTCTGTCAATCCGCGCCAGTGGGTTGGACCTGCGTGCCTATTGGCTGATCCTTTAACATCGATTAGTATCCCTGGATACCTGCTCCGCGGACCACCACTATAGCTAGCAATAACGTGCTAGGCTCAGTGGTGGACTGGCCGTCTGGAGCACCGTTTTCCTGGTGGGCTGCTGGTCAGTGTGGCCGGCCCAGTCAGTACGTAAATTTATTTTAAAAATGACGGAAACTATATTATTGCATCTCTTTTTTTACGCAGATAGATGAGTGCGTTAATCGTACGGGCGCCGCCGATATTGTCTTATTTATTCATAGAGTTATTTATTTCATAATGTCCTATTTATTTATTTAATTTTGAACACTTTGGAGTTCCATATCTGAGAAGTACAGTGTTATGCATAGATAATAGTATTGCTTTGACCTAGTGTAGTTTTCATGGTACTTGGCAAAATCCTACTGAAATGAATCTGAGAGCATCAGTGGGGGCATTTGTATTATGTAGGCTGATTTGAATTATATTTCATAATGATTGGTTACTACAGAAATATCTTATGTAATTTATTATATCTCATATAAAGAAAGCACAAACCTTCCTTTTTGTCTTTAGTATTGAAAAATATTTTGAAAAATAGTTAAAACTTGTTGGCATAGTGGTTAGCACTGTGGCCTCGCACCTCCAGGGTCTAAGGTCTGATTACCGCCTGGTTCTCCCTGTGTTTTGTGGATTTCCTCTGGGTGCTCAGGTTTTCTCTCACAGTTCAAAGACATGCAGGTTAGACTAATTGAGTGTGTTTGTGTGCCCTGTGACGGATTGGCACACTGTCCAGTGTACCCTGGGATGGGCTACAGGGTTCCCATGACCCTGTAAAGGATAAGTGTGTAGAGAATGAGTGAGTGAATAATCAATCATGGTTGATTAAAATGGTAACTAATTAAATGTCAGTGTACTGTATAATGATAAGGCAAATCATTATTTAATAGAAATCTATAAATACTGGTGTTCATCCTATAATATACTTATATTTATTTTAGTATAGGAAAAGAAAATCATATTTAAATGACATTTTATTAATCTGGAATAAGAGTTTATTAAGCTACAGTATGTCATGCCTTTGAATTCTTTGAAAAGTTTTTTTTTTTACTTTTACTTTGAAATATAGTCTGAGAAATCATTGCCATTCTTTAGAAATAATAAATTACTTGACAATTTGACCCTAAACTTAAATAATAATAATAATAATAATAACAAATTCAAAAAGATTCATTTTGTGTGTGGTTAAAATCTAAGCCACTTTAGTAGGTTCTATTAATAAGAGTTTCCGTTCACACTTTAAATCCAGTAATGATTTCTGCCATTATTGAAAGCTTTGGAGGGATCTATTAGTTAATTTTATTAATATGCACTAACCATTTTTTTTTACAATAAATAGCTTGTAATAATGAATGATTGTAGTAATGTACAGTGGAACCTTGGATTACGAGCATAATTCATTCCAGAAGCAGGCTCGTATTTCAAAACACTCGTAAACCAAATCAAATTTTCCTATAAGAATTAATGGAAACTCAAGTTATTCGTTCCACAGCCCCAAAATAAATAAATAAATAAAAATAATTAACACAAATTATTAAGTAAAATTAAAACAAATTAACCCTTACATTTGCCTTTTAAAAAAAGTTGTAGCGCGGCCACATAAAGGGACATTTTTATATAGAAGGTAAAGGATTGAAGAGCTAATGCTGCTCACCTGTGGCCAAAGATGTACCCTACCGATTGTTATTTTCCCCTTGTGACAGTGTTGGTCACCGGGCAAGCTCCCACGCGCATGCGCGATCGCGACGCGAGGGAACCTGGATGTGAATCTGATCACGTGTGCCGGCATAAAGCCGGAACCGGCAAGGAAGCCGGCACGGAGAGATTACTACAGCGCGCTGATTGTTTTTGAGAGAGAGTTTGTTTGGTTGTTCCAAGGATTACTTTCATAGTTTGGATTAATCTCGTTGGACACTCACATTTCACCTCTCGTTCCGTTACTCGAACTCCCAGAGTTGCCATCTATCCTGGTGAGGCCGAGAATAATCTCTCCACTCATCATTCCATACACGCAATACCACACACCCTGGACTTCCACTCATACTCACACACACCCCTGCACACATTATTTATATTTGTATTATATTTGTATATATTGGTTTTGGTGCACCTTGTTTGTTTGTTTGTTGGTTTGATTTTGTATAATACACTTTGGTTTATTTCACTACAAGCTTTTGTGTCGCATCGTATATTGTCCTGCCACGGTTTGCGCAATACCGGAAGCGTGGTTTACCAGCCCATATTTAGATTCCCGAATCCGTAATCTTGTAACAAACGGTTTATTATTAATCCAAGCGTTACATAGTGGTGGCCCGTACAGGGAATCTGTATTTTGGATATTTTCCGTGGCTGAACAAAATGGACGCTAATAATGCTAATGCTAATGCTATTGGTGCTATGAAGGCCGACTTTGCTATAGCTAGTAATGTGATGGAGGAAGTAGATGATGCATTTGTAACCCAACAGCTGAAATAACATCATTGATTAGTTCACTATATATATCTGATAGACATGATGATGACAATGATGATGAGGATATTATTGCTCATGTGTCTGATATTAATGTCGTACACACAATGCACACTGAACTAACTCAATGCAAGGTGGATGTGGAGGCTCTCACAGACAAAGTGAGCAAGTTGGAGCAGGATTTCAGACAATCTGTAAACAGCAGTCTGAACAGAGAAACCAGTTTCTGTGAGGCAGTGGACGCTGGCTTAGAAGGGCTGGAACGCTACTGCCAAGAGGCCCTAGAGAAACTGGAAAGAGCTGTCACTGACTGTTTTCTCCGACGGGACGTAATCTGGGAAAACCAGATGAAAAAACCATCCAAAGGTTACAGGCCTACACCCCTGCATCTCTCCAATCTCCTGCTCTACATTCTTCCAGCACTCCAATCACGGCATCTACAACAAAGGTAAAGCCAACCATCAGTCATGAAAATTATGACATTCCTCCCGGTGTTCCACCACACTCTTCTGCTCAGCTTACCTCCTCAGTTTCTCCCTCTTCTTCTTCCTTTTATGGTCGACCACCCATCCGCCTGGAGTTTCCAGCCTTTGGCGAAGCTTCAGATACAGCAGATGTACTCCACTTCATCGAACAGTGCGAGAACTATTTGGAGATCAGACCACTGCCGAGCCCAGAACTGCTAGGAACCCTCAGCACCGTTCTAAGAGGACCTGCTCTGAGCTGGTGGAAGGCAGAGAAAGGCAAGGTGAGGGACTGGATGTCTTTCAAACAGGCTTTTATGGCGGCGTTCTTACTTGATGACTACCTCACGGAAGTGGAGGAAAACTTGAGGTCGCTGGTACAGCAGCCTGGTCAACGCCTTAGGGACTTCGTCTATGACTACCGTGCCCTCTGTCTGAAGTGGAAGCCGGATATCTCCGAGGAGGAATTGGTGGGGCGAATACTGAATAATATCAACCCCAGAGTGGCAGGATGTCTGAGGGGAACTGTGACCACCGTGGAACAGCTCGTGAAGATAGGTTCCAGGGTGGAAAAAGACTGCAAAAGCTCCAAAGACTACTGGCAGAAGGTGGACTCTCAGCAGAACAAGGAAAAGAGTCATTAGAAGGCAGGGGAGCGAGCTCCTTCAAAGCACGCAGCGGGACTCTCCATTGCGCAATCTCTAGCTACTCCATCTCTCCTCCTGGTTCCAGTAACAGTGCAAGGAAGGAAGGTGAATGTTGTGGTGGACACGGGAAGTTCTTACACGCTGATGAGGAACCATCTATGGCAAACACTCGGCGATCAGGAGGACCAAGTTGGCCTCCCATCTCCTCAGAAGTTCGTCATGGCTGATGGAAAAGTACATCAAGCTCAAACGCACGTCATGTTACAGTACAAGTGGCACACCACCAAATGTGAGTTAAAGACCTTCGTCATGAGGGACGCTCACCTGGCCTTCTCTCTGATCGTGGGACTCGACTTCTTAAAAGCCACGGGAGCCATCTTGGACGTCGCTAGGGGAGAGTATGCGCTGAAAACAGAGGGGATTGTTTATCATGCATTTATAACGTCCCCACCCCACACGGTGCCATCGATGCCAACGCAACGGAGACACACTCAGCTCCCAGCAACAGCCAATCTCTACCTCGCCCTACCGGTGACGCCCGACGATCTCCTATGCGCTGAGAAAAAAACAGAGAACACGACATCATGGGACCCCGACAGTGAGCAGGAGCTGCTGAAACTAATGGCTGCTTGGCCCCGCACCACCTCCAACACCCTAGGCAAAACAGCAGTAGTGAGACACACAATTACTTTCTCAGACGACACACCATTCAGATCCAGAGCCTACAGAGTATCACCCATGAAGAAGACAATTATAGAAGATCAAGTAGACCAGATTCTGAAGGATAACATCATCCAACCTTCATGTTCACCATGGTCTTCCCCCGTTGTTTTAGTACCTAAACCCCATGGGATTTACCGTTTCTGTGTGGATTTTAGAAAGCTAAACAGCAAGACCAAACCTGATGCATATCCAATGCCTCTTATTCATGACATCATAGAATCACTGGATGGTGCCTCCTGGTTCTCAACCTTGGATCTGCAATCTGGTTACTGGCAGGTGGAGATGGAGAAAGACAGCTGTGAGAAAACCGCCTTCATCACCACCAAAGGGCTGTTTCAATTCCGTTCCATGCCATACGGACTCAGAAATGCAGCAGCAACATTCCAGCGATTGATGGAGAACTTCTTGGCGTATCTAAGAGGGAAATATTGTTTCGTTTACAGTATATAGACAATATAATTATCTACTCCCAGACACAGGAGCAACACGTCAAACATCTGAATGCAGTATTTTCCAGACTTACCCAGGCCAACCTCTCCCTCAACATGAAGAAATGTCATTTCTTCAAAAGGCGGCTGAAGTTCCTTGGCCATATCATCTCAGAAGAAGGCGTTCAGTTGGACCCAGAGAAAACCAGGGCGGTGGCTGAATATCCTTCTCCTCAAGACGTAAAATCTCTTCAGCGTTTTCTGGGTCTCGCCGGCTGGTATCATAAGTTCATTCCCCACTTTGCAGATATGACAGCCCCATTAAATAATTTAAAAGAAGAAGAGAGTAAAATGGGAGTGGACCGATGAATACCAGAACAGCATGGAGAACATCAAACACGCACTTCAAAACCCACCAGTACTAATCCAACCAAACCTAAAAATGCAAACCCAAATGCACACGGACGCCAGCGAAGTGGGCCTGGGAGCCATCCTCACCCAGAATTCAGCAGAAGGAGAACGAGCAGTAGCTTACGCATCGCGAATGTTGAGAGGAGCTGAACAGAATGACTCCACAGCAGAGAAGGAGTGTTTGGCCGTGGTTTGGGCTGTAGAAAAGTGGAGGCACTACTTAGAAGGTCGCGCTTTCGAGGTCTTTACAGACCATGCCGCCCTGTCCTGGGCCTTCAACTGCCCGAAAACCAGCTCTCGTCTCACCCGATGGACGTTACGCCTACAGCAGTTCATATTTACAGTACACCACAGAAAAGGCTGCTTGAATCTGGGACCGGATGCGCTTTCCCGGGCGCCCCCGCCGCTACAAGCGGGCACCGCCCCATGTCTTGCCATCACAACCACTAAATTTTCATCCGACTTACCAAATGACCTGTGTGAGATAACCCAAGCACAACTGAATGACCCAACAATCACGAAGCTGCTCTCTAAAGATCACCCAAGAGGCACATGAGATCCGAGAGTCTCCTTCAAACGTCATCAGGGCGCGGTATATCGCCGGGTACCAGTAAGACACGGAGAAAAATTTCAGCTAGTTTCAGCAGCGTGTGCCAACAGTACAAAACTGACAACACTAAACCTAGTGGGCTACTACAGAGCAAAGTGGTTCCAGAGCCAGGACACACTGTAGGACTGGACATCATGGGTCCTTTTCCACGAAGTAAAAGGCAAAACAAGTATCTGTTGGTGGTGGTGGATTATTTCACCAAATGGGTGGAGATGTTTCCCCTACGGGATGTAAAGTGCTGAGAGAGGAAATCTTTACTAGATGGGGAGTCCCCAAATATCTAGTATCTGATCGAGGACCCCAGTTTACGTCTCAGCTGCTGGCACACCTCTGCCAAACCTGGGGGAGCGTCCAAAAGCTAACTACGAGCTGACGCAAACGAACCTGACGGAGCGAGTGAACAGAACTTTAAAAATGATGATCGCTTCATACGTCAGGGACGTATCACCAAAACTGGGACCAATGCTTACCTGAACTGAGATTCGCCATCAATACAGCCCAACAGGAAACTACTGGGAAAACGCCTGCAGAACTCACTCTAGGTCGACAACTTAAGGGTCCCCTGGAAAGGCTCATCAATCATACTCCAACACCCAACCACACAGCCTATTCACTACTAGAAAGACAACAACGGATCACGGAGGAGAAACACAGAGTGAAACAGCAACAATCCAAACAAGCTAGATACTACAATGCCCGGAGGAAAGATGCGCACTTTCAGCCAGGAGACCTAGTTTGGATTAAAACTCACCCACTGTCCTCCGCAGCGAAAATATTTTCAGCAAAGCTAGCGCCCAAGTGGGAAGGACAAGCTGAGATAAAAAGTAGAAGAGGACCAATTAATTACACAGTGTCTTGGGGCAATCCACAAAAAAACGACATTTTTAATGTGGTTAACCTGAAGCGCTTTTACGGGCGTTCTCCTCAGACGCCGGAGGCTTGGGGGGGGGTCTATGTAGCGCGGCCACATAAAGAGACATTTTTATATAGCAGGGAAAGGATTGAAGAGCTAATGCTGCTCACCTGTGGCCAAAGATGTACCCTACCGGTTGTTATTTTCCCCTTGTGACAGTGTTGGTCACCGGGCAAGCTCCCACGCGCATGCGCAATCGCGATGCGAGGGAACCCGGATGTGAATCTGATCACGTGTGGTGGCATAAAGCCGGAACCGGCAAGGAAGCCGGCACGTAGAGATTACAGCTACTAAAACTACAGCGCGCTGATTGTTTTTGAGAGAGAGTTTGTTTGGTTGTTCCAAGGATTACTTTCATGGTTTGGATTAATCTCATTGGACACTCACATTTCACCTCTCGTTCCGTCACCCGTTACCCGCAATCAGAGTTGCCATCTATCCTGGTGAGGCCGAGAATAATCTCTCCACTCATCATTCCATACACGCAATACCACACACCCTGGACTTCCATTCATACAGTTGTTACAAAATCGGAGCATCGTATGTAACGTCGCCGCCGCATTACGGCATGTGCATTTGCTGTGCATTTGCTTGCTTTTACCACTGAGTGGCGCTATATAACTACAGACTGACGCATCATGCCTTACATTCTCTGTCTTATTAATGAGACGCGTCCCATTAAATAATACACGTAGTAGCCCATAACACCAAGTGAAACACTGTAGTTGATCGAATTCATAATCACAGTACTATAATTACAGTACAAATGTAGAATTCAAATTAAATCAAATCTTATTAAGATCAAATTTAAGCACAATAAATATTAACACAGTGAGCCTTTAGATTTTATCACGTGTAATTAGAAAATAAGTGTGTAGGGTTTTATTTAAATATAAATTTCTAAACCAATAAGATCAAATAACACCAAGTTATTATTATAACAGGCTTACTTCGTCACTTATCAAAGACGTACACTTGCTTTCAAAGAAGTCGAGTGGCTTATTAACGTCTCTGGTGTGCATTGTCTCTAAGTGGCCGCTTGGTGTAGCGGGTAGAACACTCGACTAGTGATCTACAAAGCGCCAGTTCGAATCCCGAGTGATGTTTTAAAATTGTTTTATTTTAAAACTAAATAAAATGTTTTAAGTGCGCTTAAGGTAGAGTCTTATAAAGGCTATGTAGACTTATATAGTTTTATTATATATTTTTGCACATTAATCTGAGTCCTCATCTGTTAGATCTGTTTAGTTTTTTTTTTCTGCCGGGACGAATGCGCGGTTCCATCCCTTTCCCGCCTATTCAGGGAGCCTACGGAGTGAGCGATTAACCATAGTCGAATCGATTGGTGTGCGTCCAACTCACGTTACTCGTGTGCTATTCATGCCGGCTGGTGATAATTAACGTTAATATGATCTCGGGCTTGCTCACGATGCTCAACATCTATAAAAATAGCAAAGTATTGTGTATAGAGTGATTAAAAAAAACTATCTAACGCATGTTAGAAAACATAATTTCCTGCATTTTTTTCTGCTTCAGGAGTCAGTCTGTTCTGAGACAGTGAGGGTAGAGGAAGGGGCAGATTCAGGACCAGGGAGGGAGCCGGAGACAGCAGAACAAAGAGATGATATTGCCAGCACCAGCACAGGGAGCACAGTTTTTAGTTTAGATCTCATGTTTACATTTTATTGTATGTTGATGGCTTGACTGTAAACAACATAAACAATGCAATAAATTTATAAAAATATATATTTATTGTCCCCCCTGCTGTTAAATGAAATTTGCGTTATTTTACGTTAATGTTACGTTATTACATTATTAACGTCGACAGAATAAAGTAAAGTTTTATTTCTGGAATTGATGCACGGGCTTCATCTTAGGCTTTTTTTTCTTTCGGTTCTTTCGTTTCTCAGCGCCGGACTGTTGATGTCTCTTTCCAGGACCAGGCATATCGTTCAATTATTATAATTCTTTTGGCCAAATACTGTAGGCAGCCGTAACAGAGGTGAGGGCGCGCGCGTCATCACGCGTGCTTAGCCGACTCTGCGTTCACCGTAGACTTCAATATAGACGTTTATATTTTTGTTTATTTGTATATGTATGTTATTAATATTAATTTTTTAGAGATTGTGTGTGTGCGTGCACGGAGAGTTTGTGTTGATAAGTGTATGTCGATAAGTGTATCATAAAGCATTAAAATGTTCATTTGAATTAAAATGACACACACACGTCTGTATATACAGTATATCAATTACATATATATCAATTTCATTAGTTCGTTCATTCTATTTGAAGCTTCGGATGTTTGTTTTTTTCTTGGTTTGGTTAGATTAGTTCTGAACTCGCTTCCGTGAAACTATCGCTAAAACAATGTGTGTAAAACAAGAGTGTCATAGTCCATTGTTAGTTTTAATGATTTGGCTGAAACTAATTATCACTACATAAGTACCCTAACACCATTGATCATGAGTCTCAGCTGAACCTAATTCTATACTTGTAACAGAAAATGTAGATGCAGATTCCAAATGTGTATTTATATAATAGATAGATAGATAGATGTGTGTGTGTGTGTGTGTGTGTGTGTGTGCTCTACGCAGGGGCAAGAGAGGGCAGCGCACCCTTAAATGTCTGCACATGTTAATATATTCCTAAAATGTATATATTACAAGTTGATAAACTGATCTGCGGTAGCGGAAAAATCCGCTGAAAATGACAGGCTGCAGCGCACACACACACACACACACACACATACACACGCGCGCGCACACACACACACACACACAGACACACCTCCCTTGAGCCCTGCGTCTGTCGGATTTCAGCTGTCACGGGGTGGAAAGACTTTGAAGCAGTTTATATATGAATCTAAGTTTGAACTTATCAGCATTGTAAATATATAATACTTTTCAAATAAAATCGCTATTACTTTGACCCTAAAGTTTAGTTTAGCACACACAAAAAACAGAAAAGTCATTTCTGGTAAATCAACGGAATGTGTAGTTTATTTACAGTAATTCATTAAAAAATGAATATACATTGTACAGTACACGGTAAACACGGGAAAGATTACAAAATGAAAAAAACAAACAGTGTCTACTTTATAAACAGCTTAGTATGTGCGTCGAGATGCTGAAATCCCTTGCATGTTTTTGCTTCCAAGTGGAGAGATATTTGACCGATAGCCTAGAACAAAAGATCTATAGGTGTGATCACAACCCCCTCCGACCGACCGTGCCATCAATCACTGACCACCTCAGAAGTTCCCTCCAATGTATGGCTGCAATACTTGTTTTGCAAGTATTTTTAACACCATTCAAAGGCTTACAAGTTCCATTCAACATATAATGATGTCTCCACATGTTAATATATTCCTAAAATTTATATATTACAAGTTGATAAACTGATCTGCGGTAGCGGAAAAATCCGCTGAAAAAAGGACAGGCGCACACACACACAGACACACACACACAGACACACACAGACACACCTCCCTTGAGCCCTCGGTAAACATCCAAGCACTGAGGCACGCAAATCCCCTGACCACAATAAGGTGGCAATCCCAAACAGCAAACAAAAAAAATTATTATTCAGAGCACGATATACAACCGTAATGAATCCCGTAACCGGCTTATACAGCTGGCATGTGACCAACGTATTTAACCGTGAGGAGTCCATAAAATCAGTAGCAGCTAATAATTACTAATTACTTTAGTTAATGCTGCTACTGATTTTATTCCAGTTTACCTGTTCAGGTTGATTGCGATTCTTTTTAAAATATTGTCTCAGTTTTATACGTATGTTGTTCGTCTTGATGTTTGTCTTCTTTTCACTTGGCAACACTCAAATGCAAATTATTCACCGTGAATCAGCTGTTCTCACCTATCCATTCAGAGAAACTGAATGAGCTGAAATGAGCCTTTGTTTCACGACCGCGACACCCCTCTCTCTCACGCACATACAGTACAGAGTAGACCAAATCATTACAGTACATACTTTATCCAACGAACATGAAAAATATCCACATAATGATGAGTTAAGAAGCATTGCTTAATTCTCGTTTAGACAGACTGTTTGTATCTGATTATTGGTATTATTAAAGAACAGCAGCACAAACAACAACACAAGGGCTTGTACAGCAAGGCACATTTTTATTATTTTGCAAAGAGTTAAATTTGTAACATTAAAAGGCATCCGAATTTAAATATATAAATTACTAGAAACAAATTGAGCACACTATCAGAATAAAAAATATAACAAATCAAATGTAAACTTTTAGTAGTTTAAACGTCTACTTGAGACAGTGACCCTCGGTGAGCGTAAAAATTCATTTATTCGGTCCTTGATCCGCTTGCTGTCACTGCTAGTCATGGTGGGAAACTTCTGGGCCACTGTCCTCATCAAAAAATATCTCACGTTTACTGGCAGTCCACGTTTGCCTCTGGAACCATCCCAGTTTGTTGTGGACGCCCAGTTTGCATAGATCTCCTGCGGCACCACATTGCGGAACAACAAGCAACCAAGCCGATCTGGACGCCCTTGACACTGAATCATCAGCGACTCAAGAAGCTCCGTAGTGGGAGGAGTAAAAGGAAGTTCTGGGTGGTCGCCTGCAATGTACGCTGTGGCTGGAGACATCGTTTCTGCAGTACTCCTGGTCGGTGTTAGAAAGTCTGGGGTTGGGGTGTGTTTTGTTGTACTCAATAATATTTATGCAGTATTTATGCAGCATAAAAAATCGCCCTACCCTAAAACCGCCACTGATGGCAATGTATGATTCTTTTAAAATGAACGTTGAAGCACATAAATGAATGATCATAGCGTGAGACTAATTACGTGTATAAAGTGGAAATTAAGTTTTAAAACCACACAGTAGTATAAAAATATTTCACAATACAAAAATGTTAATTGGGCTATTACCTGATCGGTAATCAAAAAACGGGGTTTTTTTTTTTCAAATTATTAAAATTGTGTTTTTTAAACATTCAAGAACTACGTACTGTACTGTAAGTGCGCGACTGTTAAGCATTAATCCATACAGTGTGTTTTAATCCCCAAAAAAAGAAGTAAAGAAGTATTTTTGAACCCTAGTATCTATACTTCTACTGACATCACTGCTGGATTATGAAATGTGCACATTTCATTATTTATAATAACGCAAAAACAATATTACAATATTTGTTATTTTAATATAAACTCGTTGTCCTCCTTGTGTATGTGTGTAAAACATTTTATTTGTTTATTTTGTGGTTTTTAAACATTCAAGAACTACGTAATTGCGCGACTGTTAAGCATTAATCCATACTTGATAATCTATTCTTCGTTGTAATCGCCCTAGTAATCACACAATTTATAGTGTGTTTTAATCCCCATTCATTTTGCCAGGGTTTAATCGCCCTAATATTAACACCCATTTATAGTTCGTTTTACTCCCCATGCATTCTGCCAGGGTGTAATCGCCATATTGTTAACACCCATCCAAAAAAGGAGGAGGAGGAAGAAGAAAAGCAGAGAAGAAGGTAATATATGAAATAAAATAAAACTGGAATAAGCAATAGATTGCATATACACTCCCAAAAATTACTTGTTGAAAGAACACACAGTACTTTTACTATTATACTTTAAGTTGTTTTGAAACCACTTTTAAACTTTTACTTAAGTAAAAAGCTTGGGTTGATACTTCAACTTCTAAAGAAGTATTTTTGAACCCTAGTATCTATACTTCTACTCAAGTAATGAATGTGAATACTTTTGACACCACTGCTGGATTATGAAATGTGCACATTTCATTATTTATAATAACGCAAAAACAATATTGCAATATTTGTTATTTTAATATAAACTCGGTATAAACTCGGTTGTCCTCCTTGTGTATGTGTGTAAAACATTTTATTTGTTTATTTTGTGGTTTTTAAACATTCAAGAACTACGTAATTGCGCGACTGTTAAGCATTAATCCATACTTGATAATCTATTCTTCGTTGTAATCGCCCTAGTAATCACACAATTTATAGTGTGTTTTAATCCCCATTCATTCTGCCAGGGTTTAATCGCCCTAATATTAACACCCATTTATAGTTCGTTTTACTCCCCATGCATTCTGCCAGGGTGTAATCGCCATATTGTTAACACCCATCCAAAAAAGGAGGAGGAGGAAGAAGAAAAGCAGAGAAGAAGGTAATATATGAAATAAAATAAAACTGGAATAAGCAATAGATTGCATATACACTCCCAAAAATTACTTGTTGAAAGAACATAATTGAATCATGGAAAGAATTTATACTTAATATAAATATAAGATAGTATAAGTTCTTATATATAATATAAGAACTTAATAGCATTAAGCAATTATGTTGGCCCAACTTAATGTTCTTACAGTAGGTTCAGTCAAATTAATTGTATTATGTTCATTTAACTCACTTACACTGTAAAAAAATTCTTGCTACTCCAACTAAAAAATTTCTAGTGACCTGTTGCATCTAAAATTTTTAGTTGGCTCAATTTAAGTTGTATAAACTATTTTGTTTTTGCTGTGCTGATTACCTCAAATTGAAATATAATGTTGTGTCAATTAAATGTTCCAATGTTGCCTTGATGAAACTTTCGTAGTTGAGTAATGAAATTTATATTAGCCCAACATATATTTCTTTTTTCCAACAACTATTTTCAGGATTTATTTTTTACAGTGTACTACAGCTGCGTCCAACCTATTTAATACTGTTAAGATGAATTAATAGGGTTGGGACAACAAATTTTATTTGATAAGACATAAGACAAAGGGGATAAAACGGAGATTTGTATTTTATATTTAATAAAAAACACTGTTTTACACCAGCAGCAACTTACAAATGAGATCTCAATTTGAAAAGATGTACAGAACATAAATCACCACAAATAAGTATTAATCATAGAAAAAAAAGATAAAGAAAGTTAAAATGTGAACTTTCTTGCTGAATTGTAATTTTAGAATTTGAAAAGTGACTGGATCCAATACTGTATCACTGGTCCTAAAAAGTGGGTGGGTCCTGTCCCCCGTCCCACCCACAGGCATTGGTTTAACTGCTGCGTGGTCTCTTTTTAAATGCTAGTCCATAATTTTTTTGAACTCACGCTTTCTGCCGCACTATCGACCATGACGAAGATTTCCCCTGAGATGAGCATGAAAATCAGGTCTCTATGGATAGGGACACGTCATCACTAGTATCAGGACATTCTTGGAACTGTCAGGTGTTCGTGTCTCCGACAACACAATCAGACGGCATTGTCGTTCTCGTGGCCTGATTCCGGCAACTAAACCACCAAATGCATTGAAAGTGACCAGGTATGTTACTAATTGTGGTATGTTATTAATTGTTTTGTATAAAATAAATTTTTTACATTAATCTAACATCGAATAAAATGTACTTTTTATTTGTATAGTCCTGTACTTCAGTGCATTGAAGAAATGCTGCAAGAGAATGATGAACGGTCTGCTAAACAGATTCAAGACGAGCTTCAGACTCGACTGCAGTGTAAACTATCACTTAACACCATTAGAACATCCATAAAGAAACTTAAATGGAACTATGGCAAAGCCCGGTAAGCGACTATGATAATTTTAGCGACTATTCATTTATATTTACCTTTGACACACACGCACGCACGCACACACACACACACACACACACACACACACACACACACACACACAGAGAGAGAGAGACTTGTTAATTAATTATTTTTTTGTGTTTTTTTTTCTCTCTTTTAGAACCGGCCCTATGATTCGGGACGCCAACAAGGCCTTGCGTCTTAGCCAAGCTCAACAGTGGATGGCTGTCAAAGAGACCTTTGACAATGTAATCTTTGCTGACGAAACAACTGTGGCTTTGGAACGCTTTGCATTGATGTGCTACAGAAAAAGGGGTCGGCACGTAGAGAAACCTAAGGCCAAACATCCCATAAAAGTTCATGTTTGGGGGACCATATCCCGTCAGGGACCAGGACCAATAGTTGTCTTTGAAGGTTAGTTCTATATATTGTAGAGCACGTTTCTACTTAACAAAATAGAATAGCGGAAAAATTGATTAATATGACTGAACATGACTTTAAAATTTACAGGAATTATGGATCGGCTTTATTACGAAGAAAGCATAATAAAATCTTCGTTGGCGCCATACATTCAACAAGACTTTAAAGGACCTCATCGCTTCTTCCAAGGTAAAAAATAACAAGCATGTGATATTTTGTAATTTATGCTAGCAAAAATAGCTTTAAGGTTTCTAAATATTCTATGTGTTTAAAAACGTTTCTTTTAATAGACAATGACCCAAAACATACAGCGGCGAGACATTGTATTGCTGAGGCGGGGATCAACTGGGTGAAAACACCAGCCGAGTATGTTTCTTACATTCCGTTCCATTAGATGAACTGGATTATGAAATGTGCACATGACAATTTTCTCTAACCTGTATTCCTTACATGCAGGTCTCCTGATCTCAACCCGATCGAGATGGTTTGGCATGCGCTGAAGGAGTTCGTTAGACGTGAGGCCAAACCACGGAACAAAGATGAGCTTATTCAAGCCATTGTGACTTTCTGGAGAGACCGCTTGACCTTAATTTCGTGCAATAAATATATTGATCATCTTCAGAAGGTTTTGCCGATGGTGGTAGAGCGCAACGGGTGTGCTACTGGGATGTAAATATGTTGTTACAATGTTTTCTCTTATTTATTAAAGAAAATTATGATGACCATAACAGCCTACTGCATTTCATTATTTATAATAACACAAAAACAATATTACAATATTTGTTATTTTAATATAAACTCGGTATCATTATCCTCCTTGTGTATGTGTCCATTTGATTTGTTATATTTTTTATTCTGATAGTGTGCTCAATTTGTTTCTAGTAATTTATATATTTAAATTCGGATGCCTTTTAATGTTACAAATTTAACTCTTTGCAAAATAATAAAAATGTGTCTTGCTGTACAAGCCCTTGTGTTGTTGTTTGTGCTGCTGTTCTTTAATAATACCAATAATCAGATACAAACAGTCTGTCTAAACGAGAATTAAGCAATGCTTCTTAACTCATCATTATGTCGATATTTTTCATGTTCGTTGGATAAAGTATGTACTGTAATGATTTGGTCTACTCTGTACTGTATGTGCGTGAGAGAGAGGGGTGTCGCGGTCGTGAAACAAAGGCTCATTTCAGCTCATTCAGTTTCTCTGAATGGATAGGTGAGAACAGCTGATTCACGGTGAATAATTTGCATTTGAGTGTTGCCAAGTGAAAAGAAGACAAACATCAAGACGAACAACATACGTATAAAACTGAGACAATATTTTAAAAAGAATCGCAATCAACCTGAACAGGTAAGCTGGAATAAAATCAGTAGCAGCATTAACTAAAGTAATTAGTAATTATTAGCTGCTACTGATTTTATGGACTCCTCACGGTTAAATACGTTGGTCACATGCCAGCTGTATAAGCCGGTTACGGGACTCATTACGGTTGTATATCGTGCTCTGAATAATAATTTTTTTTGTTTGCTGTTTGTTTGCTGAGCAAAATTAAAATAGAACAATTTTTTTAAAAAAGCATCATCCAGGATTCGAACCAACGCTTTGTAAATCCCTGACCGAGTGCTCTAGCCGCTACGCCAACCAGGCACTAAGAGACAACACACCTCCGTGATGTTAATAAGCCACTGGACTTCTTTGAAAGCAAGCGTTAAATAAGTAACGAAGTAAGCCTGTTATACAATTATACTATTTGCACGTGTATTTTATCTGTTTTAAACTTGGTGTCATTTGATCTTGTTTAGAAATGCCGCACTTCCGCGTTGTTGCGCGGGCATCGCAATCACACCGGGTAGTAAAAATCCCCTGTAAACCAACAAACCCCGAGTATTTTATAGCGCGGGGTGCAAACCGGAGAGCTTGCCAGCCAAGGATAAAAAAAGATGAATTGGGCACACGCCGTGACAGGCTGAAAAAAAATTATTGTTATCAAAAATGTAACAGATGTAACACCGGACCTCATTACCCACAATGCATCTCCCGCACTGGACTACACTGCCGTAAACAGCTGTCGTAAATCAAAATGGCCACCACTTTTCATCAGTATAATGACACACACACACACACGCAGCAGCAGCAGACCGATCCGTCACTCCCCTAAATTTAAAGAATACAAACTGGTTGCGTGCGAGTTTGCTGTTTTTTCTATAGTATACTGAAGCAAAATCAAAATGCAACAAATTTTTTTTATTTTAATTTTGCTATAATTAAAATAAAAAAATTTAAAACATCATCCCTCGGGATTCGAACCAGCGCTTTAAATAACACTGACCGTGGGCTCTAACCGCTACACCAAGCGGGCACTTAAAGACAATGCACCCAAGTAACGTTAAATAAGGCAAGGTTAATAAAGCAATAAAGCAATAAAGTAACGAAGTAAGCCTGTTATAATAATAACTTGGTGTTATTTGATCTTATTGGTTTATAAATTTATATTTAAATAAATAGTAAACTTGGCCGATTTTGTTATAATTTTGTTTGATGAGTGGGGCTTGAAAATTCTCTTGAAAAATATGGTCATTTATTTCAGTTAATAAATCTACTATAATTTTTCTTTTTACTCATTATTGTACAGTACACATTAATAGCTCTGGTTCAGATTTGTCATGTTTGTTGTGGAAATTACCATCACTGTTGTATTTACTGCGATGAATGAAAATGTCACTTTGCGCCACCTGGCGGCCATTTTACGAATGACTTTGAAATGCAACTGATTTATTTTGGCCGCTGTTGCCTTTAAACGGCGGTATACGCGGCGAGATCGCCATTCCAATTTTGTAACCACTGTACACACACACACCCCTGCATACACCACACACATTGTTTATATTTGTATTATATTTGTATATATTGGTTTTGGTGCACCTTGTTTGTTTGTTTGTTGGTTTGATTTTGTATAATACACTTTGGTTTATTTCACTACAAGCTTTTGTGTCGCGTCGTATATTGTCCTGCCACGGTTTGCGCAATACCGGAAGCATGGTTTACCAGCCCATATTTAGATTCCCGAATCCGTAATCTTGTAACAAACGGTTTATTATTAATCCAAGCGTTACATAGTGGTGGCCCGTACGGGGAATCTGTATTTTGGATATTTTCCGGTTTTGTGTGGCGTGGCTGAACAAAATGGACGCTAATAATGCTAATGCTAATGCTATTGGTGCTGTGAAGGCCGACTTTGCTATAGCTAGTAATGTGATGGAGGAAGTAGATGATGCATTTGTAACCCTACAGCTGAAATAACATCATTGATTAGTTCACTATATATATCTGATAGACATGATGATGACAATGATGATGAGGATATTATTGCTCATGTGTCTGATATTAATATCGTACACACAATGCACACTGAACTAACTCAATGCAAGGTGGATGTGGAGGCTCTCACAGACAAAGTGAGCAAGTTGGAGCAGGATTTCAGACAATCCGTAAACAGCAGTCTGAACAGAGAAACCAGTTTCCGTGAGGCAGTGGACGCTGGCTTAGAAGGGCTGGAACGCTACTGCCAAGAGGCCCTAGAGAAACTGGAAAGAGCTGTCACTGACTGTTTTCTCCGACGGGACATAATCTGGGAAAACCAGATGAAAGCTTTTGTGTCGCGTCGTACAGTATATTGTCCCAACACGGTTGCGCAATACCGGAACCGTGGTTTACCAGCCCATATTTAGATTCCCGAATCCGTAATCTTGTAACAAACGGTTTATTATTAATCCAAGCGTTACAAAGTAAAACTTAATCCAGACAGATGTGTGTGTGTGTGTGTGTGTGTGTGTGTGTGTGTGTGTGTGTGAATCTAAAGTAAGCTCCCCTCTCCCCCTTCTAGTCTTACACAGTTACTGTAGATGCGGTTGGCTTATTTCACTAGTTTTGACTCGTAGCTAATGCCTTAAAGTTTCACTCACATGACAGAAGTCCGATCTCTTTGTCTTTTGTCGTTTATTTGTCAGCATCAAAGAATCAACACTTCATACAGTCGTCTTGAGTAAATCCACTGTTATTACAGACACCAGTTGCTGCATCTTGCAAATCTCTTGAGTTTTACAACAACCTGTTTGCTGTATCTTGTAGATTACAATCTTGGCTTGGGTATCTAACAACACTCTTGTTGTTTCTTACTTTCCCAGCTTATGTTAGCTTACGGTTACAACAACCTAGTTGCTGTATTTTACATTTCTAGCTTACCGGGAGCTCTCACTAGCTGACGGTATTTTACATTTCTAGCTTACCGGGAGCTCTCATTAGCTGACGGTCTAAAGCTTGTGTTTCCGTAGCCTTTCAAATCTATACTGAGCTTTCTAGCATATCACAGTCACACAAATGCATGTAATAGTAGAATGACATCACAGACCAACCTACGATTATCAACTTATGATGCATAACTAAGAAATTTAAAGCTTATGGCTTATGTAACAACTTAATGCTTAATGCTTTACTAATGAATAGAACAAGGTAGAATAAATGAAATAACAGCAAGTAAAATAAAATAAAATAAACACAACAACAAATTCATAAAAAGTGCGATATGGCACTTACAGTTACCCTTCCTTCACTCTTTTCACACACGCGTGCACACAACGGAAACACTGTTTTATCAGAAAAATAAACAAGAAATCTCTCTCATGACACTCGATTGAGCGACAAACTAACGGAATCACTGCTGTAAAGTAAAAAGCGGCTGTCTGTGAAGGTCGAGGAGGGTCTCTGTGTGTGTGTGTGTCTGTGTGTGTGGCATGGTGTCCAATGAAGCGTGTGCACAAAGAGCAGGCTAAGCCTTGACCAGGGAGAGAAAATAGATCTTTAACCTCTCTAATGAGACTTGCTTTTGGTTTACACACGCGCTATACACACGCATACAGACACAAAATAAAATATGGTTTATGCGCACACACGTGGTCACAGTGTTATAGTAAACAATACACGCGTGCACGGATGTTGATTATACCAGTTAAAAACGCGCACTAAGACCCAGCAGGGGAGACGATTACCCACAATTCCACAGTGACAAATTCGCAGTTGTGATCACATGATACTCGGTACTCGTAAACCAAGACTTGTTTGTTTTCCAAGTCAAAATTTATTAAAAATCTTTGCTCGACTTGCGGATCACCCGCAAACCGTGTTACTCGCAATCTGAGGTTTCACTGTATTGTATTATTAAGTAAAATCAGCATTTTATATTTGATTATTACTAAATACAATTTAAATATGTTTATTTAAAAAAAAAATTTTATTCCTTTGGCATGATGACTGGATGATGTTTATTTATTCATGCAGGCTATATCATTCCTGACCCCTCTGGCTGTGATTTTTGTGGTGAAGATCATACGACGAACAGATAAGACTGAAATCAAAGAGGCGTGTTTGGGTAAGTCCAAGAGAAATAAAGTTTTACCTTCTCTACCAATCTTGGTTTCTTTGGAACTAGAGCGCTGTTACTATTTTCTTTTTACTTTGGCAAAGAATCAATAGCAAGTACATCCCCTTGTAATTGAGGTTAGCTCATAAAAGGTCACTGCCACGTCACGATCTCCCTTGTCAATGAGGTGAGGAACTGGATTCTGCATGGTGTAGTGCTCTAATACTTTGTTTCTTGCTAAATTTATTATTGGTAAATCTGCCGTATTAAAGTGGTGTGCATTGGTGCACAGCATGGTGGTAATTCTTTTATTACTGTCTCCGCTGATCTGTATCAAAGTTGTGACCTTAGAAAACCTTTAAAGAAAATGTAACCAATCATGTTTTTCTGAGTGTGTTCATGGGAATAGCAAAGTGGAAGCAAATTTGAAAAGAACTAAACAAGAAACAAAAACTATGAATGTGAAGTGTACCCTATTATGCCTCTTTTACATAATAGGTGATACTATATAAAAACAAAATCATAAATGGAAAAACAGTAATCACATGTGAACCAGTTGACTGAATTGTGTAATTACATATAAACTTTGTGTGACTTTAAAAAATTTTTTTACACACACTTTTTAATTATTAGCACCATGAGAAATTTGGGACAATTATTCTTCCTGGAGAGCGATATCAAAGGATATTTAAGGATTTTTTTTCTTAAGGGACCACTACTTAGTACTGACTAACTGACTCAATATGGAACGATATCTCAAAAAAACGATCTATCAAACCTTAACAAGTTAAAGTTAGCACAAGCTCTGCATCCATTATTTAGGAAATATTTAAGAAAGACTAAGGGTTTTTAAGGGTTTACTGCATCATCTTTTGCACAATGTATGATGTATTTTGAAGATTTCAGTGAGGTGTAGGAATTCAGAAGTATACTGTATAGGCATAACTAGTTTTTAACAGGAGACTGCACAGTAGGTTGGAGGTCATCTATAAACTGAGAAACAAGTACTATGGAACATGGTTGCTTGATTACATTCAATTACATACAGAATTTAAATGAATAATTATTTTGTGATGTTTGAAGCTATAATGACGATATGAATTCTGTTTAGAGGCTAGACACTTCATGGCACCGTGGCCTTGAGGTTTTCATTTATATTTTTTCCGTTTATATTTTTTATGCGTATGTTTTTGGCTCATGACCATGTGTGTTATAATTTGTGTTGTTTGTACCAATGCTGCTAGGAGCCCGAAGCACAACAGAAGTCATTAGGGTAGAAAGCTGAACACAAATCCAATTAAATCAAGCCAGAGAAAGAGAGAGAAATCTATTGCTCAGGACTGCACTTCAGAGATTCAAATCTTGCACAGCGTTAAATATTACAATTAAAGCCAGAAAGCATAAAAACTGATTCTATTATACCCAACAGGAGCTGTGTGTTTGTCGTAAGGATGTTAGTTAGGATGGTAAAGTGTCAGCATGATAAAAGGAATAAATTAGTTCTTTTTGGGATGGGAGTTATGACTCTTTGCAGATCACCTGCGGTTAGTCAAATCAGCATAATTGAGAGAGTAATTACTGACTTCAATGCTCACAAGATGTGGATTGATGACTAAGACAGAATGTAAAGTAAAATGATATAAAAAGAACATTGATGAGGATTAAGCTTTATTTGAAGATTTGGCTCATTCAACTTTGCAGAGGCAATGTGTTTTAGCACCACTCTGGGTAACTCTGGGCTGAGAATGAGAAGGTGGATCGATTTAGTTTGACCAGTGCAGTTATAATTGATCTCTGTTCTGGGGCTTTTTACTTACAGCTACAATTCAGAGAGTAATTGAAGGCTGTACTGGCATTATCCAACCAGCTACCGAATGAGTTGAATAATGAGACGTCCTACCTTCATTCATATACCTGACACTGCAATACATCACATTTACAGCATGTTTGCAATATATGCACAGACACACACACACACATACAGTGGATTTAAAAAGGCTACCTGTAACTTCTACAATTCGACTTAAAAATAAATTAAAATTTATTTGTCATAACACACTTGGCATCAATTGATTAACCCCAATAAAGAGCAGTTGTTCTAGTAGTCATTTACTTAGTAGTATCTTACATCTACTAAGAGCTTACAAATAATCAAAGAGAATTTCCAAGGCATTAAATATACCATGGAACACGGTAAAGTGACATTACCAAGAACCGGACATCACACCAAAAGTGACGAAATGACGAGGAGGTCATGGAGGCTGCAAAGAGGCCAATTTAAAGGAGTTGTACTGTAGGAATTTCTGGCATGTACTATGTGACAACAATCTCTTATGTACTTCATGAAACTGGTCTATAGGGTAAGTCTTTTCTTACAAAGAAGAACATGCAAGAATGTTGCATCAACCTACAAGTCAACAAGTCTTTGCTTTTCAAAGCCATCTAGTTAAACCTTGGATTGAGAGTTTCATGCTTCATGTTTCATACTTGTTTCATGCAAGCTTTCATACATTTCATTTCTTGTCATTTGATAAACCAAAATAATTGTCAAGACATTTCAGCAGCAGGCTTCAATTCAGTTCACTATAAATATAGCTTCTTTTTTTTGCCCTTTCTTTCTCTCTTTTTAATATAAAAATGCACCAAATATAGAAATAAAATTCGGATCAAAAAGTTAAAATGAAACCGCTCAGAAAATAAAATCAGCATCAAGAACATCAGTGTCAAGGAAAATGAATTTGCTCTGTAATATTATTTGAATACTCACAAATCATGAATGTGAAAATAAATACCATGCTAAGGCAAAAGGTAGGAGATATTTACTATTTACTGGACCAAGGGTGCAAAACTTTTTCTAAATCAGAAGAATGAAGCAGTTTGACCATCATGCGCTGGTTGCAATCAACAATTTATCTTGCAGTAACAGTGAGGCTTTGTGTCATTCAAAAAATCTGAGGTATGTTTACTACAATGTACACAATCACATTTGCTATTAGGTCATTTTATGCAGTACAATATGTGATGTGTATGAAATTATTATATTATTGGACAAACACATATGCTTATTTATTACAAGCGCTCTACTAGTGTTCCAACATTGGCCTGAGTTTACAGTTAAACCCTTTTCCTGATTCATTACTTTGGGTTAAATGTTTGTGTACGGTTATGGAAAAAATGATTATTCCTACAATTAATTAATATTTTTATTAATGAGGAGATGAATAGCAATTTTGTTTTGTTTAATAAACAAACAAATAATTTCTTGTGACCAAAAAAAATCCTGCTATACAGTTTTCACTCCGGGCAAACAGTTGTGAGGTCATCACCCAAATG
This sequence comes from Channallabes apus, assembly GCA_030522415.1. Taxonomy (NCBI): domain Eukaryota; kingdom Metazoa; phylum Chordata; class Actinopteri; order Siluriformes; family Clariidae; genus Channallabes; species Channallabes apus. Next base: position 34,907,376 of record CM060118.1, read on the forward strand.
AGGATGGGTTCTTACTGAGGTTTGTTTCAAGAATTCCTCCTAATGACATACCAGTTTTTTTTTTTCCTTGCCACCATCACTTCTGGCTTTCTAATTAGAGATATACAGTCTTAAGCAAAAGTTTAGGCTCCCCTTGATAACAGATTTTGGTGATTTTTTTATTTATTGAAAAGATATTAACAGTCTTTCTTGGAAATTGAAAACATGCACAATATTTTCAGCAAACACTGATGCATACTTACTTTTTTGTCATGAATTGAACAAAAAAATCATTGTGTGCAAAAGTTTGGGCACCCTACATAATCAGTACTTAGTAATACCTTCTCTGGCAGATATCACAGCTTGCAAACGCTTTTTATAGCCAGCTAAAATTCTTGTACTTGGGATTTTCTCCCATTCTTCCTTGCAAGAGGCTTCTAGTTCTGTAATATTCAACGATGTTTAAATCAGAGGACTGTGATGGCTGTTCCAAAACCTTCTACTTGCGTCTCTTGAGGTATTCCATAGTAGATTTTGAGCAGTGGTGGCTGCTCTAAGACTACAAGGGAAGCTCCGCCTCCTCTACTATGTCAGAAAATAAATGCTCATATATGAACTGTCATGTTTAAATTGGTTAAAAGTACATTTTAATAAAACTTCATGACTAGCTCGTTCAGAATCAGGTATTTATTGTAGATTGTTTGAGGGGATTTTCTTGTCCTACATTACCGTGCAGCACAGCGCGTTAAACCCTCCTGAAGCCCAGCTTCACTGGAGCTCTATGGGCAGCACAGAGGAGCTTTTTTCACTGCAGAAAAGCTGGACGGTAATTGGATAAATGCACCAAAATCGTCACTTCCACGGACGCTCAGCTTCTCTGGGGGTGAATGGAGCAGTGGGCGGGACAGGACGCTGGGCTGCTGCATGATGATTGGAGGAGCTGTTTAAAGGGCGGAACCCCTTTTTTGATTGACAGCATGTCTTAAGTATACATCAGCGCTACAGAGATTCGAATTCAGTCCCATGTGGATTTGCAGGTGAAGTGGTACGATGAGCTGCTGCACTCTGTAGTGTTTGCTGGTGATATAAACCATTATTATTTGTACAAATCATTCTTTAAATAATAAAAAAAAAACATATTATAGCGTTCTCGACTTTGATCCTTGTTTCAGCATTGTAAAGTTAGTTCGTTCATATAATTAAAGTAACTCGTGGAAGTGGAAACTAGCCAGAATTTACGTACAAATAACATAATGAATTTTATGATGAAGGCCTAATATGAGCTTCTCCTGTTTCAAAAGCTAGCAGCCGCCACTGATTTCAAGGTATGTTGAGCATCTTGTATGAGCCATCCTCTTTTCAGCTTCAGCTTTTTTATAGATGGTGTGATGTTTGCTTCCAGAATTTTCTGGTATTTAGTGGAATCCATCTTCCCTCCACTTGTGCAATGTTTCCTGTGCCACTGGCTGCAACACAACCCCAAAGCATGATAGATCCACCCCCATGCTTAATAGTTGGAAAGGTGTTGTTTTCATGAAATACTGCTCCCTTTTTTCTCCAAACATGCCTTTGCTGAATGTGGCCAAAGAATTCGATTTTAACTTCATCAGTCCACATCTCTTGTTTCCAAAATGCATCAGGCTTCTATAGATGTTTTCTTAGTCTTCCAGATCTCATCTTAACCTCCACTGTTCCCCTGAACTGCCATCTCTTACAGTAATTACATTTCTCAGCCTTCTCCTTCATCGTGGGCATCAATATCTTTCATTTTCAGAGTCTTACAGCTGCTTAGAGGAACTCATGATTGTTGAGTGATCGCAAGTGTGTGCACAAGGTTTGAATAGTCAACGTATTAGTATAGCTTTGAAACTGGCATTTACTTTTGACAGCTATTGTATATGCATCAGATTTAATGAGCTCATTAAGATCTGAAACCTTGTAAAAAGAATCTCAGACTCAGGAACTCTTATAGGGCCCAAACCTTTGAACAGTGCCATAATAATGTTTTTATTTTTGTTCAATTTATGGCGTAAGAAGCAACTATGCATCAATGTTTGCTGAAAATATTGTGCATTTTTCTATTTATATATTTTTTATCCAGAATTTTTATTCCTTTAAAGCTGCTTTGTAGCTTTTCCACAAAAACTAAACCGACATGAAGAAACCAGGTGGGCCAAAATAATTACATCCATAAATTCAATAACATGTAGACATCAATGAATGAAACAATCTTATATTAAAAAAAAGGCCAAAATCAATCCAGATGAGTCTTTCTTCTACAGAAAAAGTTCACTTCAAGATACTGTTATTGTTGCTTAAGGGTTTCTACATATTATTGAATTACAGGGTCTATTTTCCCATCTGGGTTTTGAATGTTCGTTTACTTATTAAAATCTTATTGAAATCTAGATATTGAAACCTGAGGCTACAGTATGTGTTTTTTTTTATAGAATTTGGCAGACTTGTACTTGAAAGTGATACTTAAGAGAAAGAACAACCATAAAATGACTTCGACATAGAAGTTAAAGTCTGCTTTTACGAACATTAATTGAGTGAACTTCTTAAAGTATCTGATATTCACTGTAAGTATCAAAGGTTATTTTTGATATTTTATGTACTTACGAATTGGGTCTGATTATGAACTTTACTATGGCTTCCTTATAGTAAAGCATAATGTAAAATCTATTCCACACCTTCATAAACAATAAAAAAAAAATTGTGAACTAATTCCAGGGGGAAAGAAGATCAGTGATGTAGGCATAAAAGGTACCTGGTCCACAGCAGGACGAATATTTTAATTCAGTGAAAACACTTCTTGCAAATAAGGCTGTATGAAACGGTATCTTTGTCCCCACCACAGAGTTTAGTCATTGTTGATTCTGTTGATGATGTATTGATAACACTTGCCTTCTGTGCTTGCTAGTTTGGAAAAGAAAGGCATTACCTCACCAACTGGAAATGGTGCTGTAGTAAGTAATGTAAATGTGAAGTAAAAGTACCCATTTTATTTAGGAAATGTAGTGGAGTAAAAGTTAAAATTGCTAGAATTATAAATAATGAGGTAAAGTATAGGAAAGTATGTGAAAAAGTATTTGTACTTCATTACATTGCAACACTGGAAGTTGGTGAAGGCCCCACAATATTTCATCAGCAGCTGATGGATAAAAATATAGAATTAAAGAAGGGTATACTATATGTCTTCTTTCCATGACTGTAGGTAAAACATACTGTAAGGCAACACTAGACCAAAAGGGTACTTTAAATGGAAAAGAAGCAAAAGAATGAGAGGAAGAGCTGTTTTCCAGACATAATTTTCAGAGATGTTTGACATCTGGCATTTATAAGAGTTATAAGAGATACATCAAGCACATTAAGGAAAGATTATCCATGCAATCTGTCATCCATGAAGCAGATGGGAATTTAAGTATAAAGCACTTATTACCATTTTAAATCATAAAGTGAATCATGGTCAAACAGGCTGTCATCAGGCAAAAACAGCAATAAAGTAGATAATGACACTGTAAAGAAGAAGAAAAAACAGGCATAATCAGCAGAGACCACAATGTTTAGAAAAACACAGAAATGTCAAACCTTTCAAGGAGTGCTAGAGATGTAGCACATATTTATACACAGAAGTGAATGTGTGGTTAAGGTGGAGAAACAGTTTGGTAATTTAAAATACAAGTACAGTAAGTGAAAGCAAGATATATTTTGAACTGGGTTAGATGGGAATTAATACTAGAAGATGAAGATGTTAAGTAGAATAGTCAAAGATTAACTAAGCTATCGAGTAGAACCTGAACGAGATGTTTGAAGTAAAATCATAAGGAAATAACAGCTGATAGAACAATAATTAATTAGTTAAAATTGGGCGGTGACATGCAGGGGAAGTTATCATAAGTGTTATCATAATTTATTTTTGATCATTATTTCACTAAAAGCTTCAGTTTTATATTTGTATAGGTTGTTTACCAATATATGCTATATAAGAAATAATGATGCAGATGTAAATCAATAATAAGGAGCTAGACCAGGGGTACTCAAATATAAATTTGAAAGGTCCACTTACCAAATTTCTATTCAGTCTATTTCAAATAAAGAACTACAAAAAATACAATACCCAAAAATGACATGGTAGTCCTTTTAGTATTTAAAGGTGACACCTTCTTTGTGCCACCAGTTGTTTGAACTTGGGCATAAAAGGTATGAGGACCAGGTGGAGGCACTGATGTAAATGTTCATTGGTGATGGAGCTGCGATATGTTTTTCACCCCGTGCTCATACAGTAGTTGAAACGGCAGATTCATAGCAGTAAGTTGAGGAAAACATTATGAGAATTTGAAGGGCCATTTTCTGCAGGACAGGAACACCTGCTGCAGTAACCATCGTTGTCCAGAAGGTGAGAAGGTGACCACTTTTAATTGCTAGATTAAGCACATTGGTTTTCTGCTTCCCACAGGGAGCACAAATGCATATTTTTCTGTCCACTCACTTTTAAATTCGCTGTTTTCAAAATCAACGTATATCAATGGCCAACTTTGAGCACACCACTAGGATATTAAGGACATATTATAATAAACAGAATGAGCAGCTCACCTCTGATATCTTCTAGTCTGAGTCGTTCGTTCTTTTGAATCTACTGCACGGCATAGCGTCACATGACAAAGGAATGAACAACTGGGGGATTCGTTGAGGACCGTTGAATACTGTTTCCTGTACATACAGTAGCCTACGGAGGTTTTGCGATGATTTGCGCATGCGCGCCCAGTAGAAAGTGAACGAATCACTCTCGGAGACGACTCGTTCTTCTGAGTCACATTAAAGATTCGTTCAAAAAGAACGAATCGTTCATGAACAACCCATCACTAGTCACACATCACACAGTCGCGCACTTCATTGAGAACTCATTTGGATTATGATTAAATTAGCATGTTTGTTTTGGCGTCGCTCCAGATTTAACCGTATTTGGGCCCGGATGCAGACCGGAGTCCGTCTATTGAGTACCCCGGGTATAGAGGAATCCATCCTCTTTTAAGTAAAAATGCAAACTTTAAAAGGCTTGCATAAAAAACATGCAAGCTGATTTCCTATCAGAGTAAATTACTCTGCAGAGCACTGCGTCTTTCATGTAAACAAATAACTCCTCTGTAAGTGGCATTAGTGTGTCTAAACTGCTTGTCTGAACTTCACACAGGCATTTGTTATTTGTCTCTTTTTTATGGCTAAAATCAAATCTGTCTTCTGTTCTACAGCTGTGTCTCTCGCACTAGCACTGAATGGCGTCTTCACAAACACCATTAAGCTGATAGTCGGCAGGTAATACATGATTCGGTTTGTATTTCTGTTTGCATCAGCATTTATGAATTTCACATTATTTTAATGACATCTACTCACTGGTATTATGTAGGAATTGAACTTTTTATCCTCCCAGTCTGTAATTGAACCCTGCAAAAACGATGAAGAATTTTTTACATTTATCAAACCCAAAATCATCTTATGAAATTACTGAATTATTATATATTTACTATTGGATCACAGTGACATTTTAATGCTGTACTGATATGTTTGGCATAGTCTGTAAATCTGGTTAATTTTTCCTGGCATGACTTTAATGAAGTCTAAACATAAAATACTGTATGTTTTGCATGTCTGCCCTAAAAATAACTATAATTTTGTTTATCTGTTGATAGCTGCACATAGTATTTTACCTTGAGTTCCTAGAGCACTCTAATGTGTAGACGTTGTATAATCTTGAAGATTTAAAACTTATTATACTGTATGTTTCAGGCCAAGACCAGATTACTTTGACCGCTGCTTCCCAGACGGCCAGGTGAATGCGAAAATGCTGTGCACGGGAGAACCAGGCTTGGTGTCAGAGGGCCGAAAGAGTTTTCCCAGCAGCCACTCCTCCTGTAAGTGTAATATCTCTTTGAAGCACCTTGGAGACAGGATTGTGCTGATGCGCCCTGTATTTATTCCTGATTGTAACTTTAGTTGCCTCAGGAGTTCAAAACTTTCTTAGACTCACTATATTGTTCAGTCAGTAACTGGGTAAATAAAGGAGTTTTAGAGCTTGAAAAGATGGCGTGATGTTCAGTATAGCAAAAGGTTCATTTCATAGCAAATTATGATCCTGGATAAACAGGTTAGAAAGACTGCCGATGCCAAATAGAGTGCACTTTCTTGTATAATATGAAGACAGGAGTAGATTCCTGGAGCTATTAGGCTTTTATTGAAGCAAAGCACTAAGAGCACACATAAAAAGGACAAAATGTGTTTGAAAAAGCATCTGTGTGTGACTCCTTTTTACTGTATGTGTGAAGTACCAAACAGAACTTCATCTCTCTTTAAAATTGTTTCAAATGGAGTCGAGCCAGGAAGAAATGCAGTCTTTTTTGTAATAAAGTGAAGTTTTAACTTTATAAGCAAACAACATCAAATCCAAACAACAACATGAAAAAAAAACTCTGACGTTAAATAGCTTGACTAATAAGACAGAACAAGGTGCAGGTACAGTGAGTGTAATCAGGAACATGTGACTAGTTAAATGCATGCTCAGAAACAGAGTCTGGAATCAAAAGCCAACACCAAATTCTTGCAAAACACAAAAGTCAAAAGAAACAGCAACAAATACAGGAATTACAAAGACAAAATGCTAAAAGGCATCAAATGATTGTCAGTTTCTTGCTTCCTGTTAGTCCCTTATTTAACATGCTATGAGCATATGAAATACCTCAGTCAAGACTCCTATACTGTACATACTGTATGATATGAAACACAGCTGCATGAATTTATTGCAAGAATGAGAGAGAATGTGGAAGGAAGACCTTTAGAAAGCTTTCGTTATCCAAAAAAATAAGAAATATGTTGAAATGGAAAGAGAATTTCAGTGGAGTTGAGTTACTTGCGTTGCATTTCAAAGTGCTGACAATAAATTTTTTTGTCCCTCAATTCTTGTCTTTTGACAAAAAAAAACAACAACTGAAATTACTGGTATAATTCACGCGTATTAAATATGAATAAATATAATGTTTATTTATTAAAATTGTATTGAATGTAATTAAATTAAACATGTAAAACAATAACAGGACCAAAATCTCGGCCACAGTTGAAATGTGAACTTTTTTTTTTTTTTTTTAATTAGAACTGGAATAGGTCAGATTTAATTAATGATCTATTTATAAATAGAGACAATTCCCAAGCTGTAGCACCAGCTGGGGAAGCTCTGTTGTACTCAAGTCACTTAATGCCAAGCCTCATAGAAGACTTCATACAAATCTGATTATGAGCATAACAGGAGGACGAAAATGTGGGCCCTGGCAGGCAAGCCATCTTGAAGTAACCCAGGCATGAGGATCTTGAGGATTGTTGTATATACAGTACATGCATTTAACAAGTTTCAGCGAGCTTGTGCCGCTTGTTCTTGGCTGCCAGGAGTGGAACTGCTTCTGACGTTCCCTTCCTCAGGATTCAAAATGTTGTGGGTTCTGAGATGCTTTTCTGCTCAACACGATTGCTGCTGGCTGGAAGTTGATTGATATATACATATTACAGTATATATACATATGATATATACATACTGTATATTAATATAAACACCAGTCTGTGTAAAGGCTAATATGAAGAATGATATGTGTGAAAAATCCCAGACTTTTGCAGTTTCTAAAATATGTAAGTGGATCGCAGTGTTGTTATCTGAAAAAATGCTCTTGCTTACATGAGGGGCATTCAAGTCAAACCGGGACTTTTGACTAAATAAAGAGTAAAAACTCTCTTTATTTGTCTATATAACCCCAGTAGCTGCAGCTTTTTAAGATGTTAATGTCGGAGTGATGGGAAATCACGCATATTCAGAAGTGATTTCAGCCCTGCCCTCATGCATTGAGACACATTAGTTTGATTGAATTTCTTGAGGATATTGTGTGCTAACGTTAAGGTGTAATGTTGGGAATGTTAAGGGTTTGGATAACTCACTGGTGCATCTGTTAGCAAATGAATGAGCTTCGCCCGCCATGCCAGGGGTCGGCAACCTTAAACACTCAGAGAGCCATTTGGACGGTTTCCCACAGAAAAGAAAACACCGGGAGCCACAAAACAGTTTTGACATCTAAAATGAAGATAACACTGCATACAGTATATAGTTTTTATGCCTTTATGCTATGTATAAAAAAAACTGGAGTGTGTTGCACTTATGAAATCAATGAACTACTACAGAGAAAATGAAAATTAATTTCTATGTGCAACACATTTTGAACTTTGAAAAAAAAAGATGCTAGGTTGAAGGTTACTTTCAAATAAAATATGCTATGTCTACTTGAGTCCTCGTATTTATGAACTTAAATGCTGTCTACGTCGGTGTGCCGTCATCCTTTTATCGCGTGTACTGTACTTGCAGTCAGCTGTCAATCTGAATAAAAACCAGGGGTCGAAAGGTCAATCACATCGCCGGTTGTGATGCATATTTTGAGCGACAAAAAATTTAACACGTATTATTTTAATGTTCCAAGATGACCATAATCTTTAGATTTAGAATTAAATAAAAAAATTAACTAAACTTCAGTAAACAAACTAAAATAAAATTTGTTTCAATTAAATACTCATTATTTATTTTCCACCGCTATACATATTTTACACCTCTATACATATGAACCCATAACCTTAATTTAATGCCTTTGTTAATAATTGTAAATAGGCCGCTAACTTCCGATAAGATGCTAACTGCATTTCATTAGCTTTGTACATGCACTTTTCAAAATGACCATAAAGTGCATGTAATCTAATCTAATCTAATCTAATCTAATCTAATCTAATCTAATCTAATATAATATAATATAAGGCGGCACGGTGGTGTAGTGGTTAGCACTGTCGCCTTGTACCTCCAGGGTCCAGGCTCGATTCCCGTCTCTGTGTGCATGGAGTTTGCATGTTCTCCCCGTGCTTGGTGGGTTTCCTCCGGGTACTCCGGTTTCCTCCCACAGTCCAAAGACATGCAGATTAGACTAATTGGCGTTCCTAAATTGACCATAGTGTGTGTGTGTGTGTGTGTGTGTGTGTTCTGCGATGGATTGGCATGCTGTCCAGGGTGTACCCTGCCTCGTGCCCTCAGTCTCCTGGGATAGGCTCCAGGTCCCCATGACCCTAAATACAGGATAAAGCGGTATAGAAGATGAATGAATGAATAATATAATATAATAGTGAACATACTGTAGGATATTTTCACTATTATATTAGACTAATATTTTGGACTTAAAATGCTGTAGAGTTTTATAATTTTAATTGATCCTAGACTTAACATTTTTTTCCCAAAATAAATCATTTTTACACTTCTTACACATTCTTACACTATACTAGGCCATCTGCATCAATAATAATAATAATAATAATAATAATAATAATAATAGAGCTATAACTGTGTTCTTATGTTTTACAATATTAACTCATATTTCAATATATATATATTAATGCAATAGCACTCTGTAATTTAAAAGGCCAAATTATACTGATTATAAGGGGTTACTGCTCATAAAGCAAATATTTGGCACATTGAATTTTTCAGCTGATTAAGGTCAATGAAAAGCAACAGTAATAGCTTGTTAAACATTATGATTTTCTTTGTCATGTATTTCATGCATAATTTGTAAGGATAAAAGAAATTTAATATGCAAATTTATGAAACATTAAAGTGCCATTACAGAGCTTTAATATAACGAGCAATATTAGTGCCTTTTTATTCCAGTCTGGCAGATAGTCATAAAGAAGAAAATATGGGTAGGCGAAGACTCAGACTGAATTTGAAAACATCTAAACAAGAGAAATTATTTCTTTGAGCCTTTTTTCCAACCAGTGGCTATGAATGCTATTTTCATTTACATTTTATACTGTATAATATTGACATTATATCCTGACATTATACTAAAATGTGAATGAAGTTTTTCTTTCACCTTAAGCTCTAATACTGTATCTGACCCATCACATCAAATCAGATATTAAGTCAAACTTTGGGTCATTTGAGTTACAGTATGTGTATTTGCAGATTTTTGGTATAAAAAGCTCCATTTTGATAGTTACTGTATCATGTCTGGTTGCTGAGATATGGCCAGTGTGAATTTGTTTATGAGCCACACTTCTGGAAAATCTGTCAAAATATATTTCAACAAGGATTCTATGACTTAGTAAGAAAGAGGGAACACACAGCCTGATTTTGATACCAGTATTTCCCTGCTATCCCTAAAAATAGCTTCACAAGTGCTTGAGTTAAAAGTACAACAACAAATCAGCAATTCTTATATAAAATATGCAAATTATTAAACAAGATTTATTACTTTAAGCTATGTGTGAAAATTAGTTCATTAGATCAATCCATCCCTAACCCTATAGGAACATTTGTAGTACAACTAGGGACCGTGGAGGCCCCTAGTATTATTCATTGTATTCATTCCCATTTGCACAATTGTGGTAGGACCTCCAGTCATCATTCTTACCCTACAGGCAGTTTGGAAATGACATTTTTTATTATTTTATTATGTTTAGTTGACTTCTGCTTGGCACCATGGTCATTTTCTTTCAGAACTAATGAAGGCAATCCAGAATCCATACATTCCATGGCCAAACGTACTGTATGTGGACATCTAACCACGACAATTATACTATATGTACATGTTGGACATTCCATTTCAGAGATTGTCCCATTTTTGCTGATAACTTCTTTGGAAAGCTGTATGACATATTTTGGAAAGCCCACACATGGATGTGATAGTCAGGTGTCCACAAACGTTTGGCTGTATTGTGTAATTTTCTTTTTTCCCTGTAAAAGATGTTGATTGTCCAAAAGTGGTACTTGTCTAGCTATTAAAAAGGTAGCCATAACAGATAAAACAACCCAAAAGTATACTTGTGCAATCATGTTTTTTTAGCAAGTGAGCAGAAACCAATCATAAAGTTTGTGACCAGAAAAAGGCCTACAGTTAAATGATGAAAAACACTGTTTGATTGGTGAAACTCTTTGACATGTGAAAAGTTGACTATATGAAAACTAGTGAGAAAGTTTTCATATAGTGAAAAATATGAAAAATGAGTTTCTATGAGGGAAATCAAACAAGTGATTTGTAATAAGTTCTCTTGTCAAATCAAAAACACCAATTGTAAAAGCAACAAAAGCAAAAATACCACCTGCAGCCACAGTAAAAAACAAACAAAACAAAAAAGACATTAGTGCCAAATCACAAATTATGACAGATTTGTGCCTTGGATCATGACCAACTGCTTTCTTTTGTTGAGGAAGTACAAATTTGTACGCTAATGGACATGATTAATCAGCTAGAGCGAGAGCTTTTTCATTGTCCACTTTGGCAATAATAAGTGTTTTATATCAGTGAATCAGGATTTCCAGATGTGTAATGACGAATAATTAACCCTAAACCTATTTGTTGTGGGTGGTTAAAAACCTTTACTAAAAACATGAAATGAATGACTTTCTAGTAAGCTAGCAAAAAAATTTAAAAGTTAGACATTAAACTCTGTAAATCTCCTCCATGACTGTCAGGGAAAACAGAATGTGTTATCTGAAGATTATCATCATTTTTGAACTTGAATGCAGCAGGAGGATCTGTAAGATGTATGTGTAAGCACCAGGTGGGCTTTGCATAGTTGAAATTGCCTGTATATTATTAATGCATGCATCAGCACTTCTAAATAAATGCATTTCCAGCTTGTCTAAACTTTTCAACCTTCAAATATTTCCCAACGTCAGGTCAAATGAATAACCGTTTCAACCTAAATGAGATGGAAAGTTTTAAATCACAAGCCTGTGATGAAGTCAAAAGTTATTTATATGCTCATTTGAAATTCCTTTCATTTTATTTTTGTCGTGATATTGACAGCGAGAGAAATCTCTTGACATAAGAAGCTCTTCCAAAGACTACTTGTTTTAAATTGAGTCATGTGATTAGGTATTTAAAGATGAATATCATACTTAAATCTTTGTTTAGTTGTAGGAATTCCAGCAACTCATAACTTTTAAATAAACTTTGTGTACATTATTTGAGTAATAATATACAAGATATTATACATATTATACAAGATTGCTCATTTTTAAACAGATTGGTAAATACAATGCCTGACCAAATAAAGTGGCACAGTAATATTGGTTTGACCGCCTTTAATGTTGATTCCCGCCCACAATGTGGTGGCCAATTCATGTGAGAAATTGATTCCTCCTGCTCCCAGAACCACAATTTCATGACCACTATTTCCACTATTTCCTGGGGAAAAAATGCATTGATTGGATAACTTGGTCATTCAGTACATTCAGATAATCATCTGACTTAATTTTACTGCCACATAACTTAGCTGAGTCTAGACCTGGGGTGCGTTTCCCAAAAGCATCGTTAGCCAACTATGGTCACAAGTTCCGTCGTTACCAACATAGTTCAACAACTAGGTGTTTTCCGAAACCATAGTTCAAACGAACATTCACAAACAGCGTCGCAAACTTACGTGGTTGGAACTACAGCCTTCGACCTGTGGTTAGAAGCAGAGTTCCTTGCCGTGGCTGGGTGTGTTCTATTCACAGTTAACGACCCTACGCCCTATTTGTTTCCAAAAAAATTTTCCCAACCACTTTCAGCGATTTGGAAAACTTAATGTTTTGGTGCTCAGATATTAGGTTATTAATTTTTCGGTTATTTTGATTACAAATTCACTTTAAACGATTTAACAGCGGTACCATCGCAATTATTCTCCCTTCGAAGTGCCCTACAGAAGCATTATTTCTGCCGGTTGGAACACAGCCTTGGTTTCGTTTGTGCGAAGAAAAGGTGAGTTTTTAACTGAGTATCTTTAAACATACCCAAAGAGAAATGTCTCATAACAATATTTGTATGTTGTATGTTAGAGGTTTTCACTTATAATGAATGTTATCCTTACTGTTCACGTATTCAACATATACAGTGCACAAAGTGTTAAGCACTAAGAAATTGTAAAATTTATACACTACCATAGTGTAAGCCTATTTAAAATATTACTCAATATATATTCAATGAATGTACCCAAATAAATCAACAAACTGGGGTTTGGGCACTGGCTGGGAATCGAACTCGGGCCGTCCGCACGGTAGGCGGAACAGCTACCACTGAGCCACCAGTGCCCTTCTGAGAAGTAGGATATGGACTATTCATAGGTTTATTTAATTATATATATATATATATATATATATATATCAACTTGTTTGTAAAATTATTTAAAGTACATGTGCAGCGGGAAACCATTTAGGCAAATGAACAAAATATTTATTAACACAAGTTCATTCGAGATTCATTTAAACAAAAAAAAAACTAAAATACAGGATCCAAACTGTAAAAAAAAAAAAAAAAAAAACTAACCAAACATATTCTGAATTAACAGTTGTCTGACTGCAGGATGCATTCTGCCTTAATGTGTGTTCGAAGGAATTAATCATCATTATCATCATCATCCTCATCAGAAGTGTAATCTTCCTCATCCACAGCAGCACCAGAAAGACGCCCCTCTTCCTCATCACAAAGCAGGACATTTTCCTTAACTGCAATGTTGTGGAGAATTGCAGTAACTACAATTACACAGCAGCTTTTGGAGGGGTTCAGTTTCAGGCCACCACTGGACTTGCTTGTTTGGTCACACTTGCAAAGTCCCTCCACTTGTTTCTGACTTCCTCTGGGCTTCTCTCATACCCATTTCCAGAAGCATTCATTTTTTTGTGCGATTTCATTCCAATTTTTTTGTCCGAATTTGTAACTGCAAGCCTTTTTTTTTTATTTTATTTTTTTTAGTAAATTGTGGTTTTCGTGTAATTTTTTCACGTCAACTCTCATTAAACCATGGCTGTATGTAAAGGGACTTATATAGGAAATAATATTGAGCAAAATGGGTAACAGGTGTTCACAACACAATCCCAGCATTTTCAAAACCCATCATTTCTTTTTATTTTAATTGTACTGATGTATCAATACCAAATAAAAAATTAGTTCAAATGAAATATTGAAAAATGAAAAATGTTGCGTTTGTGACATTATTACACCACTTCTACGATACGTCACTGTGAAAGCGCATTGAATGCGAGCCGAAGAGAGAGAGAAAAAAAATAAACACACTATACAGTAAATGTGCCTATGGCACTATTCCACCATTGTATAGAAGAAGAAGAAGAACGACAGTTTAAACCAACATAGTTTTAACCATGGAAGTGCGACACAGGTACTATGGTTTTGGGAAACACTTGTGACTAGTTAGTTAGTTTCTTCAACGTTGCATCGTACTATGGTTGTTAAGCAAAGAGCTACAGTACATAGTTGTACGGGAAACGCACCCCTGATTAGCAATTCCAGATCATAGAACTTGTACAGTGGACACTAGGCATGATTGGTGCATCGCCTTCCCACCTTCCCCTGACACACACATCAGTCCGGTATTGGTTTAATCTGGACTCATCAGACCAAATGAACTTTTTCCTTTGCTTCAAAGACCAATACTTATGCTCTACAGCAAATCTTTTTTTTTTTTATTATTATTAGACTCACTTACAAGTAGTTTTCTTTTGGCCAGACCGCTATTTAGTCTCAATCCTGTGAGTTTTCTTTAAAATAATGTGCATCAAATGTGGATTTTCCCCTCTTTCTTTATTAAATGAAAAAAAAAAATGCTTAATTACTGTAGGTTTAGTCAAATTAAAACCTTTTTTTTTCTTTACTGCATTGATTAGCTGTAAGGGACTGCCACTAGAGGGCACTGTGGTTGAGTTTTGTTCTGTTTGTAGTTTTTGTGTTCGAAGACCCAGTTTCCCAGAAGGCACCTCGGTCAGGTGATGTCGAAGTTTCACCTGTGCCGAGGTGGCTCGTTAGGCCCATTATAAAAAGCTATTAGCTCTGGGGAACTGGGTCGAGCATTAACATTGTCTAGTTTAGTTTAGTTTATTTATTCATTTATACCTGGCTCTGTAAGTTTGTTCTCTGTGTTGTCTATTTGCAGTATGTCTTTGGTTTTTTCCTGTGTACTTGTAGTTTAAGTTCTTGATGTTTAATGTGTGTGGAGCTGATGCGGTGTGGTGTCCTGTTGTGTTGTAGGTGTTAGAACAGGTAAGTAGCTAGCTTCTATGTGTCTCCTAGCCCTGATGTGTCTCCTAGCCCTGGTGTCTCCTCACCTCTGAGCCTAGCCTTTGAGAGTGCGCCCTAGTCTAGCCCTTGTGCTCCCGTGCCCCGCACCCTTAGTGTTCTATGTGTAAGGATCAGGTAAGTGTAGCTATGTGCTTGTCAGGCTAAAGGCATGCTTAGCTAGGTGTAGGTGTAGCTGACTGCCAGGGTTAGCTCACTAGCCCTGTTCAGCTAGTAGCCCTGCCTAGCTAACTGCCATGTCTTTAGCCTGTGTCCTGTCTCTAGTCTCTAGTCCCGTGTCCTGTCTCATGTCTCTAGTCTTGTCCCGTGTCTCCAGTTTAGTTGTGTCTCGAGTCCCGTGTCTTGCATGTAGTCTACGTTTTCAGCTCCATGCCTAAGTTTTTTATTTTATGAGTTTGTCGTGTTCCCTGTGTTACAACACAGCGCCCGTTTCCAGTCCCAGGTGTTAGAACCTAAAAGTGATGTAACCGCTAACTGGAGCACAGGGTTACCGTTCCCCTCGTTCTGTTCCTTCAGTTTATTTCCGGTGTGTTCAGTTGAATGTGTGTGTGTTGAGCTGACAGAGCCAGAGTTTTGTTTATTTGGTTTGAGTTTGGATTTGTTCATTTCAAATAAAAGACTTGTTTATTTACCCTTATACCCCCTGCGTTTATGCCTGCATTTCATGAGCCCACGGTGGTAACAACAGCCAGCTCCAGTAAGAGCGTGACTTTAGCGCAAGTAAGTTTATCAGTAAACTATCAGTATTATCAGTCATTCTACATACTTTCCACTTTGTTCAATGAACATGTTTTAACAATGATGCGTATCTGGATTCCACTGAAAAACCAAAAACAGCCCTTAATTAAATTCTAATTTGTCATACGTTGAAGGTTTTTACTGGACTATATAGTATGTGTGCCAGAATTTTTACCCCCAACATATTTTCAATAGTGAGAAAGATAGAGTAGTTTAACCCCAAAGGAAAATTGTATGCAAACAAATTGTAATTTACTAGCGTTTCCCCTGGTTATAAACAGAAATGTACACACATGTAAAATGCCTTTGTTATCCATTAATGTGGAACAAAATAAAAGCATTTTCACAAAAATGAAACAGATGGATGTTAGCCTACAGAACTCAAACCAAGTCTCATCAAAAAACATTTGCATGCAAATTATTTCCATCATCTTTTATATGCTGAATAACAATTTTCTGGCACAAGCAAATATACAACAAACTTGAATGCTCTGTATAGCATTGTCTCTAGCTCAATGAGTTTACATTCTAAAACTCATTAACATTTTGAAAATACCCAAATTATGCTGTGCAACATTACCACCTGATAGGCAAGCCTGGTTGTGTTTGCAGAGAAGAAAAGTTCGACTGTCCTCATGAGTCAGGTAAATCTAATTTTATTTTGTGAGAAGTCACTTAAAAAATTATGTCTAACATATTGATTTGAAAGATTTAATACCTTGTGCATTAATACCCAGAACATTAACATTTAATGTATAGACTGTAATTTAGTTGAATAAGATGCACTGTAAAACCAAACTTGCTTACAGTACTTAAAAATTCATTGGAAGCATCTTGCACTCATAACATTTAATACAGTGAAGTTTATTAACTTGAATATTATTAGTACACCTAACACAGCATAATTAATGTTCCCTCAAGAATGGGTACCTGGCACCAATACCAGGAAGCTTGGGGAAAACCCTGCACAATTCGGTTTTAAAAACTTTTGGGACAGTTGGAAATTTGTTACAAATTGAAGTGATGAACATATTGCCTCTAAGTTGCATTGATTCTTGTGGAAGTTTCAAAATAATTCTTAAACAGCACTTTTTTTTTTGTAACAACAAACTGTACGGGAGAACACAGCTTTTTTTTTTTTTCTTTTTTTTTTTTCCAAAAGCAGTAACCACTTTAAACTTACATATGCACTGATTCTTCCCCCCCCCCCTTCTCCCATATAATATATATGTTTGCACTGAAGGAGTTGTTTTAATTTCATTCATTTAATTTAATTTCATGTGTCTAGTGACAAAGGCATTCATTCATTAAACGCCAAAATGTACAAAATCACCAAGTTTAATTAGACGTATTTGGTAGGGTGTTGTGTGATCAGATTAGAAAATCCCCACAATCTGGTTGTTTCTGCCAGGGGATTGTTGACGTCCCCACACGGAGCTTTCAGCAAGATGATGAGCCAAACTAAATCAATATTTAGCAATGATCACCTCAGTTTCTTGGGTAAATAAGAAACCCTACTGTAAACAAGAGGTCTGAATTAAAGAGGGACAATAAAGAAGCTTCTAAAGAATCTCATAAAGAGTGCTTTAAGATCCATCTACAAGTGTCTCCAACCTCATTACTTTAAGAGAGAGCACTACTTCTCTACAGGGCAGATTTTACAACAACAAAACAAAAAACTGCACTGCTTAAAAATATTGTTCCTCTGTTTGTTTCAGCTAAACTTTGATTTTATGACGGGTGGCAATTATTTTGAAAGACATAGTAAACTTACTATATAAACCCTAATGTTTTTACTTTTCTTGGAATGATGGCAAATGAAACTGAAAGATTCTATACTGATTGCTTTCTTTTACAGCAACTTTATGAAATTGATCTCTCTCTCTCTCGCTCTGTCTCTCCTTTAGTAAACTGCCACCCCTGTTCTTTGAAAAACCATCAAGTATTTGTTTGCAATATTCTGGAACAGACAGGAGTGTGCACGGGGGGTGCTGGGGTGTCTTCTCCCATTAAAGATGTATGTTGTACAAACATTCTGCCTCAGGAAAAACATTGTCACTCATAGTCTATACTACTTTATCTTCTAAAAAAAAAAAGGGGGGGGGGGCTGAAGCCTAAGCTAGGAGACTTACAGTAGGGCGCAAGGTGGGGTACAGTGTGCCCGTCCATCGTAGGACACACACATACACACACTAACACTAAAAACAAACAAAAAAGTTCAGATGATTTTCCCAATATTGCTATGAGATGATTGGTGAATGCAAACTGACTCCAACTGTGGTGTACTGTACATGAACTGTTCGAAGTGTTTATGCAGTTATGTCTGAAGTCTAAATAGGATTATGCGCAATTTTGATAAATCTTCACAGTGCCGCTGCTGGCCAAATCGGTGCCCTAAGCAGAAATTTAGTTTTGTGCCCCCTCCCTCCCCCAAATATTACAGAAGTAAAAATAAAGTAATAAAAAAACACCTACTATAGGGGCCAAAATAGAACTTTATTCAAATAAAAGTAAATACATAAATTGTATCATTTATAAATTACAATTGTAGCTTTATAGCAAAAAATACAAACTAAAATATCACTTTAAATAAAACATTTATAATAAATAAAATAAACAATAATAAACTGAAATAAAATCAACACTGTCATCTGCTGGAGCTTTCCAAAGTTAAAAATTTACAAAGGCACACTTCCGCTTTTTCTTGAGGCAAAGTCGTAAATGAGCTCTTCATTTGATAAAGCCTTTGAACCACCATTCACAAACGTTTTGCTTCTTTAATTGCTAGAACGTCTCCTGGTGGCGGAGCAGTGACAGGGACGTCTCCCTGTCACCCCCTGCAGCTGTTAATGGGGCTATTCGTTCTTTCCCTAGCTCCTGTCCTTTCTCCTCAAACAAAGCCAAAAGCTGACTTTCTCTGCCTCTTCTGCCAGATCTTTAATGGCCTTTTTTTGGTTCCTTCCAGTCACCCCTGTGTCCCTCAGGAGGCGTATAGTTGACAGCCCCACATACCCTCGACATCCCACCTCCACTGGGTAGATGGTGGTCTTCCAGACAGCCTCCCTGCACTCCTCCACCAGCTCGGAGTACTTGGCCTTCTTGCGCTTGAAGGCGGCCTCTATCTCCCCTTCAGATGGGACGGTCAGCTCAATGAGGTGCACCGATTTTACTTTGCTGGACCACACCACAATATCAGGGTGGAGAGATGTAGTTGTTATCTCCGTGGGGAACCTCAGCTGTTTATCGAGGTCAACTCTCATGTCCCACTCTTGGTCGGGGGAAAAAGGCCTCGACATCTCTCTTGGCCTGATATAACTTTGTCGTCCCCCCCCCTTCCTTGACAAAGCTGGTGCAGTCCTCTGATAGTGGTGGTCCTGTGCTACCCTGTTGACGCCCCTCCAGCACCTCAGCCAGTTTCCTCAGGACCTGGTCGTGGTCCATCCGTAGCGCCCCTGGGAAAGTGCGATCTTGCAGCCTGACAAGATGTGTTGGAGACTTGCGTTGGACGCACTGCAGAGTGCGCAGCTTTCCTCATTCCCAAACCAGGGAAGGACAGGGAAGCGTATCGTACGTTGCACGAATTAGGAAGCTGACACTTGCCTGTGGTATCCTCCACAGATCCGCCCAACTGATGTTCTGGCTGACTACTCCCTCCCAGGTCGTCCAGCCTCCTTGTCGGCCCTGCGACATGGCCTTGATCTTGTAGCGCTCTTCCTCGGTCCTCGAAACCTCTGCCACCACCATCTCCTTCCTCTCCTTGCAATTAGCCTTGGACTAGAAGCGTGGCGCTTCTCCCCATCCTAGCCCTGCTCTTCCGACCTGGACTCTACCCATGATCTCCTGGTGCTGCAGCCTGCTGACAGCTTGGTCAACCTCCGCTTGGGCATTCCACTTCCGGCCAGTGGAAACCCTGGCGTTAACATTCCTCACTGACTGGTCGGTGGATTTCCTTAGCTTGAGCACCAGCCTGGACTTTTCTTGCTTGTAGCCCAGACTAATGGACTGCAGTGGGAACTATAATGTGTTCTTCCCAAAGAGGCCTGTTTCGGAAAATCACCGTGGCAATCCCAACCATTTTCGGATGAACGAGTTGGCTTTCGCGTCCATCTTAGTCACGGCGGATGCGGGGTTCTCACTCATTTTCAGGGGCCACATCACCCTCCTGAAGAGTGTGAACTGATAGCACCAAACCTTGTACTTCCCGGGAAGTTGGCTCCGATCGATCTTTCGCAGGCCATCCGTTTCATGACAGACCTCCCCATGTGCTTGTCTGACAGATCTGTGGTATACTGCCTTCCCAGGCTTCTAATGGGTTGTTCAGCCAGGAGGGGGATTTTCTCTCCCCTGACGGTGAAGATGGTGTTGTCATCTCTAATTCCCCTTCTGAGTGACAGGCTACGAGCTTTTGAAGGTTTTATCTTCATTCTAGCCCATGACATCAACTCATCCACCCTTCCCAGCAGCTGGGTTGTACATGCTGCTGTCTGAAGGAGGCTGGTTACATCATCCATGTAGCTCCTCACTGGGGGTAGCCTCTGACCAGATGGTAGTTTGATTCCTCCAACCACTTGTCTTGCTCCGATGAGGATTATCTCAAAGGCTGCCACATACAAGATTGGAGAGATGGCAGGTAGGTGGTCATCCTCTTGGCCAGCACTGAGAAGAAGATTTTGCCTTCCACGTTCAGCAGGGCGACGTTTCTAAATTGGCCAATATCCTTGGAGTTCGCCTCCATTGGGATGAAGACCGCTACGGCCATTTGCCAACTCTGACGGAATGAGCTGCTTTTCCCAAAGAGTTTTCATTAGATACCATAACAGCTCCAGCACCTTCGACTGTTCTCATATAGCTTGTAAGGAACTCCATTGGGGCCTGGTGCTGATGAGGACCTTGCCTTTTTCACGGCTTGCCTAACTTCGCTAAGCTTGGGGGGAATGATGTTAAACTCAGCCGTTGGTGGCGCAGGCCGGGGCACATACCCTGGTGTTTCTATGAGGATATTTCTTAACCGGTCACTGCACTACCTTTTGAAGTGCTGTTCCATTTGTTCCCTAGTGACTTCGAGCTTCCTGGACTTGTTTCCCTCCAGCAATTGCCTAGCATGTCCGAAGGGGTCCTTAAAGAAGCTGGCTCGCTCTTTTTGCTTTCGCTTCCGGATGCGTTCCGCTCTGCGGAGGCTGGCAAGCCTTCGCCTCACCTCCTCCCACAGGACTTTCAGTCCTTCTTTCTCTGCGTGGGGTGCCTTCCTCCAGCTTTTCCGGAGTTGTCGGCATCTCTGCACAAGCTAGATGATCTCCATTACCCTCCTCCCCCTTTCCCTTGGAGCAGTTCTCTGTTTGGAGATTGCTTCGCCAAACCTGTCAGGCTTTGTATAACACGTCTCCAAATGAATTAAGCTTGGCTTCGGCACCTCCATGCAGCCTTTCCTCCAGAATCTTTGTCAGGTCTATATCCAGCGTGTGCCATACCTCTACTTCGTCTGCCCTGGGCCATTTAAGCTTGTTCCTTCTTGCTGGTTTTCTGATCTCTGCTTGCCGCTCTGCACCGTGTGGGGTGGTGGGGATTGGGTGTTGCTGCCCCTGCAGGGGCTCCGCCTCCTCCAAGGGGCTTTCTTCCTCTGTCCCGCCTCTGACATCAGCGACATTTGGTCCATCGGCACTGTGGTTTTCTACATGGCTTCTGGTCCCTCTTGTCTCACCGGCTGCTGCGTTGCAGGATCGCTGTTGGCCTTTCTGATGACACTTTGCTTTCCCCTGGTTGATTCACAGTCCCCTGTAGCTGGTCACCTTCTCCCATCCACATACACACTTCCGGAGGATCCTCTGCTCATTGACTGGAGTTCGCATTGTCAGTTTCCATTGCCATTACCGTGTAGTCCATCCTGTTAGGCCCATCTTCCATCCCGCCTCTCGTGTAGGGCCTGCGGGTTGTCTTCGTATGTTTTCTGTAGTTCTAGGTGGGTGTCCCTCGTCCTAGGGACTAGTGGGTTAGGTTACTAGCCGCCCACTCCCAGTGTGGTCTTTCCCTGCTGCCATCCAATCTTTCCTGGCTGTCCTCCAGTCTTCCCTGGACTCCAACTGCCCTGTTCACAGTAGTCACTGGGGTTTCCAGAACTTCAGTCGATGTACAGGTAGGTGGTATAACCTGCTTGGCATTACTGCCTGTCGCACCTCCTCCGGTGCCCATGGGTCAGCTGCAGGGTCTTCAGCTAGGAACCACCATTCACCAACGTTTCGCTCCTTTAATCGCTAGTCAGTCGATGTACATGGGTCAGCTACAGGGTCTTCATAAAATAAAGTTATAAAATAAAGTTTTACAGGATTATGAACGTACTTGAAAGTGATGCACGGGCTTCATCTTGGGCTTTTTTTCCCCTTTTGTTTCTCGGCGCCGGTTTGTTGATATCTTTTTCCAGGACCAGGCATTTTGTTGAATTATTATAATTTTTGGCCAAATAGGCAGCCGTAACAGAGGTGAGGGGGCGAGCGTCATCACGTGTTCTTAGCCTACTCTGTGTTCACCGTTAAATGCAATATATACATTTATATTTTTGTTTATTTGTATATGTATATTATTAATATTAATTTATTAGTATAATATATAAAAAAAAAATTTTGAGCAGCTGGGATGGTGCCTGTGGTCATGTTATTTCACTAGTTTTGACTCGTAGCTTTGGTTTGATCATTTACTCACAAGAACGGAAGTCCAATGATGTCTTTGTCTTGGTATTTTATTTTCAGCATCAAAGATTCAACACTTCATACAGTCGTCTTGAGTAAATCCACTGTGGTTACAACACCCGTTGCTGTATCAAATGGTTCAATGTTACCTTATAAAAACATTTGTTATATCTATCTGATTGCGTTTAGCTCATGGTCAAAAGCTTGTGTTTCTGTAGCCTTCCGCATCTAAACTGAATTTTCTATCATACGATAGTCATACAAATACATGTAATAGTGGAATGACATCACAGACCAACTTACGATTATTAAAATGGATGCTTAACTAACAAGTTCAAAGCTTATGGCTTATGTAATAAACTTAATGCTTAATGCTTAACTAATGAACAGAATAAGATTAGATAAAACAGATAAAATAAAATAAACACAACAACAAATTCTGCAGATCCATCTTACATAACAAATGTGATATGGCTCTTACAGTGCCCCCCTGGGAGTTGGTGCCCTACGCATATTGCGTACTCTGCGTATAGGGAGCGGCTGAATTCAATTCAATTCAATGAGTTGAATGTTCATTACTCAGAAATTTAC
Organism: Channallabes apus; assembly: GCA_030522415.1. Classification (NCBI taxonomy): domain Eukaryota; kingdom Metazoa; phylum Chordata; class Actinopteri; order Siluriformes; family Clariidae; genus Channallabes; species Channallabes apus. Next base: position 34,930,507 of record CM060118.1, read on the forward strand.
TTTTAACAATGATGTCTGCGCACCTTAAGAGTGATTCTGATATTTGGGCTTGTCCCTTTATGAATGAATAAATAGAGTAAGCTATATACTGTATACTACTGTGAAAAAGTCCTGGGGCACCCCTTATTTTAATATTAAATACAATTAAATTATGTAGGTTAAATGAAGAAATGAGAACCAATGTTTTAATATGACAGGCTGCAAAGTGTCCCAAGATACAATTTGGTAATTGATTGTTTATGCAACAACATCAGCACCAACTTCATTTCCCTTTTCATCTGTTTCAACCACTCGCCATTCAGCATCACCAGTGTACTAATCACCAGTTTGATCAGTTTGGACTGATCTGGTTTGTCCAGCATATCACAGATGCTCAATCAGATTGAAATCTGGGGTATTTGGAAACCACTCAACACCTTGAACTCTCTGACATGTTCCTTATCCCATTACTGAACAATTTTGGCAGTTTGTCATTGTGCATTATCCTGCTGAAAGAGGCCACTGCCTTTAGGTAATACTGTATCCATTAAGCGGTGTACTTGGTCAGCTGTAATGTTTAGGTAGGTGGTAAGTGTCAAGGTAAAATCCACAGGGCCTAAGCCAGCAGGACCCCCGAGAGCATTACACTGCCTCTGCCAGATGAATACACACATGGCTGTCCACATGATGTAAAGAAAAATGTGATTCATCAGACCAGGCCACCTTTTTTCAATTGCTCCATGGTTGACACAAAGTGTGACACACAGTGTTCTGACTCCTTTCTGTTATAGGCAAAAATGACTTTTTTCAGCAGTTGGTGCTACAATAGCTCTTCTGTGGGATTGGACCAGATGGGATAGCCTTCACTCCCCATGCACATCAATGATACTTGACAATCCATTACAACATTATTCAGCAGATAAGCAAGCAGGTTGAGATGTTCCACGTTAGTCATTACACCAAACACCTCCATCCCACGCCAGACCCACTCCACGTCACACCCCTACTGTACATGCTCCACATTATGTGACAATCATGACAATATATGAAACAATCATGCATTGTTTAGCATGATTTTATATGCTTATACTCGGTTCTTATGGTAGAATCATAACGTGTTAAGCTCATTCCAAAATTAGCTTTGAAATAAATTTGTTTTCTTTTAAATAGCTTGTGCAATAAGACTATATTACTAAGTATCTTTTTGATTTCTAATTCCAATAACCAAGGACACCTACAGAATGTGAGAATGAGATGATCCACCTGAGAAACTGTCAAAAGACCACGCGTAACCAAAACGAATGGATGTAATTTGTCATACAGCATGTGCATCTATCTGAATCTGTTCTGTGTAATGTGTGTATGAATGTCAATGAACCTTGTACTGAAGAAGCTCTATGTTAATGACATTTGTCAAATGTAAATGTTAATATGCAGTAGTTGATTGACCCATTCTTTTTTAATTAGGAGTGATGTACAGTTGTGTCATCATTTGAGCAATTTAAAGTAGTTCTAAGAAGTTTAGCTGCATTTAACATTTAAATTTTTATTTATTGATTTAGTTTAGAAAAAAAAAAAAGGTAGATAAGTGTTTGTTATAATGATTTTCTTGATGCCAAAAAGTATAACTCGTGTAGATCTTTTGTAGATTTGTAGTTTTTTGGGAAAATGGAAAGATTATTCATTCATCATTGCTAACAACTTTATTGTGTTCAGCATCACTGTAGACCTGGAGCCTGTCCTGGAAACAGTGGGTGTGAAGCAGGAATAAAACCTGGTTAGGACACAAGGCATGGTGCACTGACTCATTCACTCCATGGTGTAATTTCACTAGTACACCTAATGACAGGTACCCCATAGGAAACCTTTGCATAGGAAAAACTCTGAAATGGCAATTACTCTAAAGTCCAGTTCTCACTTTCAGAGTTGAACCACTATAGTTGATGAACCACTGTAATTTCAACATCATTACTTGTCGTAGACTCTCTAGACTCTCTCTCTTGTTAGGGTGTTTCCATCATCCTGATGGCATGTGACGCAAGGCTATGATGGCATGTGACATGGTGCTGCTATAGTACCAACAACTGATTGAGGACAGCTACTGTAGGTATATGGAATATACAGTTGACCTATGGCAGACCTAAAAAGCTAATTATGAAATTGGGAACTGGGCTTAAAAAGGTTAGTCTGGTTCCTTCTGTCATGCCAGGTTATATTTTCATGCAAAATGCAAATTACCTGTAAAGTGCACACAGAGGTGGAAAGTAACGAATTACATTTACTCGCGTTACTGTAATTGAGTAGCTTTTTTGTGTATTTCTACTTTTTAAAGTAGTTTTAAAAATCTGTAATTTTACTTTTACTTAAGTACGTTTTGTTTGAAGTATTGTAATTCGCTACATTTTAAGTCATATTCGCTACTCAGTAAAAAATAAATGAATGAAAATGATAAAATAATAAAAATATTATGCTTTGTATAAATGCACCGTTGCGCCGCGTGTGTGTATCATGTCCTGGTCGCGCGCCACTCCAGACTCCACTCCAGGTTTTCTGACATCGGCATCTTCCTGACCTTCCACACGGCCGCTTCCGCCTTGAGAGTGACGTCATCGACTAGCGCGAACATGTATAAACCGGAGAGAGACGCGGGAAAGATGAAAGAGGTTGTGATTTTGGCGTTTTGATATTTGGTTGTGTATTCTGGTTTTGACTTTTTGCCTCCAATTGACTTTGATTATTGCTTTGTCCCTTTGGTTTGGTTGGTCTTTGTATATATTTGTAGATAATTTCACTGTTTTTGGTTTAGGGAGTCCGGGAAGGTACCTGTATTTTTGTTTGTGGTTTTTTTTTTGGTTTTTTTTGTAGGTAATCTAGCTACTACATATAAATACCATTTTGTTTATTATTTTGGCCTGGGTCCATCCTGAATCTGATCCTCCTCCTGGTGTGTGTGTGTGTGTATACACAAACCTCATTATTTCATCGGTTAATGATTGGATCTAGTTCTTTCTGCCATATACCACCATTTCCATACAGTTTAAAATAGAACCCTGAACCATTCTTTTGCTGTATGACCCTAGACTGGGACGTAACACCATATTTAAGTGACCACTTTGATTTTCAAGCACAAGAAAGACAACAGCTTTATTATGCAAATGTGTTCCTTCCTTCATTTAAAAACAACTAGTTTGAGATTTATATCTGCTCATCTTTTTTTGAACTACGCTAGAATGGCTCATCCCACCCCCGCTGTTAAAAAAATTAAAAAGTAACTCGGTAACTTTTACTCTGAGTAAATTTTTTAATGAGCTACTTTTTACTTTTACTTGAGTAGATTTTTATAATGGTAACTTTACTTGTACTTAAGTAAAATTTCACTGAAGTAACAGTACTTTTACTTGAGTACAAAATTTTATTACTCTTTCCACCTCTGAGTACACATGCCTGGAATTTTTACAGTTAGTTGGCATTTATCACCATGCACATATGAGTATAAAAATAAATAAGTCTTACTGAAACTTTCATACTTCTATTGGAAATGTTTAGGCCTACAAAATTTTTACACAGCTTTCCACTGTCTATTGTTAAAAGTGCTATGTAATAATACAAATACAAATGGCTGGGGCAGCACAGTGGCTTAAGGGTTAACACTGATGCCTGGCACCAGGGTTGAGGGTTTGATTCCTGCCTTGGGTCTATGTGCATGGAGTTTGCATGTTCTCCCTGTGCTTTGAGTTTTTCCAAATACTCCAGTTACTCCACAGTTCTTAGACATGCATGTTAGGCTAATTGGTGTTTCCAAATTGACTGTAATGTGTAGGTGTGTGCATGTTTGTGAGTCATGTGATGAATGGACTGGCTCATTGCTCAGGTTTTATCCTGCCTTGTGCCCTAAACCTCCCAGATTATAAGTGGTATAGAGAATGAATGGGAGTACTGTAAAATGGCTGGTAAAGGTTTAGCATAATACAGACATTTATTGAGTTTGAGTATATGTTGAATACTAATTGAATATTTATTAATTTGTCAATACCTTGGAGGCCTGGAGCCTATCCTAGGAGTGTTTAGTCACAAGGCATGGTACACCCTGGACAGGGTGCCAGTCATTGCAGGGCACACACATGCACTACAGGTAATAGTGACATAATAGTGACATAATTTCATGATGTTTTAAAATATTAAAAGTTGTTTGATGGGTGCAGGTGATTAATGCTCCTTTCATTATATAAACTACAAAGCAACATTATTTTCATGATACTCAGCAATCTTAGTTTGTCCCAGTTCAGCTTATTTTGCATTCAACTAATTACTAGCCTCTTTGTGTGTTGAGCTGAACTTAATTAGTTACTTTATCACAGCAGTAGATATATGAGGCAGATTAGAGGTTTGTTGGAGTTGAATCGATATTTGGAGTTGAGGTTTGTTGGAGTTCAGCAACGATCAGCAAAATATAATAATTTAAACCCATTTCTAATAATAAATGGTTAAATAAAATAATAAATGGGTAAATATAATAATAAATGGGTAAATAAAATAATAAATGGGTAATAGTAACTACTACCAATTACCATTATAATATTAAGGAAGGGCAGTCCAAATATTGCAATAAGGGTTCTGTTCGTAAAGGGCTAAATAATATTTTGCTCATTACAAAAAACACTTTTTCATTAGAATTTTTAAGTTTAGTCCTCTACATCTTCAGCTAAAGCTTATAATACACAATATTATACACAAAAATTTTTACAACAAAAATTTTCATTCACTGAAACTAAGATGGTCAAACTTGTCCCAGCATGATAATACCCCTGTGCGTAAATGAATTTCATTAAGACATGATACCAAGGGTGGTGTGGATGAACTCGAGCGACCTGTGCACTTTGAGATTAATTAAAGCAACAAAATCTTTTTAGATGAATGGAGATTATTATAATAGCAACGTAGGACTAAATCTATAATGGGATGTTCCATACTGTAAGTACATACACTATATTGCCAAAAGTATTTGGGTAGACGAATCAAGGTTTGGTCTTCAGGACAGGAATGTAGAATAACAGATGGTGGTGGACTTTGCAAAGAGGATGGAAATGGCAGTAGTAAATACTTTCTTCCAGAAGAGGCAGGAACATAGGGTGACATATAAGAGTGGAGGCAGAAGCACTCAGGTGGACTACATCTTGTGTCGACGTTGTAATCTGGAAGAGATTAGTGACTGCAAAGTGTTGGTAGGGGAGAGTGTAGCCAGACAACACAGAATGGTGGTGTGTAAAATAACCCTGGTGGTGAGGAAGGTGAAGAGGACAAAGGCAGAACAGAGGACAAAGTGGTGGAAGCTGAGAAAGGAAGAATTGTTGTGTAGTCTTTAGGGAGAAGTTGAGACAGACTATCGGTGGTCAGGAGGTGCTTTCAGTTGACTGGACAACTACAGCCAATGTGATTAGGGAGACGGGTAAGAGGGTACTTGGTGTATCATCAGGTAAGGGAAAAGGGGACAAGGAGACTTGGTGGTGGAAAGAGGAAGTCCAGGAGTGTATACAGGGAAAGGGGCTAGCTAAGAAGAAGTTGGACTCTGAGAGGACTGAAGAGAGTAGACAGGAGTACAGGGAGATGCACCGTAAGGTGAAGGTAGAAGTGGCAAAGGCCAAACAAAGAGCATATGAGGACTTGTATGCTGGGCTGGACAGTAAGGAGGGAGAGGTGGATCTGTACAGGTTGGCGAGGCAGAGAGATACTGTAGAGATGGGAAGGATGTGCAGCAGGTTAGAGTGATTAAAGATAGAGATGGAAATGTACTGACAGATGCCAGGAGGGTGATGGGACGATGGAAGGAGTACTTTGAGGAGTTGATGAATGAGGAAAACGAAAGAGAACAAAGAGTAGAAGAGGTGACTGTTGTGGAGCAGGAAGTAGCAAATATTAGTAAAAGTGAGGTGAGAAGGGCGTTGAAGAGGATGAAGAGTGGAAAGGCTGTTGGTCCTGATGACATGCCTGTGGAGGTATGGAAGTGCTTAGGAGAGGTGGCAGTAGAGTTTCTGACTAGTTTGTTTAACGAGATCTTGGAGAGTGAGAGGATTCCAGAGGAATGGAGGAGAAGTGTATTGGTGCCGATTTTTAAGAACAAGGGAGATGTGCAGAGCTGTGGCAATTACAGAGGTATAAAGCTAATGAGCCATACATTATATATATAGCTGTGGGAAAGAGTAGTGGAAGCTAGGTTAAGGGCAGAGGTGAGAATTTGTGAGCAGCAATATGGTTTTATGCCTAGAAAGAGTACATCAGATGCAGTATTTGCCTTGAGGATGCTGGTGGAGAAGTACAGAGAAGGTAATAAAGAGTTGCATTGTGTCTTTGTAGATTTACATGCACTATTGTAATGCATTACTAGGTGGCTGTCCTGCATCCTCAATAAACAAGCTTCAGTTAATCCAAAATGCAGCTGCCAGGGTTCTCACTAGATCCAGAAAATATGATCATATAACCCCAATATTATCATCCCTGCACTGGCTACCTGTTCAGTTTAGAATAAATTACAAAATAGTATTACTTACATACAAGGCCTTAAATGGTTTAGCTCCCACATACCTAACCAGTCTTCTGATGTGCTACAATCCATCATGCGCCTTAAGATCACAAAACTCCGGACTTCTGGTAGTTCCCAGAATTTCAAAATCTACAAAAGGGGGTAGGGCTTTTTCATATTTAGCTCCAAAGCTTTGGAATAGCCTTCCAGACAGTGTTCGGGGAGCAGACACGGTTTCTCAGTTCAAAAGTAGACTCAAGACGCATCTTTTTAATCTGGCATACACATAACTCATCCCAGTACTCATACTCCAGTACACCTATACCGAATGGCAACTACGCTAATTCTCCCCATCTGTTCTGTATTTCTCTACCCATCCCGAGGCATCGGGAGATTTTGCCAGCTTCAGTAGACAAAGGCCGACCCTGCGAGGTTCCTGAGGCATCCAGAGAAGGACCAGCTCCAACTGGATTCAGCTTTATGATGGTTGGAGCTACACATGCTGCTCCTGTGCTTCCAGTGATCCAGACCTTATCTGCCCTCTGCACCTACTGACTCGTCCCTATGCTGAACTGGTCTTCATGTCAATTTAAATAATTTCTGTCATATTGAATTTTCACCTGCACAACACACAAGATGTTATATCATTTCTATCTGTTATCGCCCAAATGAGGATGGGTTCCCTGTTGAGTCTGGTTCCTCTCAAGGTTTCTTCCTAATGCCATCTCAGGGAGTTTTTCCTTGCATATATAATATATATTATATATATATATAATATATATATATATATTTTTTTTTTTGTGTGTTTGTTAAATTTCCTTAATTTCTGTGAAGCTGCTTTGAGACAATGACCATTGTTAAAAGCGCTATATAAATAAAATTGAATTGAATTGAATTGAATTTAGAGAAGGCGTACGACAGGGTGCCGAGAGAGGAGCTGTGGTGTTGTATGAGGAAGTCTGGAGTGGCAGAGAAGTATGTTAGAGTGGTGCAGGACATGTATGAGAGTTGTATGACAGTGGTGAGATGTGCTGTAGGTGTGACAGAAGAGTTCAAGGTGGAGGTGGGTCTGCATCAAGGATCGGCTCTAAGCCCCTTTTTGTTTGCTCTAGTGATGGACAGGATGACAGATGAAGTTAGACAGGAGTCTCCATGGACTATGATGTTTGCAGATGACATTGTGCTTTGTAGCGAGAGCAGGGAACAGGTGGAGGAAAATTTGGAGAGGTGGAGGTACGCTCTGGAAAGCAGAGGAATGAAGGTTAGCCGCAGCAAGACGGAATACATGTGTGTGAATGAGAGGGACCCAAGAGGAACAGTGAGGCTACAGGGAGCAGAGGTAAAGAAGGTGCAGGATTTTAAGTACTTAGGGTCAACGGTCGAGAGCAACGGAGAGTGTGGAAAGGAGGTGAAGAGACGAGTACAGGCAGGTTGGAATGGGTGGAGAAAAGTGTCAGGTGTGTTGTGCGATAAAAGAGTATCAGCGAGAATGCTCTACGGCTTAGAGACAGTGGCACTGAAGAAAAGACAGGAGGCAGAGCTAGAGGTAGCAGAGCTGAAGATGTTGAGGTTCTCTTTGGGAGTGACAAGGATGGATAGGATCAAGAATCAGTTCATCAGAGGGACAACCCATGTGAGATGTATTGGAGATAAAGTCAGAGAGGCCAGATTGAGGTGGTTTGGACATGTTCAAAGGAGAGAGTGTGAATATATCGGTAGAAGGATGTTGAGGTTGGAACTGCCAGGCAGGAGGTCTAGAGGAAGACCAAAGAGGAGATTTATGGATGCAGTGAGAGAGGACATGAAGTTAGTTGGTGTGAGAGAAGAGGATGCAGAGGATCGGGTTAGATGGAGGCAGATGATTCGCTGTGGCGACCCCTGAAAGGGAACAGCCGAAAGACAAAGAAGAAGAAGATTTGGGTAGACGAATCAGTTTCCACAAACTTTTGGGCATATAGTTTGGGTAAAACATACATTTTCAAACTTACAAGCAAATTATAAAAAAAGCAAATATATTATTTACCTAAGCCCCACTGATAAATACACAAGATAAATCGATTTATAGGAAGAAATAAACCAATCACACACACACACACACACACACACACACACACACTAGATTGCAGACAAGGCTCGTTTTTTCAAGTCAAAATTAATACAACATTTTTGCTTGTCTTGCAGAACGTTCGCAAACCATGTTACTCGCAATCCGAGGTTCCACTTGATATCATATATTTATCATTTATATTTATTTACCAATATAAAAAAAAAGTTTTAATACTATTTGTTTTAATACATATTTAAAACCATTTGTTGTGTGCAAGTCCATTTTTAAAAATTCAACTTTAATATGTTTCTGTTCATGAGTCAGGATACCAAAGCTTTGTTTTAATAGTGACACAAATTGTATTTTTATGACTTCTTTGTAAAGAAGCTAAACTTAATGTTGCTTCATCTTTGACTGAAATGCACTCATCCTTCAAGCTACTTGTGAAATTATTATTATTATTTTTTTTAAACGCTCATAAACCTTAGTCATGACTGATGCAACAATAAGTACTGTAGGATATAATAATACGATATAATGTGAAATAACTTTTCTAATAGCAAGATGCGTACAACTACAATTCTCTTGTGTTTTTAAATGACAGAAGCTAGATGGCCAGTTCACATTTTGTAAATTAGCTAATACATTAGCATGTAATTCCTAGTTATTAGATAAATAGTTTATTTACAGTGATCAGTAGTAATGGTGGTTGGAAATCCATCTCAGTTTTGTTTCATAGGAGTTTTGTTCGCTTATTCTAGTGGACCTGGTTTGTGTAATAGTTAAATTTTATACATGTAAAAAAATCTAGTGAAAAGTTCTGTGTTTGTCCTTTATTTTTCTTTTGATGTCCTTCTCCGTTTTCAGATGTCTACCACATCCTTGGCATCAGCTCAGAATCTCATGCTCAAATCACAATTTCCTGTTGCACATCATACTCTCAATCCCAGCATGTTTTTCTTAGAGCATTTGGAAAACGCATTTAAATTCAGAATATGATTAGTTTCGGTTGTCAGTTCAGAATTAATACACAGAATCTAAAAGATGAAAAACAAGACATAGAACTTGTTTGAAAATGCTTACAACTGCACTTCCGATCTCTTTTGTCTTTCTCCTTCATCTTCTTGTTGCAGAAAACTTACAAGATTAAAAAGCTGTCGTATAGAAGACCCAGTTTCCTCTGTGTAAACCTCTGCTATAACCTTGCTGCATGGGAGACTGCCTGAGCAAGTCACACTCCTGTTTAATGACCCAGTGCTCTCATTAGCCTGCTGTTTATATTCTGCAGGAATTCTTAAATTGCTATAAATATGTATGAAGTATAATTATGCTTGTCCTACTTTGGTTCTATGGATATCTGTGAATAACTGGAGCCACTCAGGTCTAACGGAGCTAACGGGGTCCGGATGGCTTAATTATTCCAGACTAGTAAAAGCACTTGGCAATGGACAGAAAGAAATGTAATACTTCATTTGCTGAATAATGTAAACTGTATAATGTTACATATTTTAAAGGGGAAATATTAAACTACTCTTGTTATATTCATTAATTACATAATTTATACATAGATTATACTTTTTCCCCAGTATAATCAAATCATAGTATTTTACTCTGACCACTACAGAGTTTAAAAAATAGGCTTGTACTGTAATTAAATCCCCAGAAGACTATAAAAGAACAGAATTGTCTTTTTTTTTCATTAAATGTTTTCTCTGTTCCATATATTGTGATGCATAGTGAAATACTTTAGTTGCATATCCCAGCTTAAGGGGTGTGGTCAGAGCTCATGGTCAGCCACACTACAGCGTCTGGAGCAGACAGGGTTAAGGGCCTTGCTCAAGGGCCCAGGAAATGTGTGTTTTTTTTTTAAGTAATAACTCAAGGTTATTTTAGATGCTTTACTAATACCTTATTACAAGTACTGTAATTTTCTTTTATGAGTGAATAACTGTTAAATTGGATTTTAAATGCATTTAAATTTCTATGCAGAGATGCAATTTCGAAAATTTAGCGTTTTTTCCTCCTGATCACTTTTTTCCTGTTATAAATTGTTTTAAAAAATCTATAGCCATTAAATCTAACCTTATTTAACCCAATTCTACCCAATCTAACCCAATTTAAATCATACTGTATGACACTTGTAATCCGTGCAAAATCATAAAATGTTTTAATGAGAATATTTTTCCACAAGTCAGAAGAGAGAGAAAAGATTATTTGCCTCTTCTAGACAAAAGTGGTAGCATTGTATATATATCTATGTGGTTTTGTAAAGAGGCAGGGCCAATTGCATAAAAATAGTTCCTGGTGAGCAAGCCCGAGGGCGACAGTGACCAGGAAAAACTCCCTGAGGTGGTAAAAGGAAGAAACCTTGAGAGGAACCAGACTCAACAGTTAACCCATCTTCATCTGGGTGAAACAGATAGCAGGAAATTATCTGCATTTATACAGTGTGTTAGGTGGCAGACAGTTCAGCTATAATAGTTGATGTTAATTGATGTTAATAATTAGACCTGATCAGAGGTGTCAAGTAACGAAGTACAAATACTTCGTAACCTTACTTAAGTAGAAATTTTGGGTATCTATACTTTACTGGAGTAATTATTTTTCAGCCAACTTTTTACTTCTACTCCATTTTTAAGCAATTATCTGTACTTCAAATTCAAATTTTATTTGTCACATACACAGTCATACACAGTATAATATGCAGTGAAATGCTTACACGACCGCCAGTGACCTTGAAAATAAAAGCTTGTACGTAAAATAAATAATCAATAAAAAGGAATTACTAAAGAAATAAATTTAACTAGTAAAATTAACTGTACAATAAGGGCATAATAAAAATATTGCAAAATATAGAAATATAGGGGGGGGGGGAGTATAAATGTATATAGAATTTAAAGTGACAATGGTTGTGCAAATATGCATGAAAGGTGACTATTGAAAGTGACATGTGCAATTGTCCAGATGTATAAATATTTAGTGCAAGTGTGTATGAAGGTGTCCATGATTGTCCAGTCAGTGTTGTGAGCTTAAAAAGATGTTATTAGTCCTGTGTGGAGGTGTGATTGAGAGACCTTATCGCCTGCGGGAAGAAGCTCCTCCTCAGTCTCTCTGTGTTGGCCTTTAGGGAGCGGAATCTCTTCCCAGACCGCAACAAAGAGAACAGTCCATTACTGGGGTGACTGAGGTCCTTCATGATCTTCCTGGCCTTAGTCCAGCACCGCTTGCTGTAGATGGAGTGCAGGTCAGGGAGCTCAGTGCGGATGATGCGCTCGGCTGATCGCACCACCCTCTGTAGAGCTCGTCTGTCCTGCATGGTGCTGTTCCCGAACCAGGTCGTTGTGTTTCCCGTCAGGATGCTCTCTATGGTGCAGGAGTAGAAGTTCCTGAGCACCTTGGAGGGCAGTCTAAAGTCTCTCAAGCGTCTGAGGTGGTACAGACGCTGCCGGGCTTTTTTCACCACGGTGTTGATGTGACAGGACCATGACAGGTCCTGCGTGATGTGAACACCGAGGTATCTGAAGCTGTCCACTCTCTCCACTGGGCTCCTGTTGATGACGGGGGTCTGGTAGTTCCTCTCCTGCTTTGTACTAAAGTCCACTGATGATGGAGGTGGAGTTGGTAGTGGCCACGCAGTCGTGGGTGTACAAAGAGTACAGCAGGGGGCTCAGAACACAACCCTGGGGGGCTCCAGTGCTGAGAGTGAGTGTAGCTGAGACATGTCCGCCCATCCTTACTGCCTGTCGTCTGCCAGCTAGAAAATTGGAGATCCACTGACATATAGATGAGCTAAGTCCCAGGTGCTCCAGCTTGGTGGTGAGTGTGCAGGGAATTATGGTATTAAAAGCAGAGCTGTAGTCGATGAAGAGCATTTTAACATAATTCCCTTTCCTAGTGTCCAGGTGAGTGAGTGATGTGTGGAGGAGATGAGAGATTGCATCGTCTGTGGAGCTTTCTGACGGTATGCAAACTGTAGTGGGTCCAGTGTGTCGGGTAGTGAAGAAATGATGAAGTCTCTGATAAGGCGTTCAAAGCACTTCATCACTACTGAGGTGAGGGCTACAGGGTGATAGTCATTGAGAGAAGCCGGATGTGGTTTCTTCGGGACAGGAACAATGATGGACTCTTTGAAGCACATGGGGATTACCGACTGAGATAAGGAGATGTTGAATATCTCAGTGAACACAGGTGCTAGCTGGTCTGCGCAGGCTCTGAGGATACGGCCTGAGATGCCGTCTGGTCCTGCTGCTTTCCTGGTGTTCACTCTCTTGAAGGCTCTCCTCACATCGTGCTCGGAGATGATGAGCGCGTTCCCGGTGCTGGCAGTGTCTTCCTGTCTGCAGCCGTTAGCGCCGCTAGCATTAGCGCCGTTACTTTCCACTCCTTACATTTTAAAAATAGCCTCGTTACTCTATTTTTATGATCAGAACGCGCAACCCCCCCGGTCGCATGATAAGAACGCGCACAAAAACACACATATGTAGAAGTAAACAAACTGAAGAAAAACAGGAAAGAACAATCAATGCACCATTATTATATGATAATAATGCTAACTACTGTAGTGTGGATTAGCTTTTATTGAATGGCTTGTCTTGCCAAGTCCACCACTGAACAGAATTGTTACCTGCCAAAAATACACTTTTTGCCCACATTCAGTGAAAAAAAACAAACAAACAAAAAAAAAACCTTGGTATCAGTGTTTCAATCTCATCATTCCATACTTGTAAGCACAAAACTTATACCTTAACAACAATAATCTAAAATATACAATACCTGGCCAAAAACAGAAAAAAGTGACAAACCCTAAGATTTTGTTCGACTGCCTCAGGCTTTCACAACAGTTATGCAATTAGTGAAAACTGTTCTTCATGCTTCCAGAACCGCTATTTCACTATTTGGCTCCAGAATATGCCTGTGATAGCCTGATCATTCAGTACATTCAGGTCATCAGACCTGACCAAATGAAGCCAACTCAGATCATTACACTGCCTCCAGTGGGCACAATGCATGATGATCTACAGTATACTGTTAAATGACTAATACATCATTCATTCATAATGTCTCAATGCCCTGTGATGATCGCATCTGTGATGATTACAAAAACACCAGAGAGACATGCGTGGTTTACTAAAACCTGTGTGATCTGATGATTCATATTAAATGACACTAAAGCATATGGTATGAGAGCGGAATGGTGTCAGGGCACATCTAGACTTGAAACCATGTGACAAACCAATCTCAGAATGTTACATTATGCTATTGTGTCCCTTTACACTTTGATTGTATAATAAATTGCTCAAACACTTAAGCTGAAGTAGTTTGTTGGTGCCTGTTATCCAGTATGTAAATGAGATGCTTTGCAACTTACAGTATAACTGATCTTTCCTGTTGGAACTCAATGTAGGCAAATGAGTTACAATTACCCTCTCAATGAAACACAAAGCCACAAAACAGTATCCTGTTGTTTCTGCTATGCGTGTGGGTCAGATATGACAAATTTTCTGTTAAGATTGCTGTGAGCATACCTAAAAAAAGATATGTCTCACTTCTTTTGTCAGATTAAAATGCAAGAACTTTTCCAGCGCTGTAAATGCTTTTAAAAGGGAACCAGATATTAATAATTATTTTCCTTTTTAAGCTTTCAGAGCAATATGCTGTGAACATGAGCTAGAATCTTGGGAAAACATGGATTTAGATATTTTTTTCTCCTTGGGGTGCAGCAAGTGTGAGTGACTGTGCAAAGTGCAGAGTGGTTGTACTCTCTCTCTCTCTATCTATCTATCTATCTATCTATCTATACAGTATATATACAGTATTCAGGTGGCTAAGACCGTACAGTAGGTTGTTTTTCGGCTCTGTGGATCTGGGTTCGAGCCCTGACATTGCTGGGTTGCGGCACGCCATATCGCCCAGCCACTGCTTGCAGTACCGGTGTTATTTGAGATATTTTAATTTTAATGTTTGTTAAATGTTAATTTTTGACAAAACTGCATAATATATTTCCTCTATACAGTTTTTCATGCCTTTTTTTTTTTAAATGTTTCTTTATTTTATTTTCTTTATTTAAAAAAAAGATAAATTGTGATTAATCACAAACGATCACTGAGATTAACTAGATTTTTTTTTTTTAGTTTTTTACGATTGACAGCAATATTATTTTGGTGTTAAGTACAGCCTCATATAAACTCAGCCTATTTGCTGCTGATGCAGCAACTTTTAGATAAAGGCACCAGAAGTAGAATGTGTATGTGCGAGAATTGAAAGATTTATCACCTGACTTTCATTTTCTCTCTGTTTATCTGTTAATCCTTCATTGTCTCTTGTTTGTCACAGTTGCTTTCTCTGGCCTGGGCTTCACTTCCTTTTACTTAGCTGGGAAGCTGCACTGTTTCACTGACAGCGGCCGTGGACGCAGCTGGCGCCTCTGTGCCATGATCCTGCCCCTCTACAGTGCAATGATGATCGCTCTGTCTCGCACCTGTGACTACAAACATCACTGGCAAGGTAACAGAGGCCCTGAACACAATCTTGAAAAGTCTACAAGCACACCGGTCACACCCATATAGTTCGTAATAACTGGTCAAAACCAAGTACTGGGAAATATTCTAAAGGCTGTTTTAAAAGCAATGCAACCCTGACCACACCGTTACTAAAGATACTGTACATGCAGCCATGTTAATGAACTTTATGTGAGGGCTTACTCATGGCCACATGGGGAATCCGGAGGGAGGGGAACACAATGCTTTTGCAATTTAGGCTCATCTACTATACAAACACTGTAATGCTTTCATTCTATGATTTATCTTCTGTAGGTGCGTCATCCTGGTAATGGTTGTGGTAGATTTAGGAGTCTATTTGATGCAGAACCATATGACCTACACAAGTAATATATTACCTTATATTATATATTAACTATTTTGAGATATACTATTAAAAGCAGAAATTGGACAATTTGATCTCTGATCAAAATGTTCCAACGTCAGAAATCAGTCAGGACAAAAGGTGGAGGGACTTTCAGTACCAGCATTATCTACAGTACAATGATAAATGTTTATAAGATCATAAGTGAAAAGTTGAGTCATTTGTTAAGTTTTTATTAAGCTTAAAACAAAAAGCTACGTTCATCTGTGGGACTCCTCTGGTTAATTGTTTATAAGTTGTGTTGTGTTTATGAGGTTAAATGTAGAGAATTGATGTTGCCGTGCACTGCTGATGAATAGTGGTACAGATGAGGGACAATATTCAGCAGTTTGAGAATTAACCACTGTTCAGCTTCCATCAAAGTAAACATAGAAACACATTCATAAATTGTGGCAAGTCTTGCATTATTTATTTATTTTGTTATTTTTGGCTATATTTTTTTACAAATTGCTCTTTTTTTGCACACTTTTTACAAAAAGGTTCAACACATAGTCTGTTGACAGACAATCTAACAAGCTTCAACACAATATGTACTGTATGTAAAAATATATGTATTTTATTTCCCATATATTTTTACGTCAGCTTGTTTCGCAGTATGCATGTTTACGGTACATGATTTAAAGCACAACAGAATTTGAACTTTAATTGAAGATTATAGCCTCGTGATAGTTCTCCTAATGCTTCACAGGAGACGACTAGAGCATGTCATTGTGTACATACTGTGCTTTCCATTGAGTGTGATCTGATCCAGCACAGTTCATTGACCATTTCACTTGAGGGCTGCTTCTGTGTTCAGTCAGGTAAAAGATTTTTTTAAGAGCTCTGGGGAGATGATCTTTAACTATTAGTGAGACTGACACTGACTGAATGTGCGTGGTAGAAATTCTCCACCGAGATGAGGAGTGTTTTTTTTTTCTGTGCCAGAGAAAGGAAGCGGTTTATCTCTGCAGGATATCCTCAGAACTGTCAGATTCAGGATTCCAGGTAGCCAGAACACACAGCATTTTACTGAAATGATCCAACCACAAATACAAAATTACATATTTATAGTTTACACTGTTTAAGATTCTCCAAAGATTTGTCACAATATGTCTAATTCACAGGTTGTCTACAGTATATATACAAGATTGATCAACTTCAGACTATGTACACACACTACCAGTCAAAAGTTTCCATGAGGTCCATAGGCTTTCCTGATTTTAATTTCTTTCCAAATTGTAAAACGATGCTGAAGGTGACCAAAATGTGCAGTGATCTCCTTTGGACAGTTGAAATTGAGATGTATCTGCTACTTATAGTCTGTAAATCCTTCATAACGGCTCTAATCTGAGATGCTTTTTTCAAGTTTCAAGTTTTATTGTCATATACATATAACAATGAGGCATCACCGTAATGAAATTCTTAGACTCGTGTTCCCCAACTTTACATAAACATATAAAAATATAGGAAAAATAATAATAATAATAATAATAATAATAATAATAGTAATATTATTGCAAAGGTATATGTATGTGCAAGTAAGCTTTAAGATAATTTTGTATTTATATGTAACAGTGCAATGTGCAATGAAGTATTTTGAATATGGATTGTGGTGAGTGTATATTGGTTTGTGTAGAATGTCAGCAGTTCAGAAGCCTGATGGCTTGTGGATAGAAACTGTCTCTGTATCTGCTGGTGCGGGTCTTGATGCTCCTGTACCGCCTGCCCAACGGCAGGAGCGTGAAAAGTCTGTGGCTGGGGTGGCTGGGGTCAGAGAGGATCCGTTGCGTCCTCCTCCTACAGTGCTGTCTGTAGAGGTCCTGCATGGCTGGCAATTCAGTCCTGGTGATGCGCTGTGCTGATCTCACCACCCTCTGCAGAGCTTTGCGATCCAAAGCATTACAGCTGCCATACCAGGTGTTGATACAGCCAGACAGAATAATCTCGAAGGTACATCGATAGAAATTTGTGAGTATTCTGGGGTCCATGCCGATCCTCCTCAGGCGCCGCTGGAAGAAGAGCAGCTGTCTTGCCGGTTTACTGATCACACCAATGTGGTGTGACCAGCTCAGATCCTCGCTGATATTGATGCCCAGGAATGTGAAGCAGCTGACTCTCTCCACCTCTGCTCCCTCGATGTGGATGGGGGTGTGACTTCCACCCTGCAGTCTCCTGTAGTCCACGATGAGCTCCTTAGTTTTGCTGGTATTGAGCAGCAGGTTGTTGTCGTGGCACCATGATGTCAGGGCTCTCACCTCTGCCCTGTATGCCGACTCATCTCCATCAGAAATGCAGCCGATGAGGGTGGTGTCATCTGCAAATTTGATCATGGTGTTGGAGCTATGTATTGCTGTGCAGTCGTGGGTGAACAGGGTGTACAGTAGGGGGCTGAGCACACATCCCTGAGGGACACCGGTGCGGAGTGTTCGTGAGGATGAGGTGATGTTGCCGATCCGAACCACCTGAGGTCTGTCTGTTAGGAAGTCTAGGATCCAGCTGCACAGGGAGGAACTGATGCTCAGGTCACAGAGTTTAATGACCAGTCTGGGTGGTATGATGGTGTTGAAAGCGGAGCTATAATCAATGAACAGCATCCGCACATATGTGTTCCTCTGGTCCAGGTGGGAGAGTGTATAAAAAATTATGATGATTAATATTGGACTAAAAATTGTAGTATTTTGAAAACACTAATTACAAGTTTGATTTCTAATGATGCAACAGCAATCCAAGGCCAGAAGTAAAAAAAAAAAAAAAAAAGATCAAAGTGTCTGGGTGGAAGGACGGGGGGTAATCTCTCTCCTCTGTCATTCACATTGGCACTAACCAGTTGTGCGTATCTGTGATCTGAGTATTTTTACAGCATGAGCCAACAGTTCTTTCTCTGGTTGGTAGCTGTTGTATACTTAACAGACAGTCTAGACAAAAAGAGGGTGTATTGTTTGTGGATTCATCATCTTCAAGTCAACAAATTGGTAAGATCTTCTTAGGTTGCATTAGTTAACATAATATTGATAACTCAACTATAGTGCTGTAAGTTCTTGAGTCTGATTGGTCAGAAAGATGTTGATGAATTTTCTTTAACCGCTGAGCTATGATCGCAGCTGTTCTGTCTGTAACATAAATGAAATACTTATATAAATGTTGAAGGTGTAAAATGCACTATTTCTAGATTCCATATTTACATGAGATATGAGGGCTTATTTAATTGGTTGCACTTTGAAAAGTTAAACTGGGTCAAAGAAGAATTTTAATAAACACTTTGACAGTGCTGAGACATCAAATCCAAACGCACCTAAATACTTTAAATTCCCAATTTTTTCCTCAACAGAGGAAATCTTTTCAGCTAGAAATGACTATAAATATCAAATTAAATAATAGGTTTGAATAATCTTTTAAAATAGAAAATACTAGATAATCTATTTACTTATATCCATGATATTTTCACTTGTTAATCTCGAGTCAAGGTCGTTCTCTTCATACAACAGCTTCACATACAGATAACTGTAACTAGTTGTGATAGTAATTGTACTGTACAGTACATTTAAACTACAATCCACTTTGTTTAATTCCAATTTCTTTGTCAGATCAAACATGCATGTGATGATGGTTGTAATTCATACCAGTGACTTTAATGTAGACGTGTTTATCCCTATGTTGATATGCCATTACTCATGATCACTCACTCACTCACTCACTCACTCACTCATTCATCCTCTATACCAATTTATCCTGGTCGCAGGGGGCCTGGAGCCTATGACAGGAGACTTAGGGCATGAGGCAGGGTACACCCTGAACAGGGTGCCAATCCATCACAGGGCACACACATATGTACATGCTTTTTCACACACTGCGGGTGTAGGGCAGTCTTTGGACTGTGGCAGGAAACTGGAGTACCCAGAGAAAACATGCAAACTGCATGCACCCAGACCCGTGGTGGGAATCGAACCCCGACCCTAGCAGTGCAAAGCGACCTGATCAAAGGATAGAATCTAAACAAAAAATCATCAGATAATCAGAAATCAGAAGAATCTGGGCCTGGTTTCTCGAAAGCCTCTTATCGCTAAGTAGTTCTTAAGTTGTACCTTAACCTCTCTCTTAACGTTATGGCGCATTTCCCGAAACGTTCTTACGCTAAGTATCTCTTAGCTAAGTCACACGTTCGTAAGGTTGGTCTGGACCAACCTTAACTCATTCTTAACGTAGTTTCAGCTTAAGACGCTAGTGGCCGCCACTGAGCAGCAGTCTTTATAAATCAGCGGTGTATGCAAACACATTATGGCACGTTATCAAAATCGTATTAATGATGGAATATACTGTAGACCTGCTTAAGAATTTTATTTTATTTGATATCAGAACTAATAGAGTGACTTTTAATTAGCCTATTTCATAATGTGACTAATGCATTAAAATTGCCAATCACTATTAATATTAAACAGGTGGCGAACAATTTGGCAGCGAGCGTGGTGTTGTGTTAAACTGAAGACGGCGCGGGTGAGTCATGTACATTTTTCCTTTAGACAAAACTTCAGCCCTTTTCATATTTTCCCCGTGGTTCATTATTAAAAAAATATTTAGATATAAGTTTTGCCTTCCAAGGCAACAGATTATGGAGCTTCTTGAGCTGCTCAGACCTGCACGTGCCAGAACAACGCGTTGTACTTACACTCCCCGTCCCGATGTCCAGCTGCTCGCTGCTTTTTGTTTAAAATAGGTTTCATTGATTAGCTATTATCCATGACTTTATGGGTTTTTCTTTTGACACGTTTTATTTTTATGAAATTTGATTTAGTTAAATGAGAAAATAACCTTGGGAGTTTCAAACCCCGCATCCATTCATTTTTCTGGGTGATTGTATACCCCTATTCACTTATGCGGTTTGACTCGCTGTGAGATGCGGTGTTATACCCCTATCTCACCTGCACGGTCTCGCGCTGTGGCCATAGGCTTGATCATGATTCACCCCGAGTTTTTGCGCTGTGATTACGTTTCCATCTTTCCGCGTGAAAAATTCAACGTTTAATTTTTTGCTGGTCCTCGCGGAAGCTTGCAGACTTTGCAGAACTTCGCGAAACGTTAAAGGAACGTCGTGGGCAATCGCGGCAGCTCACGGAGATGAGTCAGGCCACACAGGTGAGAGAGGGGTATTAGGCACTGGGTATTCCGCCTTGAGTGGCCGCTCGACGGTACGCGAAGATCTACAAGGTCCGCGAGCTTTCACATGTTAAACATGTTTATTTTTTTTGCGTGGTAAAATCGAAACGTAATAACAGCACCAAATCTCGCGCTGAATCATAATGAGCCGCACTTACGGCCCCGCGTGTGAGATAGGGGTATTAAACCTCCACTCTGTCATCTCATCGAATTCATTCCATAAGTGCGCTATACAACCCCAACAACTGACACATTGTTTCTGAAGCTGGTGAAGAGTGTTATCAGCTGTTTGTCCATCAACTATGATTGGATACCCGGTTCGTTTCACGGCCACATGTTACATGAAAATATTAGCGATATTAATTAATTAATTAATATTAATTTATATATTTGTCTATTATGGCATGTTATTGTTAAGTTAACCCATGTCGAAATAAACGCTATTAAAAGAATTTAGTGCAATGTTTAATTTGTATAGAAAGTGCCGTCTTTCTTAAGGCTGTCATGCAAAAGGAGTGAAAAATCGATTCCTGAGCCACCGATGTCCGCTAATTCAGGACCTTCACTGTAGACAGCGCCGCGTAACGTCGGACGTAAGAGGCAGCGACTTAAGAAGACTCCTAAGAGACAGTTCGAGAAATACACTTAGAAAAGTTATCACTTAACGTAAGATATATCTTAAGAGTCTTCTTAGCGCGCGAATAGTGTGCGTTATCGAGAAACCGGGCCCTGATCTGTTAAACTGGGGTTTAAAAAAATCCACATAATTTAAAGGACAGACATATTTGTGCTGGGAGGTTTCTTAGTACCTTGACAGTCTGGTTGTGTTTTTTCATCCTTTTAACTTTAAGAAAAAAAAATTGAGACCTTCAATGCAATGACTGTTTATAGGCAATATTATAAAAACTTGTTTCAATAAGTTACATAAAAAAAATTAATAGCAATTGCTGTGGTATAACAGGAATTAAAAGACTTTAAAGGATTCTGTTGAAAATACTTGATGCAATGAGGCTACAATAATAATCACCCTGTTCTTTCATATGCAGTATCACTTGCAAGGCTAACCTCAACCTTGGACTTCTCAGAATATAACAGATCTTTCTACAATAGTGAAGCGTTATACAGTACTTGCAATAACATGCACTTACATCCAGGCAAAAACTTTCAAGGTCTTTTAAGGAAAGTAAGAGTTATTTCATTATTTTATGCAAGGCATGTCAAAACTCTTTTTAACATCCATTACCATGTTGATTCAAAGCTGTGTAATAATAAAATACCGGTATAGTAATTAGATAAATATAAATTAAAATTACATTATGCAATTAAAAACAATGCAAATGTATTGTGAAGTGTGCTTAAAGCACTCAGTGACGTTGGGTACAGAGCCACATGCAGAAGGTTTTACTTTAAACAAAACAACAACAACAAAAAAATCAAGGTCAAGACTATTTGTCTCGATACTAAAACGTATGCAGGACACAACGAAATCTTATTCAGAGGCCAAGGGAGGCTCAGTAGATGAAAACAGGTCATCTAAAACTCAAGAAATTTGAATCAGCAGAGAGAAATTAGAACTCAGAGACATCAACTGTTATATTGAACTTCCAGTCGGCTAACACACAGATCAATCCCTGCTCACCCAAACGAGGATGGGTTCCTTGTTGAGTCCTTCTCAAGGTTTCTTCTTATTTTCCTCTCAGGGAGTTTTTCTCTGCCATTTTCGCCCTCGGTTTGCTCACCACGGACAATCTGACCATTTTGATTCATACACATTTTTAACATTTTATACAAATTGCCATATTTTTTTCGTGACAATGGCAATTGTTAAAAGCGCTATACAAATAAAATGTAATTGAATTGAAATTAATGGGCTATACAAGGGATTGTGCAAAGTCACAAATGAAAAACATGGCTCAGAAACAATGTTCATCCTTCACACAGATGGTCATGTCCACATTAATTATTTTCCAATCATCCATAACATTAACACCACATAACATTAATGCATTAAAGGAGCCATACAGACTCAATTTTGCATAAGTTAATATGATTCTTTAGGGTCCTAATGAAAAGTTTGTAATATACTTTAATTAAAAATTCTCAATTGTTGTGTAAAAAAAACATTACTTTTACCTGGTAAAAAGTAGCTCTGTTCTCAGCAACCTGTTTCAGTACATGCTCCTTTAAATGTTAATGACCTCTACTGAACCCGCCCCCCAGTTCTGTGGGGCGTGTCTTCACAATACAAGTGGGGTATAGCTTTGACAACAGTTAAAAATATTTAAAAAACAGTTAAAAATAATTTTACATGATGTTAGAATTATTTTATAAATAAAGGAGTTACAACACTTAGTTATTTCTACTCTCTTGCTCTCTTCCTCATAGATCTGATATTAACGTGTTAAATCTTCCCTGCTGCTATCTTCCTGTCTCCTCTTGCATCTGTTCATTCACGCTCACCTTCCCATACTCTCTCTCTCTCTCTCTCTCTCTCTCTCTCTCTCTCTGTCTCCTTCCACTTATCTTCCTCTCCTTTGATTCAAATTCAAATTTTATTTGTCACATACACAGTCATACACAGTATGATATGCAGTGAAATGCTTATACGACAGCCAGTGACCTTAAAAATAAAATAAAAGCTTATACGTAAGGAATAAATATCAATAAAAAGAAATACTAAAGAAAATAAATTTAACTAGTAAAATAGTTGTACAAATATACAATGTACAAATGAGGGCATAATAAAAATCTTACAAAATATAGGGTATATATATATATATATATATATATATATATATATATATATATATATATATATAATTTTTATTATATATATATATATATATATATATATATATATATATATATATATTTCCCCTATATTTTGTAAGATTTTTATTATGCACTCATATTTATATATATATATATATATATATATAGTTATATATGTATATAAAATTTTACATGTGAATCTGGTTGTAAAACTTTTTTGACTTCCCAGACCGTGAATCAAACTCGAGTTGCTGCGCTGAGAGCGCCGTATCCTAACCACTAGACCACGGAGGATTAATGGCTGCCGCTTGGAAATGCCGGCTATTCAACCCGCGACCTTATACACGCGAAGCATTGTTTTTTTTCGGGATCTCACCAGGACATTTACAATGGTTCATTTGTAGTAACATATGTCTATAGCACAGGCGTTTATTCAAACATATTTATACCGATCTTTTGCTGTTAATAAACAGAGACCTTTCTGACAGACAACGTGTGTGTGTGTGTGTGTGTGTGTGTGTGTGTGTGTGTGTGAGTGAATGAGTCATATAGATGCCGGGAATAGGACATCATACACGCGAAGCATTGTGTGTGTGTGTGTGTGTGTGTGTGTGTGTGTTTGACTGAGTCTCTCCTTATGTCAGAAAAGCTTACCGAAGCATAGCGCACTCGCCTCTTTAGTAAACGAACTTTAGAAAAACTTTATAAATATGTAGTGCAAAAAAAGCATGTACCTTAAGCAGGAATCGCACCCGGGTCTCCCACGTGAAAGCGCCGAATCCTAACCACTAGACCACCACAATACTGCAACAAACAGCTCACCACACTTATGTAGGCGCCATTTTGCTCCAGTGTAGAAAAACAATGGCCGACGGCTCTTTTTTTCACTCGGGGCGGGTCTTTGCTAAAACACCAGTGTCAATCAACTGTAGTAGGAGCGGCCTCTGTCGGTGTGACTTCACACCGACAGGCTTTTGAAAACGGCCTGATTTCAGAAGGGGCATCTTATATTATTAAATTAAAAGAAAATCGCTGGGCGGCTCTTTATCACTGTAGAGTGGTTGTGTACACACTCTCCTAACACACAATGCAGTCCAAACAGCTTGAAAAAGTCCATGTAGCACCGTAGGTGCCCTTTAACACTTATAATCAATAATATACCAGTAAACCAAGGACCCCAGGGTCATGGGCACTCAAGAAAAGCCAATGCAGTTCAAATCACAGTTGAAGGTCAATGCTGGCCATGATAGAAAAGCACCAGAAACCCCAGTCCACCACATCCTAACAACAATGGGGCCCAGCAGGCAAAGACCCCAAGACCGTCGACCAGGCCTCCAAATCCCCCAGATTCTAATCCGATCAAACCCCTACTGTATGTGATTCAGTGGATAAACAAGTCTGATCAACAGAGACCTGACCCCACAATGCACAGCACCCAAAGGATCTGCTGCCAATGTCCTAATGCCACAGCACATCTCCAGAGGGCCCCCAAAGCCACACCATGATGGGCCAGAGCCACTCCAGTGGTACAAAGAGAACCCAAAACCTAGGTGGATATAAAGCCACGGTTATGGCTGATTTGTGTTTATCGATTACCTGGAAAATGAGCAGTGTCTAGTGACATTTGAAACATGTTACAAATTTGTGTACTCAGTAATGGAAGGCGAGCTTAAAGTTACCCTTTACACATTCTTCTTTTCTCAGATGCTTTTGCTGGTGGTGTGATCGGCCTACTGTTTGCCTACATCTGCTACCGGCAGCACTACCCACCATTTCTCCACACAGACTGCCACCTGCCTTATGCCAGCCTGGCACTGAGCACCACCCGGCATGTGCCAGTCTCCCAGGAGGTATCTCAGGCCACGGACAATGCAACGAGCCTGCCTCTGGAGGGCATCACCGAGGGGCCTGTATGACTAATGGAGTCCTCGTCCTTCACCGCCCGCTTGGTATGACCCACACAGACTGGCTGACTTTTGTACATTCCAGTGGGTCGTCCAGTTCCTGTTCATTTTATCCTTTGCTGGTCCTCTTTCTTTTTCTGTCTCGTGCTTAGTATTGATTTACCAGCCTTATTTGATACACACACACTACATTTTGATGAAGAATGTAAACTACTGTATATTTGTGTAGTGGGAAAGAAAGATTAGAAAAAAGAAAGGCAGCCTCATTGTAAAATCGGCCTGATTAGTATAAACTGAAAGATAAATGACAGCACAAAATAGGTCTAAGCATGTTGTATTTTACTCCTACAAATGTGGAACTGTTCGTTTATACTGTATGTACTGTATAATAATGATTATTCGAGGGAAGGCATTGCAACAGATGTCACAATCTGCCTATTATTTTTTAGTATATTCCTCATTAGT
Organism: Channallabes apus; assembly: GCA_030522415.1. Classification (NCBI taxonomy): domain Eukaryota; kingdom Metazoa; phylum Chordata; class Actinopteri; order Siluriformes; family Clariidae; genus Channallabes; species Channallabes apus. The sequence continues at coordinate 34,956,242 of CM060118.1, forward strand.
TTGTCCAGATCTGAGTTATTTGTTTGACATAGTGGGTAGAAAAAAATGCTTTTCAAAAGTGCTTTGTGAACTTGAACTCTCGGGGTATTCATAATTTTATTTATATACATATATATATACCTCCTATGTTAATTTTTTCCAATGGCTTGACCTACTTTGACCCAAATCTTTCACTTTTTTTGTTTGTTTTTCTTATTCTCTGTCACATATGCCTGACTCAACAATCAGTACTTCCTTTTTTCTTCATCCTATTCCCCGTCCTGAGGCTCTGCCTGTATTCTTCACCAATTCCCAGTGGTAGTGGTGCCATACTGTCTCTTTGCCTCTTTTCTATGTTCTCCATTCTCTTTCTCCTGATCTTCCTTATTATTTTATTTTTTCATTCATCCCCCATTTTCCATTCGGTTTTCACGCCAGGGCTGTATAGGAATTTGAATACAAATGACAGCTAAACACTGTATGGTTGATATCAAGTATCAAGATTATTCATTCATGTGGGCCAGGGGTAGCTCAGTGGTTAAGGCATTGGACTACGGTTCGGAAGATCCCAGGTTCAAACCCCACAACCACCAAGTTGCCACTGTTGGGCCCTTGAGCAAGACCCTTAACCCTCAACTGCTCAGATGTGTAATGAGATAAAAATGTAAGTCGCTCTGGATAAGAGCGTCTGCCAAATGCTGTAAATGTTTAAAAAAAAATGTTAAAAAAGTAGGTGCTGTTTGCGTGTGTGTGCTGGAGAACGGAGGAAACCCCAATTTGAACCTGCATTAATTTTCATTATGCGAGGAGTGGTTGCCACTGTTAATCAGCACATTAGAACGGAATGGAAAAGGAAGCTTCCAGGCTCTTATTTAGACTCAAGTGTGTTCCCTGGACTAGCTATGACCTGTCACAATCAAACCCCTAATGAGATTATTCATTAACATGCCAGTAAGTACTTGTATCTTAATATAGCAGACTGTGGTGATTGAAATTAGTGAAGAGCCATGGTAGTTTTATTTCACCCCCCAAAAGCTTAAGCTGGTGTCTGACAAGTAAATACTGCATGGCATTGCATAAAAAAAAGTATAATTTGATTTGTTTGTTAGTTTATTAGTTGTTAAAGTTGGGGAGTTCATATACTTATCTGGGAGGCCCATGAACATACAGAAACCTAACCAAAGTAGGAATAATCATCTCTTAAACTGACATGTTACTGCACCCACCCGTTGCCCGTGAGGACCTGAGGGGAGCAAACAGTGTTTTTAGGCACTTTATAATTAACATCACCATTTCTAATATGCTTTGTATAAGCGTATGGAATCTGTTTAGCTTTTTCCCCTTAGGATAAAATGCAATGCTAAGACAAACTTTTTCAGTGCAATCCCTAATATAGTTAACTGATGCTTGTCAAAAGTTTTGACACACTTTCTAAAACAATGCTGTAGGCGTCCAAAATATGCAATAATGTCCTTTGAACAGTTGATATTGAGATGTGTCTGCTACTTCTGCTCTGTAAAGCCATAGCGGCTCTAATCTGAGGTGCTGTTCATTGTTGATTTTGAGGCCAGTGATTTTTGAGGAAGGTCTTCATGAGATCCAATTTCATCATGGTGCTTGATGGGTTTTGCAAATGCACTTGACAATAATGTTCTTGCAAGCCCTATTCCAAAACAGCTAATGTTTGCATTTTCTGCAAATACAATAGTATTGGTGCAATGATGCCACCTATTGGACTGGAGTGTGGTGTACAAACGTACAAAAACGTACAAACGTAAAAGGAACATGACATTAAAATTAAAATACACAACAAAAGATACACATAATTTTTGGATAAAATAATTTGAGAACTTTAAACTCAGAAATCAGAATTTTGACTTTTTTTCTCAGAATTCTGCCTTTTTCCTTCTGAAGGTGGCTCTTTACAGGTACCCATTTTCTGACTTTGTAAAAAAAAAAAAAAAAAAAAAGAATGAAACATTCTCTGTTTAAAGTAAAAATGTGGAGCTTAAAGTCAGAACTCAAACATTTTTTAATGGTGGCCTGAATCCTCTTTTGTATATTTCCATGCATATTATATACTTTTAGCTTTTTTCAAAACTTTATACATTAAAAAAATATATAGCTGCTTGAAATAAATTTACAATAAACAGTATCGATTGCATTGAAAATCTCAATGGCTCAAAAATAAACTAATCAAAATCGGCAGAATAGCTACAGAATATTTCAGAGCTCTGGAGAAAAAAAACTGAAATAAGACTGGCTGAAATATAAATGTTCTGAGATGAAGAAAGGCTTCTGAGACATCAGTTAATATTGACGCCTGAAAATTTCCAACCTAAGTGTTAATCAATGCAAATTCATAATTTGACTTCCTTTGGAAAGACTATTTAGACATTATTTAGACAGATTTTAAATGAGAAATGTTTTTCTGCAATTTATGGGTTAAAAATGTGCAATAATGTCACCAGTGACCATGAAAAACAAAACAAAAGCCAACAAACCAAAAATCGTGCAGAGAAGAGAATGAAATAAGTGATGAAACAACATTGTTACAATTGGACGACAAACCATACATTATGTACGAGTACCAGATCTTTATCTGACTCAAATCCATCTAAACCTGTCCTGTGCTCTAAAGGACATTTGAAAGTTGCTGAATTCCTAAAAGCCAGCGTAAGTAAAGTTGCTAGATAAGCTACAAATAGAAGATCTCACTCCTGGCTGTTCCCTGAAGATAAATCCCCATTGTGTCACTGACTGTGTGATTGCCAAAAGCGGATCCTTAAGCACATGTCTGCTGGCAAGTAAAGACCTCATGCATGTTTAAAAATGGCTTCTGATTACATCATCATCAGAAGTCTTGCTAGTGCAATTGCAAGACAAGCCACACGCTGGCAGCTGCCATCACTGTCAGAGGCATCGTTTGTTCAAGAACTTTGTGATTCTGATCTGATGTCTTGATGCCTTGTTACACACTTTTCACAATTTTTGAGGGAATTCTTACCCTTGGGGCAGTACAGTGTGACAAATACAGATATAATTCTGATAGGAATGAAGTATAATTAATGGCATATGTGGGTGGAATATAACAGATATAATGGAAAGCTAACAGGTAATTTAACAGTTTGTAATTTATTATAATTTTTTTGGATTTTCTCCCTAATTTAGTCGTGTCCAATTTGTCCCCGTCACTAGGGGGCTCCCACATTAAGGCTACTACTACCACTCAGTCGGGAGGGCCGAAGATTATCATGTGTTTCCTCCGAACCACATGACGCCAGCCAGCCGCATCTTTTTGAACTGCTCGCTCACGTACCGTTGGGGGTGGCGTAACACACTCGGAGGACAGCGCTATCCACTCCTTCCGCTTGCATGAACTCACAGACGCCCCTGATTGGCTGTAGAGCCGTAATCAATGTGTGAGCATGAAGTACCTCTCATCCTGCCCCTCTGAGAGAGCTCGGCCAATGGGCTCTCTCCAGACCTCTGGCCGCGAGAGGTTACAGCATCACCCGGAAATCGAACCAATGATAGGGCGAGCACTTTACCACTGCGGCACTCGGAGGCGAACAGTTTGTAATTTTTAAAACTATTTGCAAATCTGCCAGGAATGGAGTACAGTACAGACATTTTGGATATATACCATATTTCACAAATCACTTTATAGTAGAATATTTAGAATAAAAACTGGAGTGTGTGTGTGTGTGTGTGTGTGTGTTTATACGGTATATACCACCCACTTTAGTAGGCATACCTGGGTACAATCATGTGTCAGCATAACAATACAAATATATAAAGCTAACAATGCTGATATATAAAGCAGATAGAGGTGAAGAGCTTCGGTTAACATTCAAAACAAATTGAAAAATGAAAAGGTGTCACTTTTTAATTTTAATTGTGTCATGATTGTTGGTGGTTAAGAAATTGCTGATCTGGGCTTTTGACACACAGGAGTCTCCAGAGCTTACACAGAATGAGCTGACATTCTTAAATTGTATTCGTATGTTGCAACATGATTGACTGCATTAATTAGCAAGTGTACAGATGGTCCTATTACAGTGAAATTGGTATATCTATAGTTTATACACACACCTACACACACAGTATTATGGCGTTGTTAACAGAGGTGTCAAGTACCTTACTTAAGTAGAAATTTTGGGTATCTATACTTTACTGGAGTAATTATTTTTCAGCCGACTTTTTACTTTCTACTCCTTACATTTTAAAAATAGCCTCGTTACTCTATTTTTATGATCAGAACGCGCACCCCCCCCCGGTCGCATGATAAAAACGCGCACAACGCAGAATCTACAATGTGGGAATGGATAAAGACAGACAGGGGTAAACATGAGCACATGGGGAAAGTGACAGCGTCGGAAAAAAAGGAGAGAGCACGAGTCAGACAGGGCATGAATCATGACACTATTAAGTTTATTAAACTAATGATAACTATATGCTTGTACTTTATGGTTAAAACTTTGTATACACCTGACTAACACACCTACTGTACAGCATATACGGCTGTCCGCCAAATTATTGCCACAAAGTTAGAAGGTTACAGTTGTACAGCATATAGAAAACGTTGTATGCCTTAGGATCACAGTTTCTCTTTACTCATCCTGTGCCTTCATGATAAATATAAGTGGTCTGCACAGAGCCCTGACCTCAACCCCATTAACCACTTTAGAGATTGAACACCACCTCCTCAACCAACACCAGGGCCTGACCCTGATAATTGCTCTTATTCCACTAATGAGCAAAAATCCAACCTGCCATGCTCCAAAATTTATTGGAAGGTCCTCCCAGTTGACTGGAGGCTCTTCAAAAGCAAAAGGACCAACTCCATGTTAATGAACACGGGTTTGAAATGTTTAAATACTGGATAAGGTACTTTTGGACATACAGTGTAGTTAGTTTCGCATGAATAAACTAAAATCTTAGAACAGGTCAAGTGAGAAAGAAAATGGAGATAAGATCACGATGAGAGATTTGGGGCCAGATAATACTGAAGGGTCCAAAGCATACATCTGCCAATAAATCAGATTTAGTGAGGTTAAAATGAAGACTCTCATTATTTGTTTTGGACTGTTAACTTATATTAGTGTACTTTTTATACTTGTATAAAAAAAATGGTTGTAAAAGTTGGCAGGTGTGAACTTGGAACTTGGCTTGTATGGGTTTATACATACAGTACTGGGAGCTACTGCCTTGTTTTCTTTAACACGAACAGGCACGTCTCTGAGGAAAATAGAAAAATACATTTAATATTTTGACTTAATTACAGTATATTATAACTTATGACATGACTAGAAAGCAGTTATTAAATAAGTGGTCAATAAAATCCTATTTTGTGGTTGTTGTGGCTTGGCAAGGTTTTGCTTTGGTATAGAGTTTTTAACTTGTAAGTGGAATTATAGCTTGATAACTTGATTTAATGCAAATGCGGGCATGTCGAATTGCATATTTTACTGCTTATTAATTAATTCAGCCAAAAGAAATGAAACCTTTACATTTTGTATCACTACACTGGCTTACACCTTAAATATCTCACAAATTTGCCGTGTAATGAGAGATTTTTATTTAATTTCCTATTCACGATTGTAGACACGTTGGCAGTACTGTACAAAAAGAAAAAAAAAAGTCTTTCTTCTTTACTTCCATTTTGTTTGCTGATCCTTTCTAAAACTATTCCATATCCACTTGTGGTGAAAACTGTGTTATAGCCGTGTTCTAGGATAGGAAGGGAAAACGTGTTTCAAATGGCATGCCGGTTTTAATTGTTTAAAAGAAACTATTTTATATGGAGACGCATGTCTTGGCCTTGAAAGCATTTTGAGTCGTGTTTCTGTTCATTATATCGTGCGTGTAAAAATATTCTACCTATAAGCCGTGTATGAATCTTGAATATGGGGAAAATTCTTTACTTATGACTGAATGTTTTTGTGGGATCATAGATAAGAATGTTTGCACTGATATCCTATTCGAGCTGCTACTGCACATCAAAATCTTTATTTAGCTCATGAAAATTTAACGTTAGGTTTATTTGACATCCTATTACAAGAATGGCATATGTGTCTTATAACTTATTTCAAAAACAAAAAAGGCTATTTTTATTATTATTTTGCAGTGTGTGTTAATTACTCTAAGGTTTTTAGTCGCAATGGATGTTGTATATATTGTATATAACATCCCTGCAGGAGCCCAGTATGTGCTGCTGCTTGTACTTGGTGGAGGTTTGTGTTGTGTCGTTATGCATCAACCTGCAATTATATAAAGAGAAAGCATTTTCAATAAAGGAGTGTATGCTAAGTATTGACTCTGTCTGCTTCTTCTACACTGGGTGACCAAAAACGTCACCACCTCAGAAGGGTCAAATTATTCTCCTGCATTAAGTACTGAAAACATTTAAGGAGATTGAAAATTACTGGAATTGGGTTAAGAACCCTTTCAAACATTTTTAAAATGTGTAAGCACAGTGCTGACCTTTGTGGAGGAAATATGGTGAGAAAAAATCATGAATGGAGAATGAAGATGGATGATTTAAAAAAAGGATAGTAGAAATTACTGCTATGTTTAATAGTGAAAATAAGAGCATTTCCACACGCTCAATGTAATAAGAACTCACAGGATTGGACTAAATATCCATGTGGTCATAATAAAACTACTTGTTAGTGAGACTCATTAGAAAGAAAACACTTAAATTTGCTGGGGAGCATAAAAAGCAATGGACTTATGAGTCGCGATCGACCCAACTCAAGAGTGTGGGGTGCATCAGGGTAAGGAGGGAAATGCATAAAGTGATGCACCCTCACTGTAAAAATTTTCATAATTCTAACAGTAAAATACCGTATAAATGCTACAGAATAAAACCGTATTTCACAAAACTTGGGATAACCGTAATTAGTTTTACAGAGTAAGACCTTAAATTTAACAGCTTAAAACATATGAAAATATGGTTTATTGCAATAAAATTTATTATATACTGTATTTATAAAAAGGAAACTCTCAGAGAAGGTATTTGTTACTAATATCATGGAGCATCAGTTTATATTTTACTAAACCTTTGTTGATAGAGTTTAAAAGTCAGAAAAATATCTGCTCTGTAAAAAATAAACGTGAATCTTACGGTAAAGAAACTGGCAGCTGCGGTTGCCAGAAATTTAGAATAAAAAATACGGGAGCAACATTATTGTTTGTTCGGGACTGAACTCATTATACTGTATATTTTACGGATTTTTAGTTTTTTCTACGGTTTATAGCCGTCTAATTAACATTAACCAAGGACTTCAAATTCGTGAATGGTATTCCACCCGTTGATGACTGTAGCAAGGACAGCCGCTAGCACGCGCCACTTTGCCCGCCCGCACCGCTCACCAGCCTGTGCCCGCATGCCAGCAGGGCACTGCCCACCAGACCTGTGTGTGATAAAATAATTTTTTGTGTAAAGTTGTAATAAAAGTCCTTCTATAAAATTATATACTTAGATTGTCTGCCCAAAAAAAATGTCCACCCTGACATTTGTATATTTGATTTTGAGAATTTAAATATTGTTTTGCTGTCTTTATTAAAAAATACATGGCGCCATGCTGATGTCCGAGTCTTGATTAAATTTTGATGGGTTTTGATGATTTGATTTAGGTTTGTATTCATCAATTAGTATAAAAGTCCTCTTAATAGTTTCTTAACAGAAAAATTTCTTAAATCTGAATGTTTAGCAATGTAACTTCTTCTTATAACAACATAAATATGTTAATTAGACAGTTATAAACAGTAAAAAAAAATTCAATCTGTAAAAAAAATTCTGGTAAACTTCTGGCAACCACAGCTGCATTTTTGTACCGTAAAATTTACGGTTTATTTATTTTTTACAGTGCATCATACCTAGTGGCCACTGTACAAGCCTCTAGAGGCAGTCTGGGGTTGCTTCATTTAATCAGGTCTAAGCTCAGCAATGTTATGTGGCAATAACATAAAGTCAGCTGATGACCCGAATGTACAGAATAACCAGGTTATCACATCTACTGTATGAAGTTGTTTCTTCCCTGATTTCACTGGCATATTCCAGGATTCAATGTGTGGTGGTGAATTTCACACATGAATTCTAAAGGCAGTCAATGAAATCTTGGAGTGTGAGACTTTTTTTTTGTCCAATGTGTATAATGATGTACATATACTGTACTATATGGCCAAAGGTTTGAGGATATTTAACCAATACACCATATACCTACTGTATGTAGATCTTCCCTAAAGTGTTGCCATAATGCTGAAATCATGAATTTGTAATGCATATCTTTATATGATGTAGTAGTCAAATTTTCCTTCACAGACCCCCCCCCCCCCCCAATGCAGCATTTATTCTGCATAGGTATTTTATAGTCTTTATACTAGAAAAAAATTAATTGGATGTCAGCAGCAGTAACTCTTCTGCCTGAAGAGCTTCTTCACCACCACTTCCACATGTCATCCCTGCACCGAGTAGAATTTAAAAGATAGTAGAGCTGAAAATAAAAATGCTCGAAAAGACTGTGGGTCTAATTGCAAAGAAAGCAAAACGTGCAGCAGAGAACAGCGATGGCTCTGTGTCAAATACTGTGAATTTGCAAGCCTCAGTTTTATGAAGGTGCACAGTGCAGGCCACAGTGCAGATTAAACACCCTCTAACAACAAACAAAGAATGTGTGTATAACTGGATTTTTGTATGGAAGTCAGGGAGAATGCATGGTCTGTGTCATCACTCATGAGAGAACAGATGGACTTACCAATACAAATTCCACTAACCAGAAAAGGAGAGTTTTTTTTTTTTTTTTTTTTTTTTACAAATCAGGCTACTAATCCTATAAGATATGTGATCCCTCATTAATCATGATTAATCACAATTTTAGAATACTCAGATTGACTTGTATTATAAACATCCAATGTTGGAATTAAGAAATGCATGACAAACTGATTATGCAATTTTATAATACAGTATCTCAAACACTAACATTTAACAAAGCCCCTCCGACGGCAGGGCTCGAAACTAGATTCTCTGATCAGAAAATCAATAGCCTTGAGCCTTAACCACCTCAGCCACCACTCCCACGTCTTATATTTAATGTATACTTGTAAAAGTACACTACTCTTCAAAACTTGCAAATGTCTTTGTTTTTGTTTAGTGATTTATTTTCTACATTCTGCAACAATACTGTGGATTTCAAAACTATAAAATAACACATATGGAATTAGGTAATTACGTAACAACAAGAAAAACACCAGTTAGTTGTTATTGTAAGACACAGAGGTCGGCCTTTCTGTAATAGTTCCTGCAAGAACAGTATTGTGTCGAGTGCATTTGCAAAATCCGTCAAGCACCATAATGAAACTGTCTCTCATGAAGGCCGTCCCAGGAGGATGAGACCAAAACCTACCTCTGCTGCAGACGAGAAGTTCATTTAGAGTTATCAGCCTGAAAAATGACCAATTAACAGCAGCTCAGATTAGAGGCGTTATGAAGTCTTTACAGAGCAGAAGTAGCAGAAACATCTCAATATCAACTGTTCAAAGGAGATTCATGCAGTTTTTGGACGCCTTCAGCTTTACAATGTAGAAAGAAATAAACATCAGGAACCATCATGGAGTTAGAAAGTGTTCTAAAACTTTTGAACGGTAGTGTAATTACCCTTGAAGTCACTTCAAGTAAATTTTATTTGTATAGCGCTTTTAACAATTGACATTGTCTCAAAACAGCTTTACACAATCAGAAGAATTATTTAAGTTTGTAAGGAATGTGAATGTGTATGAATCAAAATGTTCAGATAGTCCCTGGTGAGCAAGCCGAGGGCGACAGTGGCAAGGAAAAACTCCCTGAGATGGTAATAGGAATAAACCTTGAGAGGAACCAGACTCAACAGGTGGCAGGCAGTTCAGCTATAATAGTTGATGTTAATTGATGTTAAAATGGAGTCCAGTAGTTATTGGAGACTCAGATAGACTTGTAGAAAGTTTCAGTCCTGAACTATCGAATTGTCAAGTCCTCAGAGAAACAGCTGACAACACCAGTCGAGGCCAGAACCATCTTCTAAGTAGAGAGAATCATCCCCAGACACCAGACGCATCCCAAAGAGACACACGGGGCATCCATGCGATGAGACCTCCAACCAGAAACGGTGCACCAGGATGGATCAGACAGGTCCGGAGGGCAGAGGGAGTCTGGATCACTGGCAGCTCAGGAACCACATGTGTAGCTCGACAGAGAGAGAGAGAGAAAGAGTGAAAGGGGGAGACAGGAGGAGAGAGGAAAGAGAAAGAGGGGGAGAAAGAGAAGAAGAGGAGAGATGGCAGTTAGGTATGGTCACAGTCACATAATGTATAATGTGAATGTATATTTACTGTAGAGTGCAAGCAGGGACTCCGGCAGGACTAACTATGACAGCATAACTAAAAGGGAGAGCCAGAAGGAAACAAACATGAGGGGGAACTGAGATGTAAAGCAAACAATCACCTCACCGTCAACAAACCTGAGTGATCAAATGAGACTGAGGAAGACAGCATCTAAACATACCAGTTCACCATAATACTCTATGTCCATGAGTCCCCCAGATCTGCTCCTTTACCTTATGGCAAATCTATTTATAAAAATGCTTGGCTAAATAAATAGGTTTTTAGCCTAGACTTAAACACTGAGACTGTGTCTGAGTCCCGAACACTATTTGGAAGACTATTCCATAATTTTGGGGCTTTGTAAGAAAAAGCTCCGCCCCCAGCTGTAGTTTTCATAATACGCGGTACTGACAAGCAGCCTGCATCCTTTGATCGAAGTAGGCGTGGCGGATCGTAAGACACTAGCAGTTCGCTCAGATACTGCGGCGCGAGACCATTTAATGCTTTATATGTCAAGAGTAGTATTTTAAAATCAATGCGAAATTTCACAGGGAGCCAATACAGTGAAGATAGGATAGGGGTGATGTGCTCATATCTTCTGGTTCACTATCTTAAAGGTAACTCGAGCACACAACTTTTTTTTTTTTTTTTTTCAAACTCCCATCGAGAATCTTTTTATAATGAAACATTGAAACGTCCTTAGTAGTACGACGGGGTATTAGGGCCACTATGAGATAAATAAATAAAAAAAAGAGTTGGAAGGGGAGGTTCCAAGTTTAAAACTCAGAAGTTTCAAGTTGTAAGTAGAAACTTTCCTAGTTTTGTGTGTGAAACTCAAAAATCTGAGTTTTTTTCTATTAAGGAAGAAAAACGCATATATACACTTTTCAAGTGTTTAGAAGAAAATACCATACTGACTTGGACGACTTAACTGCCTTTGGTTATCATGAACTACAACACAATGGACAGATGAAAGGCTATCACTGGTTACATCAACACGCAATACAAAGGGATTTGTGGTACAACAGAAAACAATATGACAGGTCATTAAATTAATCAATCCTCATGGTGTGGACTTCGTAGAGCGCAACGTCTACATGAATGCTTATGAAGATCTGGTGATTCTGGGTTAAGGATTTTCTTGTTGCTTACTCCAAGGGAAAAGTTTGATTTGATCTTCAGGCATGCAAAACATGAGATGTAAAGTGTATATGCAGTTTCCTTCCGTGGTAGATAAAACCCCACATATTTTCGAGTTTTAAACACAAAACTTTCGAGTTTTAATCTTGAAACTTTCAAGTTTTTTTTTTTTTTTTTACTTACAACTTGAAACTTCTGAGCTTTAAACTCAGAAATTCCCTGCCCCTCCCCTTCCAACTCATATTGGTCGTAATACTACATTGTACACTCGTCTTATTATCCATACTAAACATGTCATTATCAAACGAGCTGCGATTATGGGAAGCCATTAGGATCAAACTTGGTCATATGATTAATTTGTGTTAAAAATAGTAATGCGTTAAAATTTCTAGATTAATCGCGCGTTGTATTGATGGCCCTAGTTTGTACATACTTTAACGTACTGATAACAGATCTGTTATATCACTGATATGGTATAGTGCACGGTGTTCCATATTTCTGTATGTAATATTAAGAGTTTCAACATACACTATGGAATTTTATTTTGTCTTGGTTGCACAGTACCGTACTACATACCATACTATGGAACAATTATGTAACATATTGTTGCACATGTGCTATTGTATGTATCCCATATGTACCACACTTCCATATGAATCACACTTTCTACTATGTTCCACAGTATGGCACATGTACTGTACAACAGTATATCAGCAAATAAGCACCATGGTTCTGTAAAAAGTACCATAATACTACTGTATATACTATGGTACAAATTCCTAGAACCACCATGGTATTTTAATGGTTACAGAACCATGGTGATTATTTGCAAATATATTACATGTTCCACACTATGGTGCATGTTTCTGGAGGAAATACCATGGTAGAACTATGTGACCTGTACCATGTTATTTTTTATAGAACCATAGTATGGCAGATGTACTGTATATGGTACTGCATATTGCCATATACAGCAAAATACAGCACTATATCAGCAAATAAACACCATTTTTATTTAAAATAAACTACCATGATACTATAGAGTATGATACTATGTAGTAATATTAATGATACTATATACCACGGTACAGCACCCACAGGACTACCACGGTACCTACAGTATACAATGGAAATATTCTTTATGGCAAAAGACTTTTTGGTAACCTCCACTAATCTTCTCCAAAAGTTAAAAAGAACCCAGTTGCCTTTTTTTCAGAACTATTTTTGTTGACAGAGCTAAAATGAGCGGAATTTGTGGCCATATTGTGTCTGAAGTGTCAGCTACTTGATATTAATTACTTGTTTATTGATCAGCTTTGTATAAAAGCAATCCCTTACAATTGTACAATTGTGAATATAAGCACAGGTGTAAGTACCAGCAGCTCGTCATTTTGATTAAAAATTGCTGGTTTTAAGGGATCAGTTTCTATTACTAGTCATTCCTTATGCTTCACTGACTGAATGTCTGGTTTTGACAACAACTATTTTAAATAGCTTTAAAAAGTTTTGAATAATTTATTGGGAAATGTTGTATACTATGTTGTATTTCCCAGAAGAAATGTTACCATGGTACTGTATAGGTACTGAGTTTCAAGGTACCTGTACCATGATATATATAGCACCATGGTATCTTTAAAAGTAGCATGGTACTTACAGTGGCTTGCAAAATTCAGCCCCCTTGAACTTTTCCACATTTTTCACATTATAGCCACAAACATGAATCAATTTTGGAATTCCAAGTGAAAGACCAATACAAAGTGGTGTACACGTGAGAAGTGGAACGAAAATCATAATTTTTTTTTTTTTTACAAATAAATAACTGCAAAGTGGGGTGTGCATAATTATTCAGCCCCCTTTGGTCTGAGTGCAGTCAGTTGGCCATAGACATTGCCTGATGAGTGCTAATGACTAAATAGGGTGCACCTGTGTGTAATCTAATGTCAGTACAAATACAGCTGCTCTGTGATGGCCTCAGAGGTTGTCTAAGAGAATATTGGGAGCAACAACACCATGAAGTCCAAAGAACACACCAGACAGGTCAGGGATAAAGTTATTGAGAAATTTAAAGCAGGCTTACAGTAGGCTACAAAAAGATTTCCAAAGCCTTGAACATCCCACGGAGCTCTGTTCAAGCGATCATTCAGAAATGGAAGGAGTATGGCACAACTGTAAACCTACCGAGACAAGGCCGTCCACCTAAACTCTCAGGCCGAACAAGGAGAGCGCTGATCATAAATGGAGCCAAGAGGCCCATGGTGACTCTGGACGAGCTGCAGAGATCTACAGCTCAGGTGGGGGAATCTGTCCGTAGGACAACTATTAGTCGTGCACTGCACAAAGTTGGCCTTTATGGAAGAGTGGCAAGAAGAAAGCCATTGTTAACAGAAAACCATAAGAAGTCCCGTTTGCAGTTTGCCACAAGCCATGTGGGGGACACAGCAAACATGTGGTCAGATGAGACCAAAATGGAACTTTTTGGCCAAAATGCAAAAAAACGCTGTGTGTGGTGGAAAACTAACACTGCACATCACTCTGAACACACCATCCCCACTGTCAAATATGGTGGTGGCAGCATCATGCTCTGGGGGTGCTTCTCTTCAGCAGGGTCAGGGAAGCTGGTCAGAGTTGATGGGAAGATGGATGGAGCCAAATACAGGGCAATCGTGGAAGAAAACCTCTTGGAGTCTGCAAAAGACTTGAGACTGGGGCGGAGGTTCACCTTCCAGCAGGACAACGACCCTAAACATAAAGCCGGGGCAACAATGGAATGGTTTAAAGCAAAACATATCCATGTGTTAGAATGGCCCAGTCAAAGTCCAGATCTAAATCCAATCGAGAATCTGTGGCTGGCAAGATCTGAAAACTGCTGTTCACAAACGCTGTCCATCTAATCTGACTGAGCTGGAGCTGTTTTGCAAAGAAGAATGGGCGAGGATTTCAGTCTCTAGATGTGCAAAGCTGGTAGAGACATACCCTAAAAGACTGGCAGCTGGAATTGCAGCAAAAGGTGGTTCTACAAAGTATTGACTCAGGGGGCTGAATAATTATGCACACCCCACTTTTCAGTTATTTATTTGTAAAAAAATAATGTTTGGAATCATATATGATTTTCGTTCCACTTCTCACGTGTACACCACTTTGTATTGGTCTTTCACGTAGAATTCCAATAAAATTGATTTAAGTTTGTGGCTGTAATGTGACAAAATGTGGAAAAGTTCAATGGGGCCGAATACTTTTGCAATCCACTGTATTTGCTGATATATTACATGTACAGTACCAAACTATAGTAAGTTGTTCTGTCAGATTACATGTATTGGTACCTCGGTACATGTACTATAGTATGGTACATGGTTCTTCACATACTGTAATATGGTACTAGGAAAGAAATACCAGGATACTGTAAAAATATGGTACATGTGTATGTACTTTAATGGTAATATTTTTATAATAGGGTACCATTGTATGTTCTGTAAGTAAAATAAATGCATATGTTGAAACTCTTAATATTACATACAATAATACCGGTAGTATGTATTAACATAACTAATATGATACAGTACAGACAAATATACCATATTAGCTGATTACCAGCTGATCTGTGGGAGCCAATGTTGTACCATGGTTTTCAAAAAAGGTATGTTGTTATACAACATAAAACTACCATAGTACCCACTGAAGTGCCATAGTACCTACCCTGGTAAACTATACAGCCCTATGGTCTTTACTATAGTAATGGCTGGAGTACCACACAGTATGGTATAAAATGTATGTACTATAGTACATTTCATAGTAAAAATTTTTTTATGGGCTTTTCTTATGAACAACCTCGTGTGTACATAAAGATGATAGTATTATATTCAGTAATTCAATTACTAGTGGCAACATCAGTTTTACATTGTTTTTCTCCTAAATGTGAAAGATCTTATTGTTTCTATGACTTCAATCAGCTTTCATTTCTGGCTTTACTCTTTTCAAGCACAATAATATTTAAATGCACTGTACAGGCTAGTACAGTCTGATCTGCAGAAGTGAAAGCACTGACCATCTATCGAATACCTCCAGACATACGTATACCCATGCCACTGGCAGTTATTTTGTAGCGCAGCCACATAAAGGGACATTTTATATGCAGGCAAATAATTGAAGAGCTAATGCTGCTCACCTGTAGCCTAAGATGTGCCCGAACGGTTTATTATTTTCCCCTTAGACAGTGTTGGTCACCGGGCAAGCTCCCACGTGCATGCGCGATCGCGACACGAGGGAACCCGGATGCAACTGATCACGTGTGCCGGCATAAATGCTAGTGCTAAAGCTAATGCTAGTGCTAATGCTAGTGGTGCTGTGAAGGCCGACTTTGCTATAGATAGTAATGTGATGGAGGAGAGAGACGATGCTTTTGTAACACGCCGTAACCCTACTGCTGAAATAACATCCTTGATTAGTTCACTGTATATATCTGATAGATAGGATGATGACGATGATGATGATGATGATGTTATTGCTCATGTGTCTGATATTAATGTTGTGCAAACAATGAACAATGAACTAACTCAATGCAAGGTGGATGTGGAGGCGCTCACAGACAAAGTGAGCAAGTTGGGGCAGGATTTCAGACAATCCGTAAACAGCAGTCTTAACAGAGAAATCAGTTTCCGTGAGGCAGTGGACGCTGGCTTAGAAGGGCTGGAGCGCTACTGCCAAGAGTCCCTAGAGAAGCTGGAAAGAGCTGTCACTAACTGTTTTCTCTGACGCGACCTGATCTGGGAAAACCAGATGAAGAAACTGCGCTTCACGTGTACGCCCACCATCCAAAGATTACAGGCCTACACCCCTGCATCTCTCCAATCTCCTGTTCTACATTCTCCCAGCACTCCAATCCCGGTATCTACAACAAAGGTAAAGCTATCCATCAGTCACGAAACGTATGACATTCCTCCTGGTGTTCCACCACACTCTTCCACCACACTCTTCTGCTTAGCTTACCTCCTCAGTTTCTCCCTCTTCTTCTTCCTTTTATGGTCGACCACCCATCCGCCTGGAGTTTCCAGACTTTGGTGAAGCTTCAGAGATGTACTCCACTTCATCGAACAGTGTGAGAACTATCTGGAGATCAGACCACTGCCCAGCCCAGAACTGCTAGGAACCCTCAGCACTGTTCTAAGAGGACCTGCTCTGAGCTGGTGGAAGGCAGAAAAAGGCAAGGTAAGGGACTGGATGTCTTTCAAACAGGCGTTTATGGCGGCATTCTTATCTGATGACTACCTCACGGAAGTGGAGGAAAATTTGAGGTCGCTGGTAGAGCAGCCGGGTCAACGCCGACGGGACTTCGCCTATGACTACCGCGCCCTCTGTCTGAAGTGGAAGCCGGATATCTCCGAGGAGGAACTGGTGGGGAGAATACTGAATAATATCAACCCCAGAGTGGCAGGATGTCTGAGGGGAACTGTGACCACCGTGGAACAGCTCGTGAAAATAGGTTCCATGGTGGAAAAAGATTGCAAGAGCTCCAAAGACTACTGGCAGAAGGTGGACTCTCAGCAGAACAAGGAGAAGAGTCATAAGAAGTCAGTTGAGCGAGCTCCTTCAAAGTACGCAGCGGGACTCTCCATTGCTCAACCTCTACCAGCTCCATCTCTCCTCCTGGTTCCAGTGACAGTGCAAGGAAGAAAGGTGAATGCGGTGGTGGACACGGGAAGTTCTTATACGCTGATGAGGAACCATCTATGGCAGACACTCGACGATCAGGAGGACCAAGTTGGACTTCCATCTCCTCAGAAGTTCGTCATGGCTGATGGAAAGGTACATCAAGCACAAACGCTACAGTACATGCGGCACACCACCCAATGTGAAATAAAGACCTTCATCATGAGGGACGCTCACCTGGCCTTCTCTCTGATTGTGGGACTCGACTTCCTAAAAGCCACAGGAGCCATCTTGGACATCGCTGGGGGAGAGTACGCGCTGAAAACTGAGGAGGGGATCGTGTATCAGGGGTAGCTCAGTGGTTAAGGCATTGGACTACGGTTCGGAAGATCCCAGGTTCAAACCCCACAACCACGAAGTTGCCACTGTTGGGCCCTTGAGCAAGACCCTTAACCCTCAACTGCTCAGCTGTGTAATGAGATAAAAATGTAAGTCGCTCTGGATAAGAGCGTCTGCCAAATGCCTAAATGTAAATGTGTATCATCCATTCTTAACGTCCCCACCCCACTGTGTACCATCGATGCAGACGCAACGAAGACACATTCAGCTCCCAGCAACGGCCAATCTTTACCTCGCCCTACCGGTGACGCCCGACGAGCTCCTAAGTGCTGAAGAAAAACCCGAGATCACGACATCATGGGACACCAACAATGAGGAGGAGCTGCTGAAACTAATGGCTGCTTGGCCATGCACCACCTCCAACACACTAGGCAAAACAGCCGTAGTGAGACACACTATCACTTTATCAGACGACACACCATTTAGATCCAGAGCTTATAGAGTGTCACCCATTAAGAAGACCATTATAGAAGATCAAGTAGACCAGATGCTGAAGGATAACATCATCCAACCTTCATGTTCACCCTGGTCTTCCCCCCGTTGTGTTAGCACCTAAACCTAATGGGACTTACCGTTTTTGTGTGGATTATAGAAAGCTGAACAGCAAGACCAAACCTGATGCTTATCCAATGCCTGTAATACCTGACATCACAGAATCACTGGATGGCGCCTCCTGGTTCTCAACCTTGGATCTGCAATCGGGTTACTGGCAGGTGGAGATGGCGAAAGACAGCTGTGAGAAGACGGCTTTCATCACCACCAAAGGGCTGTTTCAATTTCGGTCCATGCCCTACGGACTGAGAAATGCCGCAGCCACCTTCCAGCATTTGATGGAGAAAGTCTTGGATGATCAAAAAGGGAAATATTGTTTCGTTTACATAGACGATATAATTATCTACTCCCAGACACAGGAGCAACACGTCAAACATCTTAACGCAGTATTTTCCAGACTTACCCAGGCCAACCTCTCCCTCAACATGAAGAAATGTCATTTCTTCAAAAGGCGGCTGAAGTTCCTTGGCCATATCATCTCAAAAGAAGGCGTGCAGTTGGACCGAGAGAAAACCAGGGCGGTGGCAGAATATCCTCCTCCTCAGGACGTAAAATCTCTTCAGCGTTTTCTGGGTTTCGCCGGCTGGTATCATAAGTTAATTCCCCACTTTGAAGATACGACAGCTCCATTAAATCATTTGAAGAAGAAGGGAGTAAAATGGGAGTGGACCGAAGAATGACAGAACGCCATGGAGAACATCAAACACGCCCTTCAAAACCCACCAGTACTAATTCAACCAAACCTAATTATGCCGTTCCAAGTACACACGGACGCCAGCGAAGTGGGCCTGGGAGCCATACTCACCCAGAAATCAGCAGAAGGAGAACGAGCGGTAGCGTACACATCGTGAATGTTGAGAGGAGCTGAGCAGAATTACTCCACATCAGAGAAGGAGTCTTTGGCCGTGGTTTGGGCTGTAGAGAAGTGGAGACACTACTTAGAAGGCCGCTCTTTCGAGGTCTTTACCGACCACGCCGCCCTGTCATGGGCCTTCAACTGCCCGAAAACCAGCTCTCGTCTCACCCGATGGACATTACGCCTACAGCAGTTCATATTTTCAGTACATCACAGAAAAGGCTGCCTGAATCTGGGACCTGATGCGCTTTCCCGGGCGCCCCCGCCGCTACAAGTAGGCACCGCTCCATGTCTTGCCATCACAACCACAAAATTTTCGTCGACTTACCAAATGACCTGTGTGAGATAACCCAAGCACAACAAAATGACCCAACTATCACGAAGCTGCTCTCTAAAGATCACCCAAGAGGCATACAAGATCAGAGGGTCTCCTTCGAACATCATCAGGGCGGGTTATATCGCCGGGTACCCGTAAGAGACGGAGAAAAATTCCAGCTCGTTGTCCCCCAGCCTCTAATCAAAAACTTTCTTCACTGCTATCATGACAATCCACTGGGAGGACACTTGGGGCAACTAAAGACCTTGCTAAGGTTATTGGATGTGGCATGGTGGCCGACTGTGCGGAAGGACGTCTGGCATTATGTGAGGACCTGCAGCGTGTGTCAACAGTACAAAACGGACAATACTAAACCCAGTGGACTACTACAGAGTACCATGGTTCCAGAGCCTGGACACACCGTGGGACTGGACATCATGGGTCCTTTTCCACGAAGTAAAAGGCAGAATGAATATCTTTTGGTGGTGGTGGATTATTTCACCAAATAGGTGGAAATGTTTCCCCTCAGGGATGTAAAAACGCCAAAGCTGGTAAAGGTGCTAAGAGAGGAAATTTTTACTAGGTGGGGAGTCCCCAAATATCTAGTATCCGATCGAGGACCCCAGTTTACGTCTCAGCTGCTGGCACACCTCTGCCAAACATGGGGGAGCGTCCAAAAGCTAACTACGAGCTACCACCCACAAACGAACCTGACTGAGCGAGTAAACAGAACTTTAAAGGTGATGATCGCTTCATATGTTGGGGACCCCCACCAAAACTGGGACCAATGGTTACCTGAACTAAGATTCGCCATCAATACAGCCCAACAGGAAACCACTGGGAAAACACCTGCAGAACTCACACTTGGGCGACAATTTAAGGGTCCTCTGGAAAGGCTCATTAATCATCCCCCAACACCCAATCACACAGCCTATTCACTTCTTGAAAGGCAACAACGGATCACGGAGGAGGTGAAACGAAGAGTGAAACAGCAACAATCCAAACAAGCCAGATACTACAATGCCCGGAGGAAAGATGCGCACTTTCAACCAGGAGATCTAGTTTGGATTAAGACTCACCCACTCTCCTCCGCAACAAAAAGATTTTCAGCCAAGCTAGCGCCTAAGTGGGAAGGACCAGCTGAAATAACATGTAAACGAGGACCAATTAATTACACAGTGTCTTGGGGCAATCCACAAAAAACCGACAAAGGTAACCGAAGGTAAACTTAAAGCGCTTTTACGGACATTCTCCTCAGACGCCGGAAGCTTGGGGGAGGGGTCTATGTAGTGCAGCCACATAAAGGGACATTTTATATACAGGCAAATAATTGAAGAGCTAATGCTGCTCACCTGTAGCCTAAGATGTGCCCGAACGGTTTATTATTTTCCCCTTAGACAGTGTTGGTCACCGGGCAAGCTCCCACGCGCATGCGCGATCGCGACGCGAGGGAACCCGGATGCAACCGATCACGTGTGCCGGCATAAAGCCGGAACCGGCGAGGTAGCCGGCATGGAGAGATTACCCCAGCACGCTGTTTTGTTTCGAGAGAGAGTCAGTTTGTTGCTTCCACACGGATGATCAGTGTTTGGATTTATCTCGTTGGACACTCACTTTTCACCTCTCATTCCGTTACTCGAGCTCCCAGTGGTGACATCTATCCTGGTGAGGCCGAGAATAATCTCTCCAATTCATATTTTCATACCCGCAATACACTACAGCCTGGACTTCCACTCATACATCACACACTTTGTTTATATTTGTATTATATTTGTATATATTGGTTTCGGTGCACCATGTTTGTTTATTGGTTTGTTTTGTATAATACACTTGGTTTATTTCACTACTTGCTCTTGTGTTGCGTCTATTATTGTCCCGCCACGGTTGCGCAATACCGGAAGTGGTGTTTACCAGCTCATACCTAGATTCCCGAATCCGTATTTGTGTAACAACAGGTTTTATAATAATCCAAGCGTTACAATTTTACATGAATGATGGTCAATTAAGTAAAGTGTGGCACATGCATAACAGGGA
The DNA here is from genome assembly GCA_030522415.1 of Channallabes apus. Taxonomy (NCBI): domain Eukaryota; kingdom Metazoa; phylum Chordata; class Actinopteri; order Siluriformes; family Clariidae; genus Channallabes; species Channallabes apus. The sequence goes on from CM060118.1 coordinate 34,977,523, forward strand.
CAGAGAACCATTATTTACTGAAACTTAGTGGAAGTCTGAATAATCTGTGCAAGCCAAACAATGAGAAAGATGTTTTCCCTTGGACCTTTGGAGACAGAGAATCTACAGTACCAATAGTCAGATCCAGAGTTAGAATACCTTTCTATCACCAATATGAACACATTGTGACTGTTGGGTAAAGTTATTTCCACTTCATCCAATTTTTATGGTGGTCAGGCCGTGGACATGACTGTCTGCACACAATCACATTGGGGATCACAATGTGATGTTCTGTGAAATTAATGTGACTGGGAATTAGAGTGACACAAACTCTGTTTGCAATTGAGTAATTAATTAATTAATCATGTCTCTTGTGTAATAATATAAGAGTTCAAATAGAGGGAGGCCTGGGACACCCCCTTGACTACAAACAAGCAGGGCACCAAATACTGTATACATGTTCCTACTTCTGCTGTACAAACACCTAAGGATCATTCTCTTTTGTTTATAAGAAAAAAAAAATAATAATAAATTTTCTAGCAACCAACTGTGCTCTATAGGCCAAGAAATAATAAAAATTTAATTCCTTGACATAAATAAGTCACAAGTTGGTTGCCAAACTGCACAGAGAATTGCCTACAGTAGTTTTTCAGTGCATCTAAACTTTCAGTAAAAAAAAAAAAAAAAAAAAAAGCCACAGAGCACAAGACATTAGAGTGTGTCCACGGAGTATCGCTGCTGAAAAATCATTGTCACGTTCTGCTATGATGTTGGACTGTGGGCTTGGTGTTGAGGCATAAATGCAGAGGGGATGCATTGAAACAGAAAAGAGTCTTTAATAAGAATCAAAAACAAAAAGCAAACATGAACAAAACATGAACTAAGAGTTGGCTAAAATCATGGAGCATAAGAAACAGAACTCAAACACTTAAACATACGACAAGGGATTACACAACTAATATACAATACAGACATGGGGACACAAACAGGACGAGACAAGACACACTAAACAGACTAAAGGACTAAACACAAGGGACTATACATGCAAGGGATAAACAAACACAAGACAGGCTTGGCTAGGTCTACTGGCTGAGCTGCACATTAGCTGCTAAGCTAGCTCATAGCTAATCAGACTAATGGCTACACAGGCCAGTAGCCTGAGACCCAAGGGAATAAACAGACAAGGTACACAGCAGACTAGGTATGAAAGACTAAGAACTCTACAGGTTAGTGGCTAAAGATGTTAGTACCTAAACAGACTAAGAGCTAAGCAGACAAGGAGACTAGACAGGCTCAAAGACTAGACAGACTAAGATCTAAACATGTTAGTATCACCCTCATTAGTATTTAAACAGACTACTAGCTAAACATGCAATGGGGGTTACTTACGCAAAAGGGTAAACACAAAACGCTAATTCTCCTAGAGGCTAATCCTGCTAGGAGACACAGACAAAGAGACAAACTAAATCAAAGCAAATTCAAACTTAAAGTGCTCCTGAAACCAAAAGGCCAACCATACTGTTAAACTAAAACCAGAAGAAAACAAAACCCACATAACAGAACAGAAATTAATGCCCGACCCAGCTTCCCAGAACAAACAGGTATTTATGCTTATACTAATTGCATCCTCGGTTCAGCTGGGCATCTGCGTCAGCTGACCGAGGAGCCTTCTGGGAAACTGGGTCTACAACAAAAACTACAAACTAAAAACACTGCCCTCTAGTGGGCAACCCTCACAATCATGTACAGGTCTATAGCAAGTACAGAATGACCAAACTCCCTTCACACTGATTCTGGGTTTGTGTTAATGACATGCACCCAGGAGCAAATCCCTCTTCTTTGTGCATTTATTCATTATCCATCAAGTTGTAACGCTTGGATTAATGTTAAACCGTTTGTTACAATATTACGGATTCGGGAATCTAAATATGTGCTGGTAAACCACACTTCCGGTATTGCGCAACCGCGGCAGGACAATATACAACGCGACACAAAAGATGATAGTGAAATAATCAAAAGTGTATTATACAAAATCAAACCAACAAACAAACAAACACGGTGCACCGAACCCAATATATACAAATATAATACAACTATAAACAATGTGTGAGGTGTATGCAGGGGTGTGTGTGCGTATGAGTGGAGGTCCAGGGTGTGTTGTATTGCGTGTATGGAATGATGAATTGGAGAGATTATTCTCGGCCTCACCAGGATAGATGTCAACTCTGGGAGCTCGAGTAACGGAACGAGAGGTGGATTGTGAGTGTCCAATAGATAGATCCAAGCAATGATGATCATCCGTTAGGAAACAACAAACAACTCTCTCTCTCTCAAAATAATTAGAAAAAAATTCTGCTCAGCTCCTCTCAACATTCGCGATGCATAAGCTACCGCTTGTTCTCCTTCTGCTGTATTCTGGGTGAGGATGGCTCCCAGGCCCACTTCGCTGGCGTCCGTGTGTATTTAGAACGGTATATTTAGGTTTGGTTGGATTAGTACTGGTGGGTTTTGAAGTCCGTGTTTGATGGTCTCCATGCTGTTCTGTCATTCTTCGGTCCACTCCCATTTTACTCCCTTCTTCTTTAAATTATTTAATGGAGCTGTCGTATCTTCAAAGTGGGGAATTAACTTATGATACCAGCCGGCGAAACCCAGAAAACGCTGAAGAGATTTTACGTCCTGAGGAGGAGGATATTCTGCCACCGCCCTGGTTTTCTCTCGGTCCAACTGCACGCCTTCTTTTGAGATGATATGGCCAAGGAACTTCAGCCGCCTTTTGAAGAAATGACATTTCTTCATGTTGAGGGAGAGGTTGGCCTGGGTAAGTCTGGAAAATACTGCATTCAGATGTTTGACGTGCTGCTCCTGTGTCTGGGAGTAGACAATTATATCGTCTATATAAACTAAGCAATATTTCCCTCTTAGATCCGCCAAGACGTTCTCCATCAAACGCTGGAATGTTGCTGCTGAAGAAGTCGAGTCCCACGATCAGAGAGAAGGCCAGGTGAGCGTCCCTCATGACGAAGGTCTTCAACTCACATTTGGTGGTGTGCAACTTGTACTGTAACATGACGTGAGTTTGAGCTTGATGTACTTTTCCATCAGCCATGACGAACTTCTGAGGAGATGGGAGGCCAACTTGGTCCTCCTGATCGCCAAGCGTCTGCCATAGATGGTTCCTCATCAGCGTATAAGAACTTCCCGTGTCCACCACAGCATTCACCTTCCTTCCTTGCACTGTCACTGGAACCAGGAGGAGAGATGGAGCTGGTAGAGGTTGAGCAATGGAGAGTCCCGCTGCATGCTTTGAAGGAGCTCGCTCACCTGCCTTCTTATGACTCTTTTCCTTGTTCTGCTGAGAGTCCACCTTCTGTCAGTAGTCTTTGGAGCTTTTGCAGTCTTTTTCCACCCTGGAACCTATTTTCACGAGCTGTTCCACGGTGGTCACCTTTCCCCTCAGACATCCTGCCACTCTGAGGTTGATATTATTCAGGATTCGCCCCACTAGTTCCTCCTCGGAGATATCCGGCTTCCACTTCAGACAAAGGGCGTGGTAGTCATAGGCGAAGTCCCTAAGGCGTTGACCAGGCTGCTGTACCAGCGACCTCAAGTTTTCCTCCACTTCCGTGAGGTAGTCATCAGGTAAGAACGCCGCCATAAAAGCCCATGAAAGACCTTCAGTCCCTCACCTTGCCTTTCTCCACCTTCCACCAGCTCAGAGCAGGTCCTCTTAGAACAGTGCTGAGGGTTCCTAGCAGTTCTGGGCTGGGCAGTGGTCTGATCTCCAGATAGTTCTCGCACTGTTCGATGAAGTGGAGTACAGATGTCGCCTTTAAACTGCGCGTGTTTTCCCGCGAGAGGCCGCAATTTAGCGCGCGTTGTGCTTCACTGAATATCCGCCAGATGGCGCATGGAAGGACTTTATCTAAAAGCCGGTGGTCCGGGAAAGTCAGTTTCCCTATGTTTCCCCGGTGGTGCGCATATTCAAATCATGACGTCACTCGCTACCTAACGCTGAGAAGGCGAACGAGGATTTTAATAGTTTTTCTCTCGTTTTAAAGTGTTTTTATGAACTTTTTGAATTAAACAAATAACCTATGCATAATAATCGAGTGTCTTTTCGTTTTTTTTTGTATATTTTAAGATAATTCATACGTTTTAAGCCGCTGCAAAAGGCTGGTTTGCTGGGCGAGTACTGACATCACGACTACTTTTATTACATGTACATTTGTTTATTTGTATATGTATGTTATTAATATAAATTTTTTTGAGATTGTGTGTGCATGCATGGAGAGTTTGTGTTGATAAGTGTATGTGGATAAGTTGATAAGTGTATCAGAAAGCATTAAAATGTTCATTTGAATTAAAATGACACACACACGTCTGTACATACAGTATATCAATTACATATATATCAATTATATCAATTTCACTGAAGCCTATCCCTCGCCATATGACAATTTGCCATTCATTCCTGCATTGATAATCAGCGATATTTTATAAGGAGATTTAGGGATTTAGCTCTACTTAATTTTCTAACGTTTTAAGAAAATTCATTAGTTCATTCATTCTATTTGAAGCTTCTGAAGCTTCGGATGTTTGTTTTTTTTTGTTAAGATTAGTTCTGAACTCGCTTCCGTGAAACTATCGCTAAAACAATGTAATCAGCCCTCCTGAGGATATAAAGTTTTATTATTGTGTTTGAATAAATATTCAGATCTACCACAGCAGATAATAAACTATGCTATGTCATAACCGAAGCAAACACCACGATTATGCCTCGTTTCGTTCGACGGGAACGTGGTTCACTTGGCCGCGGTGTATTATAAACCTGTGGAATGTTTCACTGTTTATGCTCACATAAGAGTAATAAAAGCGAGTGAAATGTGGAAATGATGTGTGGCAACTCAATGAGAACTAAACCAAAGATTTCGGTAACTCCACTGAACATCTTCACTTCTCCGTTTACCTAAAAAAAAAGCTGTATTTTGTTTGTTTATATTTAGAGTTTTTATAACAGTAGAAGAAGTACGCGCGCGCACGCACGCACGCACGCACGCTCCCCTGAGCCCTCTGGAAACATCCAATCACCGTCGGTATACAAATGAGTCAAGATGCAGCCTAACATGGTATCGTGTCGGATTTCAGCGGTCACGGAGTGGGAAGACTTTGAAGAAGCTGCATTGACAGTAAACAGCTGAACAACTTCACTTTTCCGTTTACCTCTGAGGAAAAAAAGCTGTATTTTGTTTGTTTATATTTAGAATTTTTATAGTAGTAAGAGAAAGTTACAGTTTGGTCTGTGTATTGTAGTTCGCACCCTTGTAGAGAATAAATAAATGAATAACACCTTCATATCCCCTCTCAAGAGTGCCATAGTCCATTGTTAGTTTAAATGATTTGGCTGAAACTAATTATCACTACATAAGTACCCTAACACCATTGATCATGAGTTTCAGCTCAAACTAATTCTATACTTGTAACAGAAAATGTAGATGCAGATTTCAAATGTGTATTTATATAATAGATAGATAGATAGATAGATAGATGTGTGTGTGTGTGTGTGTGTGTGTGTAGGCTCTACGCAGGGGCAAGAGAGGGCAGCGCACCCTCAAATAAATGTCTGCACATGTTAATATATTCCTAAAATGTATATATTACAAGTTGATAAACTGATCTGCCGTAGCGGAAAAATCCGCTGAAAAAAGGACAGGCTGAAGCGCACGCGCACACACACACATACACACGCGCACACACACACACAGACACACCTCCCTTGAGCCCTCCGTCTGTCGGATTTCAGCGGTCACGGGGTGGAAAGACTTTGAAGCAGTTTATATATGAATCTAAGCTTGAACTTATCAGCATGGTAAATATATAATACTTTTCAAATAAAATCGCTATTACTTTGACCCTGAAGTTTAGTTTAGCACACACAAAAAACAGAAAAGTAATTTCTGGTAAATCAACGGAATGTGTAGTTTATTTACAGTAATTCATTGAAAAATGAATATACATTGTACAGTACACGGTAAACACGGGAAAGATTACAAAATGAAAAAACAAACAGTGTCTACTTTATAAACAGCTTAGTATGTGCGTCGAGATGCTGAAATCCCTTGCATGTTTTTGCTTCCAAGTGGAGAGATATTTGACCGATAGCCTAGAACAAAAGATCTATAGGTGTGATCACAACCCCCTCCGACAGACCGTGCCATCAATCACTGACCACCTCAGAAGTTCCCTCCAATGTATGTTGCAATACTTGTTTTGCAAGTATTTTTAACACCATTCAAAGGCTTACAAGTTCCATTCAACATATAATAATGTCTGCACATGTTAATATATTCCTAAAATGTATATATTACAAGTTGATAAACTGATCTGCGGTAGCGGAAAAATCCGCTGAAAAAAGGACAGGCTGCAGCGCACACGCACACACACACAGACACACATCCCTTGAGCCCTCGGTAAACATCCAAGCACTGAGGCACGCAAACCCCCTGACCACAATAAGGTGGCAAACCCTCAGGGGGGAAGATGAAAAATACAAATTAAATAAATAAAACAAAATAAAATATCCTTAATCCAGATTTTATCAATCAACGACATAATATTGATCTTAGCTGGATGGTCTAATTCTCAAAACTGTTTAACCTAAAGAAAAACTTAACACACTATAACTAGAATATTTACAAAACTGAAAGGTTGTCTTATGAATAGGGTTGTTCCGATTCCGATACTGGTATCGGAAATGCTGCCGACACCACAAAAAAAGCTGGCATCGGAATCGGCGAGTATTTGAGTCCACGTACCAATCCGATACCATTTTCCTAAACATAACCTATTTATGCCCACTAGCTTAGCTAGCTTAGCTTACTTACAGAGTGTCACGGCGTGCGCCTGTGATGGGCGTGCGCCCAAATTGATATCGCTCCTCCGAAGCTCACTAGTTAGGCGGCCTCCCTCCCTTTAGGTATGTGAAGTAGCAGGGATCAGGCAACGGCCCATGAGCTATCGGCGCTATAAAACACAGCGGGGAGTGTAGCTCGGGGTCTGACTGTTGGGAAGCTGGACTTTGCGACGCGGTGGATTTTATGAGAGACAGTGGCACAAGAGCGGGGCGATGTGATGCGCCCCAGAGACTTTAAAAAGGGGGGACGCCTTTGATCTCCGCGAGAGGAGCGCGTGAACAAGCTGCGTGAGCTCCCGCGGCACCTTCACTTCCGCGTAGAGCCCGCCTTCGCATCCCTGCCGCCGAAGTGGAAAAGACCGCAGAGAGCCTTTAACCCTTTACTTACCCATGTTTCTAAATAAATTACCCTTTTTCCTGTAAGACCATATATATATATCAGTGGTGTCAAAAGTATTCACATTCATTACTTGAGTAGAAGTATAGATACTAGGGTTCAGAAATACTTCTTTAGAAGTTGAAGTATCAACCCAAGCTTTTTACTTAAGTAAAAGTTTAAAAGTACAGGTTTCAAAACTACTTAAAGTATAAAAGTTAAAGGACCGTGAGGGGCGACAAAAGCATTAAGGTCTCGCGTTCTGATCATGCCACGGGGGGGTGGGGGGGGGGCTTGGAGGCGTTGTGCGCGTTCTTATCATGCGACCGGGTGGGGGGAGGGGAGGTTGCGCGGTCTGATCATAAAAATAGAGTAAAGAGGCTATTTTTAAAATGTAAGGAGTAAAAAGTACATATAATTGCTTAAAAATGTAAGGAGTAGAAGTAAAAAGTCGGCTGAAAAATAATTACTCCAGTAAAGTATAGATACCCAAAATTTCAACTTAAGTAAGGTAACGAAGTATTTGTACTTCGTTACTTGACACCTCTGATATATATATATATATATATATATATATATACACACATGCACACACACACACCCAGGTGTCGGATCGGTACTCGGTATCGGCCGATACCCTGAGCCCAAGTATCGGAATCGGTATCGGGAGGGAAAAAATGGTATCGGAACATCTCTACTTATGAATAATAAAAAACCTCATAACTCAAAAAGATCATATTATGTTTTTATAGATTTTTTAGATTTTTTTTTTTATAGTAACTGAACAGCTCTCTTCTCTCCAATCCACTCCTAAACCACAGTCTCCTATTTCTCTGTGCGTGCGCTGCAGCCTGTGACTGAATACACGCAGCGGAGGTTTTACATATTTAAAACGTAAAAAGGTGTCTCCATCATAAATAGACATGAATTAACTATATGTGTGTGTGTGCAGGGCCGTGCAGAGACGTTTAAAGGGGCAGGTGCTCAAAGTTAAAAAAAGATAGAACATGCTGAATAACAACAACTCACATTCATAACGAATATGGAATTGCATCATACTGTATGACTGTCATCAGGTCTGGACAATGCAAAGCAAACGTAGTCTATGTTTTACCTGATGGCGTACAATGTTGCTGTTGATCATAGAAAAATTATTACTAATAATATAATACACATAAAACACACAAACATGCACAAGCAGTGCTTATTAAATGTTTAAACTGTAGAGATACAATAATTTTACTGCTGGAAAATCAGTATTTTATCTCATTTGAAATATAAACCTAATATTATCTGTTACTTAATATATTTTCTTTAAAAAACGTGTTTTTTTATATCATAAATATAATAATCCATAATTATGTGTGTATCCATATTAGATGGCTTTTAGTGAAATAAAACTGTAACTTACTTTAAAACTAAACATGTTCCCTAAAACGGAGCTCTAGACACAGAGCTACAGACCCCCCTGTAACCCCCTTACCCAGTTAGCTAGCAGTTAATGACCACCACTACTTGTGCAGTTCATAAAAGGACAGGTAATGTTTGTCGCGCTGTTGCACAAACAGCACGCTCATTTATTTCAATTCATTTGTTGTTATAGACTATAGTGTGCGCTACACCCTATTTACTGTTTTGCTACAGTCTGCACCTTCCAGTTAATTTGCCTGCTTCTCCTCCAGCTCCGCACCACCCAGCCAGCTGAAAATGCGCGTGCACTTTGCGTGCTCGTACCCGGCTCATAACGAGCGTGCTCTGCCCTCAAGGGCGTGCATTGGTTAATGGCAGGCATGTGACTGATGCAAGCCAGATCCTTTTATTTAGCAAAATTGAGATTAATAGTTACATTTTATTGTTGAGGGGCAAAGACAGGGCTCCATACGCACATACACAGAAAAAAGGGCACTTGAGGCCAGGGGTGTAAATCCTGGGCGGGGATGGGGGGGACATGTCCCCCCCAATCCATGGGTTGCCCCCGCCCCCCCCCCCCCCCGCCCCCTCCCCAAAATAAAAAAGAACGCATTCTCTATTGTGAAAAATATATGTATGTATACCTAAGATTATTGTGTAAGTAGAAAAAAAAACCCCGCAAAAAATTCATTTAGAAACAGTTGGGTTCCCCCTCCACTTCCTCAAAGTGGTTTGGCCCACTGCCAGCTTTCCTAGTTCAAGTCGGGTATTTTATTCACTGTAAATAAAGCGATTCTCTTTAATATAGTTGATGCAGACTCATTCATAAATTAGTTGCGGCAAAAATGCTGATTAACGATGTAATTTTCAATGAATCTGCTATATTAGCGATTAAATTATTACTTATCTAGTTAACGTTATTTTGTTTACAATGGCTTGTTGCATAGTGCACTGCAACTAACACGACAAACACCGTTTCCCATGCAGTGTTGTGACGACTTGGCATAATGTCAACTTAACATTAACGGCCACAATTAGCATATTGTTTACCTGTACATTTACTAAATGAGCACTGTGCCTAGTCCGAATTGTATATTTTTGTATAATCAATATCCATTCTGTTCTAAGTGTCTTAATTAATTTTAAATACAATTTTAAACTTTTTTTTAATTCCTTGTTTTTATTGTTGTGATTATTTTTTGATAGTTTTACTTTCTTTATGTAAAGCAATTTGAATGACCATTGTGTATGAAATGTGCTACAATATAAATAAACTTGCCTTGCAGTGTCCTAGATAAATGGACATAAGATAATTTTTCAGTGACTTAAACGCCAAGTAAGTATAAGTTCACATATTAAGGCAATTTGGCTTTAAGAATGGGTGCTTATGAAAATACTAATGTCACAATATCAATAACAGGCAAAGGAGACAGAAATTATTGAGGGACAGGTAGACCAGGGTCAATCAGATGTACAGTGTCGGGTCAGTGTGGTGCTTTTATTCAAGGGATAATGACAGATGTTTAAAAAATTTTGGGGTGTGAACAATTTCTTTAATGTTTTTTGAGTTGTGGCTGTTTAGTAGAAAGTAATAGGCTCACCAATTTACAGTATGATCTTTCAATTTAGCAAGTGTAATGTAAACAAGTTAGTTATTATGAGTATGGAAAACATCTTTTCTTGCATTTTGTTTCTGCTTCAGGAGTCAGTCTGTTCTGAGACAGTGAGAGTAGAGGACGGGGCAGATTCAGGACCAGGGAGGGAGCCGGAGACAGCAGAACAAAGAGATGATATTGCCAGCACCAGCACATGGAGCACAGTTTTTAGTTTAGATCTCATGTTTACATTTCATTGTATGTTGATGGCTTGACTGTAAACAACATAAACAATGCAATAAATAGTTTTGAAGAAAAATCTGCTTTGTCATTGAGCCTGAGAAAAACTTTGAAAATAACCATAATGGTGCAATCTCCGTGCTACAATAATAATGATGGAAGTAAAGTTTTTCACTGTGGGGACATATCTTTATAAGTACAATTTGACTGTATTATATGTGTCCCCTTCAAAAATTGCTCATGAGAAATTTTATATTTATGGTCCCCCCTACTGTTAAATGAAATTTACGCCCATGCTTGAGGCATCCTGGAGGCAAGGGGCCGCCCTCCCCCCTCTGCACGTGCCTGTATATGTGTGTGTGTCTTTACAGTATATACAACGTGAAAGCACGCTCAGTTACAGCTCAGTCCCTCTTCTCACCTTTGATAGGTGAGAAGTTATCAAACCGGTTTCGGATGGGGGAATTGGCACAATTTAGGGGTTTAAAACTATTTAACAAGACCGAGACGTCTCTGCCTAAAATGTATTTCTCCAGCAAAGCATAGAATAAATAGAAATGAAATGCTTAATATTAATATTGATCTTAGCTGGATGGTCTAATTCTCAAAACCGTTTAAGAAAGACTTAACACACTATAACTAGAATATTTACAAAACTGAAAGGTTGTCTTATGAATAATAAAAAACAACAACTCATAACTCAAAAAGATCATATGTTTTTATATGTTTTTTTTTTTATCATAAATAGACATGAATTAACTATATATATATGTATATATACTGGACACAAACAGCAAAAAACATGATGAAAAGCAATAAAGTGCTTAGGGCTTTTCATATTTTTTGCTGTTTGTGTCCAGCATTGAATAATTATTTCATCCATTATTTGACCACGGCTGGGAATAAGAGCTGGAATGTGATTGTGAATTTATATTTAGCAAGTATATATATATATATATATATATATATATATATATAGAGAGAGAGAGAGAGAGAGAGAGAGAGCGAGAGAGAGCGAGGGAGAGAGAGAGGTGTTTTGCTGGCGAAAAACATTTTAGGCAGAGACGTCTGCTCGGCCTTGTTAATTGTTTTTAAAACCCCCAATTCTATGAATTCCCCCATCAGCGAAATCATGACTGAAACGTGAGAAGAGGCATTATAATACAGTGGGGGTTCTGTGGGTCTCCAAACTCAGAAGGCTACGTGTCAGCCGATAACTGCTCCTTTGATCTGCTGGTTACAGCGGGGCGCCGACTGCTGATGAGTAGCCTGTACAAGCCAAGCTCTTCCCCCAAAAATAATGTGAATGTCTGCAACAATCACTAACCATTAAAATGTTTTTTTTTTTTTGTAATTAAACACGAATATATAAATTATATTTTCTTTACACATAATATTTTCATTATATATACACGGGCATCGCTAGGCCATTTTTAGGGGGGCTTTAGCCCATCGACCCCATTATATTTATTTAAAGTATTTTTCATATTTTTTATGTCTGCCAGTTTCCAACAAAAAGCAGCAGTATTGTCAAAGAATTAACAGATAAATATTTAATATTATCGGCACCCACACAGTTTATTCCATTGTCCAGCCTCATAGGTGTGTTGTTTATATTGCTAATCAATGTAAGTTTAAAGTTATATGCTGTTTTCTGGTTAAATTTTTCTGATTGTACCTGTACATAGAAAAAAGTTTATACGGTAAACACACACATATTAATTAAATTTTTAAATCATCGTGTTCACCCATGCACTGAAAAAAAGAACTTGTAAGATTCACTTGATAAAATACTCTTAACATCTATTTGCACACATAGATTTTAAGTAAATTTTATTGCTCCAATATTAAGTAAAACTCACCCGTAATTGTCAGGTTAAATCTACTTAATTAAATTAACAATCAAAGAAATCAAGTAAAAGTTACATAATTATATTTAATGCACAAATTAGATTTATTTAAAATAACGAAGTAAAGGTAATTCATTCCCAGATAGCACACACACTTGACCACAATGACCAAATATGATAAATAAATAAACCACACTCTCAGCTAATAATAAAACACAGATTCGTTTATTTTTTATAAAAAATACATTTAATAACAAGCAAACATTTGATTAATTTATACAAAAACGTGAAAACGAGATAACAGTAACTTACAAATGAGGTCTCAATTTGAAAAGATGTACAAAACATAAACCACCACAAATAAGTATTAATCATAGAAACAAAATTAAACACCAACAGAAACGTTGTGTCATAACGATTTTTAAATATGACCGTTAGATACGTTGGTCAGGAAACTCCTGAAGTCAGATGCAGACACACTTTCAGTCACAAACTGTTGTGAAAAAATACAGCGATAGATATTCAATTAAATTTCATGATACTTAATTTAGCAAATGAACAATATTTATACTTTGTTCCTCTCGCTTCACAACTCATGAGAACAGACCGAAACCAGAACCGAACCGGAGATTAAGGAAAAAGTGAGAAGCAAGAATCATGTGTGGAAAGATTAAGCATGCAAGGTCACAGGATGACTCTACTTCTTTTTCTTGTCTGTAATACGATTTTACAAATTAGAGCTGCTGTCAATACTGTATGAACATATGTACAGGTTCTTTACAGTTGAAATTTAACTTGTAACTTATTAATAAAATTCGGATTCAGAAAAAAACGTTTATTGCTAGTGCTCTTTTACCATTTAATGCCTTAACACACACGACTCAGTTTGTTCAGAAATGGCATCTCACTGGCGAGCCTTTCTCTGAACACGGCGTTTTCACGAGGGGTGGGGGTAAGAAACACATCTCGGTGTATTAATCCGCGCGCTCGGTTCGTTATTATTTTATTTATTTATTTATTTACCACAGGACCCCTGGGGGGCTCCGTAGGTTCAGGTTTTTACACGAAAATGGTGTTTTGTGAATAAAAACTGAAATATTGCTAATTGTACATCCTGAGATTAAGATGAGTGTGCTTTAAAGTGTGCTTTAGTTTTCTATATTGGATTCTTCTCCACTGGTAAGGTAGGTTTTTAACTTTTGTACTGTTTTTGAAACACAATTGGTTCTTATTGTATACTATACCTAGTTTTTGCTGTTTGGTAGTGTTGATTACAATGTGATTGAAGTAGGTCTAAAGCAATTTGTTCTCAGGTAATTAATCAACAGTAGTTTCAGGCTTCCTTAAGGTGTGAATTGTGGGCAGGGCTTAGCTACTTATATTGAAGGTTGTAGCGCAGCCACATAAAGGGGTAGTTATTTGGGATAAAAATAAAGTGGTTAGAAATAATGTAAAACCACCAGGCCTTTTTAACAAACCCTATACGGTTTATCTTTGTCTCCATGACGACGGGGTTTTGGTTACGGGGTTAAGCCCACGCACGCATGCGCAGCTGTGCCGCGAGGGAACCCCGATGACCTAGCGGGTCACGTGTGCCGGCATAAAGCCGGAATCGGCATGACACTACAGGGGGGAGAAATGAAGACAGCGCACTGTACTTTGGATGAGAGAGAGAGAGCTTGGTTGGAGTTTCCGTGGATTATTGTTTCCTGGTTTCAGTCAATACCCATCTCATTCCGTTACCTCGTGCTCCCGGACTTTACATCATTCTCTGGTGAGACCGAACCATTTCCCCCGTTCACCATCCCATACATTCACAATAACACGGACTTGGACATTCATACAAATGCACGCACACACTCGCATACATTACTGACATTGTTTACTGTTGTATATATATTGTATATATGGTTTTGTTGGTGCACCTTATTGGTTTGTTGGTTCTTATCTTTAGTTCACTTTAATACACATCGGTTTGGTTTAAGTGTTGTTGTGTGTCTTCTCTTGCTCCGCAAAGGTTGCGCAATACCGGAAGTAAGTGTAATATGCCCTTATTTAGATTTAAGACCCCGAAATTTTGTAATAAGCTCTAAAATCAAACACGAGCGTTACAAGGTGTCTGTAGCGGTTAATAAGCATATACTACAACAAAGTTAGTCAAGAATCTAGATAGCAAGTGCAGAGAATTGACTCAAACTCTTGTTCACCAAGTTTTATAGACAATTACTTCAGTCTAGCATGTGTCTTCAACCTATCTCTGTCAGTTCTCACAGACCAAGATGCTTTTACTCACACAGCAGAGGCAGATCCTCCAGAAACTTCATCTACCCTCCAATCCTGTCTCATTGCCCTGCACTGGTGGCAGGTGGGCTCTGGAACTGCCAATCTGCTGTAAAGAAAGCAGATTTTATCTCTGCGATAGCTACAGTACCCATTACTCTTTTGACTTTCTGGCACTAACTGAGACCTGGATATCTCCTCAGAACTCTGCTACACCGGCTGCCCTATCCTCTGCCTATGTATTCTCTCACACTCCACGAGAAACTGGTAGAGGTGGTGGTACGGGTCTCCTGTTGTCCAAGAGATGGTCCTTCTCGCCAATCCCCCTGTCTCATCTCAGTTTTTCATCATTTGAATTTCATGCAGTTAAGGTAACCTCTCCAATTAACCTCCACATCTTAGTTATTTACCGTCCTCCTGGCTCTCTAGGAAACTTTCTAGATGAAATGGACATTCTTCTTAGTCTTTTTCCTTCAAGATTTCAACCTTCCATCTGACAAACTCCAATCCTCTTTCCTTCTCCCTCTACTTAACTCCTTCTCTTTAACTCTAAACAGCTGACCTCCCACACACAAGGCAGGGAATTCTCTCGATCTCGTTTTCTGCCGTCCTTGCCCAGTCACGGATGTCACTACTATTCCTCTTCATAAATCTGATCATTACCTGGTATCCTTCACCATAACCCTTCCTATTCTATGTAAACCTAATGACCAAAATTTCTCTTTTTCTCGCAGAAACCTTCACTCTGTCTCCCCCTCCTCTGTGTCTTCATGCACCCTATCATCCCTCCCAGACCCAACCTCCTTCTCCTCTCTACCACTAGAGACTGCAACTGAAACTTTCCTCTCCTCTCTCTCCTCATCCATAGATCTCCTTTGCCCGCTGTCATCTAAACCAAGGAAGACGTCTTGTCCTGCTCCTTGGCTATCAGATGTACTACGCAACAACAGGAGAGAATTAAGAACTGCAGAGAGAAGATGGAAGAAATCGCAACTTGAAGCAGATCTCATCTCTTACCAGACTCTTCTCTCCAAATTCTCATGTGCTGTGACTTCTGCCAAAACTACCTTCTTCAGAGAAAAGCTGGAAGCCTCTGCACATGATCCTGGCAAACTCCACAACATCTTCTCCTCTCTACTCAACCCACCAACTCCTCCTGCCCCTTCCTCTCTGACTGCTGATGATTTTGCCACATTCTACGACGGGAAAATTGCAGCAATCCGCCAGTCCTTCGCTCCCAACCAAACTCCTACAGCAGAACCTCAGGACCTTTCCTTCCCTCCTTTAGCAGAATTCTCCAACTTGTCATCTGATGAGATTCAGCAGATCATCTCGTCATCTAACCCCACCACCTGTTCATTAGACCCAATCCCCTCCACAATGCTCCAGGCAATCTCACAAGACCTCCTTCCCTTCACCACAACCATCATCAACCATTACATATCATCTGGTCATGTTCCTGATGCTTTTAAGAAGGCAAGGGTTATTCCCATCCTCAAGAAACCCTGCCTAGATCCATCAGAAGTTAACAACTATCGCCCGGTATCACTTCTCTCTTTTATTACCAAAATTCTTGAAAGAACTGTTTATAACCAAATGTCTCTTTATCTCTCACAGAACAACCTTAATGATCCCAACCAATCTGGATTCAAAGTGGCGCATTCCACAGAGACTGCCCTTCTGTCAGTCACTGAGAAGCTCCATGCTGCTAGATCTGCTAAACTGTCATCTGTTCTCATCCTCCTGGACCTGTCAGCTGCATTTGACACGGTGAACCACAAGATTCTATTATCTATTCTTACAAGCCTTGGAATTTGTGGAACAGCGTGGCAATGGTTTGCTTCTTACCTAGAAGATAGGTAACATGAGGTAACATGGAGGGGATCTACATCTGCCCCATGTAGACTCTCTACTGGTGTCCCACAGGGCTCAGTACTTGGTCCTCTTCTGTTCTCCCTCTATACCCAGTCTCTTGGTAAAGTCATATCATCGCATGGATTTTCATACCATTGTTATGCAGATGACACCCAACTTACTCTCTTCTTTCCTCCCTCTGACACTCAGGTTTCCACCCAGATCTCAGCATGTCTGGCAGACATCTCATCCTGGATGACTGCACATCAGCTAAAGCTCAATCTGAGTAAAACTGAACTGTTGTTCATCCCTTGTGACTCATCCCCAGGTCAAGATCTTGTGATATCCCTGGACAACAACCAAATCACTCCTTCAGCCACAATCTTGGGGTAACCGTGGACAACCATCTGTCTTTTTCCCCCACACATCGCTAACCATACTCGCTCTTGTAGATTTCTTCTTTACAATATCAGAAGAATTCGCCCATTTCTTTCTTCACAGGCTACTCAGGTGCTTGTTCAGTCCCTTATTATTTCAAGACTGGACTACTGCAACTCACTCCTGGCAGGTCTGCCTCTGTCCACGATTCGTCCTCTGCAACTGATCCAGAATGCAGCAGCACGTCTCGTTTTTAACCTCCCCAAGTTCTCCCACACCACCCCACTCCTCCGCTCCCTGCACTGGCTTCCTGTAGCTGCCCGCATCAAATTCAAAACGCTGATGCTTGCCTACAAAGCTAAAAATGGCCCTGCACCCACTTACCTCTCTGCTCTAATCACACCACGCACTGCACCAGGTTCCCTCCGATCCTCCAGCACTGCTCGCCTCATCCCACCATCTCTCAGGGATCGAGGGCGACATTCATCCAGGCTTTTTTCTGTTCTGGCACCTAGGTGGTGGAACAAACTTCCTCTAGATGTCCGTTCAGCAGAGACTTTGACTATCTTTAAACGACGACTCAAGACGCATCTGTTTCTCCAGTACTTGGACTACCCCCCCCCCCCCCCCAAAAAAAAACAAACAAAAAAAAAACCCCTCTCTTCCCAGTTGTGTTCGACTAATGGCACTTGGTTATTAACCTAGTTAACCCAGTGTAAGTATGTATCCAGTGATGTTAACTTTCAAGCACTTTTTGTAAGTCGTTCTGGATAAGAGCGTCTGCTAAATGCCTAAATGTAAATGTAAGATGAACATTAATTGGGAGTCATGAAAGCGAGAATCACATCCAAAACAGAAAGGTAAACTTACCTCGAACACGACAAACTCCAGCTCCAGGCACACCGTGTAGTACCTCCGTGATGATTCCCAACCGACTGATCCACAGCGTGGGCACAGCGTCTCCAAACACGCATGTGCGGTTTAATTTGGACACATTTTCGGCTTCAGTAGACACACAATACTTCAGACTGAAACACGACTGCCCCCTACAGGTAATGAAGGGCATGTTCACAGCTTCCCACACGCAGCCGCGCAAAGCCGCGGCAAGTCACGGGATCCCTTTTCTCGAAACGTGCGTTTTTAATGGCGACATCTGTACATCTGCTGTCTCTGAAGCTTCGCCAAAGGCTGGGAACTCCAGGCGGATGGGTGGTCGACCATAAAAGGAAGAAAAAGAGGGAGAAACTGAGGAGGTAAGCTGAGCAGAAGAGTGTGGTGGAACACCGGGAGGAATGTCATAAGTTTCATGAGTGATGGTTGGCTTTTCCTTTGTTGTAGATGCCGTGATTGGAGTGCTGGGAGAATGTAGAGCAGGAGATTGGAGAGATGCAGGGGTGTAGGCCTGTAACCTTTGGATGGTGGGCGTACTTGTGAAGCGCAGTTTTTTCATCTGGTTTTCCCAGATTACGTCCAGTCGGAGAAAACAGTCAGTGACAGCTCTTTCCAGTTTCTCTAGGGCCTCTTGGCAGTAGCGCTCCAGCCCTTCTAAGCCAGCGTCCACTGCCTCATGGAAACTGGTTTCTCTGTTCAGACTGCTGTTTACGGATTGTCTGAAATCCTGCCCCAACTTGCTCACTTTGTCTGTGATCGCCTCCACATCCGCCTTGCATTGAGTTAGTTCAGTGTTCATCATGTGTACCACATTAATAGCAGACACACGAGCAATAATATCACCATCATCATTGTCATCATCATGTCTATCAGATATACTGTATACAGTGAACTAATCAATGATGTTATTTCAGCAGTAGGGTTACGGCGTGTTACAAAAGCATCCTCTACATCCTCCATCACATTACTATCACTACCAAAGTCGGCCTTCACAGCACCACTAGCATTAGCATTAGCGTCCATTTTGTTCAGCCACGCCACACAAAACCGGAAAATATCCAAAATACAGATTCCCCATACAGGGCACCACTATGTAACAATATTATGGATTCGGGAATCTAAATACTGTATGTGCTGGTAAACCACACTTCCGGTATTGCGCAACCGCGGCACAAAAGATAGTAGTGAAATAATCAAAAGTGTATTATACAAAATTAAACCAACAAACAAACAAACACGGTGCACCGAAACCAATATATACAAATATAATACAACTATAAACAATGTGTAAGGTGTATGTACTGTAGGGGTGTGTGTGCGTATGAGTGGAGGTCCAGGGTGTGTTGTATTGCGTGTGTGGAATGATGAATTGGAGAGATTATTCTCGGCCTCACCAGGATAGATGTCAACTCTGGGAGCTCGAGTAACGGAACGAGAGGTGGATTGTGAGTGTCCAGTAGATAGATCCAAGCAATGATGATCATCCGTTAGGAAACAACAAACAACTCTCTCTCTCTCAAAATAATCAGCGCGCTGTAATACATCTCTCTGTGCCGAGCGTCATCCGGTTCCGGCTTTATGCCGGCACACGTGATCAGATTCACATCCGGGTTCCCTCGCGTTGTAACAAACTCGCTATCGTTACCAAAACAATACCTAGCTGTTATCAGAATCAGGGAGTAGCATAACGACCACCAGAGAAACTGTTGTTATACTCAAAGTGTATTCACATTTAATATAGTGCTGGACATCACACCATTCACGCACGCCGGCCACTCATACCACACACTCACTTAGTCCGTGCTCGTGATTATGTATATATGGAGTCCTTTCTCTCAATCAAAAGTCCATAAAGGACAAGAGAACGTCCTGCCCCGCGCACAATGTCCTCCGCGAGTGACGTCTCCTTTCAAGGCGGCGCGGTGGTCACCGAGGAAGCGGTCCCGTGCACACTCGGCCGCTGGCGGGGTTTCCCCGGGGGAACAGCAGAGACACACCTCAACACCCAGGAGAACACACACACCAAACATAAACAAAACACAAACAAAAAAACCCTCCTGCATAACCACAGCAGGAGAAATGCCGTAAGTGCACAGTAAACACATACAAATGTGATATTATTGCCTCGGCGGCCTTCACATAAATACAAAAACAAAACAAACCCAAACATACTCACATGCGTAGAGGACAAATATATCCCGCATTCGGGTTAACATGATTAGCGTTAGCTTTAACTTTTTAGCAGTTTTAGCTTCGGCTGACAAAATGGCTGCTGTTACCTAGGCCCAGCCTCTCTTCCTCTTTTATAGGAGTTGCACGATTAGCTCCCACAGCGCCCCTGCTGGACGGGAGCACGTACAGTAACTAGCCAATCGCCTGTTACAGCGTCGCGATTGCGCATGCGCGTGGGAGCTTGCCTGGTGACCAACACAGTCACAAGGGGAAATTAACAACCGGTAGGGTACATCTTTGGCCACAGGTGAGCAGCATTAGCTCTTCAATCCTTTCCCTGTTAATAAAATGTCCCTTTATGTGGCCGCACTACAAAGTAGATGGCTGCTGTTGAGGAGTACAACCAAAAGGCCCTTAGGCAAACACTTGTTCATCTCGATTGCTTTATACCAGTCCAATGAAACAGCCAACGTAATTCACCATTTATGGAAAGAAAAGGATTGTTCGAATTTGTAAGCATTCTAAATGTTGCAGTCGACCATAAGAAGAACGGAATACAGAATACATGCATGGGTTAATATGAAATATTACAAAAGCAGCATTCCATAGCTCACTCAACAATATTCCTCACAATTTCAAACACACAAAAAAAAGAAGTCCTGTACATTGGCCAATTATTAATTAATTATGTATTATTGTGGTTTGCAGTATTTCCTTTTCTATCAAATCTTTTTTTTTCTCCTTGAAACCAATAGCAATAGATTTTACATATTAAATTACTTTTTGTTTTTCAAGCAATGTGTTATTCAGTGATCTTTTTCTAATGGCAGATTCAATATAAAATAGCCTGAGCCAAAGAGACAGAATTTATTATATTTTTTTAAAGTACTGCAGTCTTAAGGAATAGTCCAAATACACTGCCAATGCAGTCAAACCATACTTTGATAGAAAAAAACAAAAAACAATGGAATACAATCAGTCATGCATTGGCATCCCCAAACCCAGATCTTAACATTATTAAGGAATAATGTAATAGAAGCTTTAAAAAGTCCTTCAAGAAGCCTGGAAAGCTATTCATGAAGACCACTTCTGGAAATGACAAGAAAGCTTGCTTAAGAGAATTCAGCCTTTATTAAAGAATAGTGGTGCTCGCACCAAATATTACCTTCAAAGCCCATTTTAATTGTATGCTTTGACTGTATTTTTATGATCCTGGAGATCCTGCTTTCCATTTGGTTGATGAAATAGTTGTTTTGTAAATGTTATAAGACAAATGAAACAATGTCTGTACACAGCAGGAGTAGGAATTTTGTTCATTAGTTTAATTTGCATGCACACATACACTTACCAGTCACTTTGTTAGGAACTCCAGTGCACCTGCTCATTTGTGCAATCATCAAATCAGTAAATCACCTACCTGCGGTGCAGCAGTTAACGTTCATATCAGAATGGGGGAAAGATGGTTTCAATGTCTTGGACCATGGTGTGGTTGTTGATGTCAGACTGCGTATTTTGGACTCCAGTGACCCCCTAGAATGATTATTCCTAACTGAGGGTACACGTGCCCTAGTGAGGACTTTTAAATTCGCCAGAGGGTATGTGGATATATTTTATTTAATAATAAAAAAAAACAGGCTATCCCATTGTCATCCAAGACTGACTGGTGTCAGCACACAACCATCAGCCTGAATGTGCTGTAACACCTTAAAACCAGGTGTCGCTGGTCAAGAGTGATGTGCGGCTAAACATGTTAGCTTTCTAGCAAAAAAAAAGTCAAAATGGATAAATGTTAAAAACATCTTGCCTCTACTACTTCAACCTTACAGTATGCTACTGTAAGTATATTAAATCCTAGCATGCAGAAGCATACGCAAGTGTACTTTCTACAGACTAATGACTAGTATTCTATGTAGCACAGCCACACAAAAGGGGCGTTTTCATACGCAGGGAATTGGTGGTGGAGCTAATGCTGCTCACCTGTGGCCGAAGGCGTGCCCTAGCGGTTTCTTTTTCCCCATTGACAGTGGTTTGGTCACCGGGCAAGTTCCCGCGCATGCGCGATCGCAGCGCAAGGGAACCCGGAAGTGACGTGGGTCACATGATCTGGCATAAAGCCGGAACCGGCATAGAGGCCGGCACGGAGAGATGAAGACAGCGCGCTGCATATCGTTTGAGACTGAGAGCCTGTTTGAGGATTACTTTTTGATAATTTCATCCAGTACCCAGCTCATTCCGTTTCTCGATCTCCCAGACCTACCATCTTTATCTGGTGAGATCGAACCATCTCTCCATCTCATCATTTTCATACCTTTTGCCGTTTTTCAGACACTGGACTTTCATACACACACTCACACACCCGCATACATCACACACACACTTTTTTCTATTTGTATTATATTTGTATTATATTTGTATATATTGGTTTGTGGTGCACCGTGTTTGTTTATTTCTTTATTCCGTCTGTATAATACACTTGGTTTACTTTATTATAATTGTTTTGTGTCGCGTCGTGTTTTGTCCAGCTGCGGTTGCGCAATACCGGAAGTAGTGTTTTCAAGCCCCAGTTTAGATTCCCGAATCCGTATTTTTGTAACCAAGCGGTTTTATAAATCCAAGCGTTACATAGTGGTGGCCCGTACGCACGGGGAATCTGTATTTTGTGATATTTTCCGTTTTTTTGTGATGTGGCTGAACAAGATGGACGCTAATGCTAGTGCTAAAGCTAATGCTAAGGGTAATGCTAGTAGTGCTGCTAAGGCCGACTGTGTAGTGCATAATAACATGCCGGTTGATGTAGAGGATGCATTTTATACACGCCGTAACCCTACAACTGAATTAACGTCATTGATTAGTTCTTTATATATATCAGATAGCCATGATGATGACAATGATGATGATGATGATATTATTGTTCATGGGACTGATATTGAAGTAGTGCACACACTACGTACTGAACTGTATCAATGCAAGATGAATGTGGGGGCGCTTACTGATAAGGTGAGCTCCATGGAGCAGGATTATAGACAATCCCTGGACAGCAATCTCAACCGGGAAATCAGTCTTCGTGACGCAGTGGACGCGAGCCTGGAAGGGCTGCAGCGCTACTGCCAGGAGGCTCTCGAAAAAATGGAGAGAGCCATCGTTGACTGTTTTCTGCGATGGGACGTCATCTGGGAAAACCGGATGAAGAGACTGCGTCCCACTGGTACGCCCACCGCCCACAGGTTACAGGCCTACACCCCTACACCATCTCCTACACATCGGCCCAGCACTCCAACCTCTACAGCCAAGGTAAAGCTACCAAGCACTCATGCCATCTACGACGTTCCTCCTGGTGTTCCAGCACACTCCTCGGCTCTGCTCTCCTCCCCACTTTCTTCTTCTTCTTCTCTGCATGCTCATCCATCCATCTGCATGGAGTTTCCAGCCTACTGTGACGCGTCAGAGACAGCTGAGGTGTGGAACTTCATTAAGCAAGCAGAGAAGTACCTGGAGATCAGACCCCTGACCCGACCTGAGCTGCTGGGAACCCTCGGCACAGTTCTACGAGGGCCTGCTCTCAGTTGGTGGAAGACGGAGAAAGGCAAGGTGAAGGACTGGGAGTCTAAGCAGGCGTTCACGGCGGCGTTTATACTGGATGACGACCTCGACGAAGAGGAAGACAACCCGAGGTCTCCGGTACAGCTGCCGGGGCAACGCCTGGGAGACTCCGCCGATGAACACCCCGCCCTCTGTCTCATAGGAAAAACTGATATCTCCGAGGAAGAACAGATGGGGCGAGCCCGGGAGAACATCAATACGAGAGTGGCGTTAAGAGGAGCGGCGAGCACCATGGTGGAGAGTGGCGCTAGGGGAGAGAATGATCGCGAGGACCGCTTTAATCCGGGTCCAGACGCCATACCCCGAGCACACCCGCCGCTGAAAGGAGCTGACACCCCACGTCTACCCACCATGTCCACTAAAGAGGCCTCCAGCTTCCCGAGCGACCTGAGCGAGATCATCAAAGCCCAACAGAATGACCCAACTATCACGAAGCTGCTCTCGAAAGATCACCCAAGAGGTACACCAGATCAGAGGGTCACCTTCGAATGTCATCAGGGCATGCTGTATCGCCGGGTACCAGTAAGGCACGGGGAGAAAATCCAGCTTGTTGTCCCCCAGTCTCTAATAAAACTTTTTCTTCAGTATTTTCATGACAATCCACTGGGAGGACACTGGGGACAACTGAAGACCCTGCTGAGGTTACTAGAGGTGGCGTGGTGGCCGACTGTGCGGAAAGACGTCTGGCAATACACCAAATCTTGCAGCATGTGTCACCGACACAAGACCCAACATCCAGCATCACCCCGACAAAGACTTATCATGGAGGAGGGCCAACAGAGAGCAGAACACCGGAGATCCAGACAAGCCAGATGTCTCAATACCCGGGGCGAAGCAGCGCACTTGCACCCGGGAGAACTGGTTTGGGTCAAAACTCAACCTCCCTCCTCCACAGCAAAAAGATGTTCTGCAAAGCGAGTGCCCAAGTGGGAGGGTCCAGCAGAAATACAAAGAGGACCGAAAAAATACACAAGGTCGTGGGGATACCCACAAAAAGCCGATCGGTACAGTGTGGCGAATTTAAAGTGCTTGTGCGGACATTCTCCTCAGACGCTGGAGGCTTGGGGGGGGGGTCTATGTGCCACACAAAAGGGGCGTTTTCATACGCAGGGAATTGGTGGTGGAGCTAATGCTGCTCACCTGTGGCCGAAGGTTTCTTTTTCCCCATTGACAGTGGTTTGGTCACCGGGCAAGTTCCCGCGCATGCGCGATCGCGGCGCAAGGGAACCCGGAAGTGACGTGGGTCACATGATCTGGCATAAAGCCGGAACCGGCATAGAGGCCGGCACGGAGATGAAGACAGCGCGCTGCATATCGTTTGAGACTGAGTGCCTGTTTGAGGATTACTTTTTGATAATTTCATCCAGTACCCAGCTCATTCCGTTTCTCGATCTCCCAGACCTACCATCTTTATCTGGTGAGATCGAACCATCTCTCCATCTCATCATTTTCATACCTTTTGCCGTTTTTCAGACACTGGACTTTCATACACACACTCACACACCCGCATACATCACACACACACTTTTTTCTATTTGTATTATATTTGTATTATATTTGTATATATTGGTTTGTGGTGCACCGTGTTTGTTTATTTCTTTATTCCGTCTGTATAATACACTTGGTTTACTTTATTATAATTGTTTTGTGTCGCGTCGTGTTTTCCGTATTTTTGTAACCAAGCGGTTTTATAAATCCAAGCGTTACATACTGTACTTGAAGTTTGCTATTTTGGAACAGCTAATTTTGTACTAAGTGTATTTAAGTTGTAATTAAATTGTATAAAAGCACAATTTTAAGTATATTAAGTATACTTTTGTTGCTAACGTGGAACAAGTTTAAATACACTTAGTACACTTAAAGTACATGGCTGTGTGTGCCAATTTACATACCTGACAGTAGTTAATGACATTTAAGTATATATTTAATGTATTATAAGTACATTACAGCAATTTTTACTGTATTACCAATATATCATTAATATACTATAAATATATTCTTGTTGCAGCAGTAGCATGCTGTTATACTTCTGGTCTTACAAACACACAAACTAAAATATAAACTGTTGTCTGAACACAGACAGACATTAGTATTAGAATCTACAGGTACAGTATTAGTTTAAACCTGGTGTGTGAACACAGACAGACATTAGTATTAGAATCTACAGGTACAGTATTAGTTTAAACCTGGTGTTTTGATTCTAGCTGTTACACAGAGACTGAAACAGGCCGAGAGCTACTGAGCCATTATACCACAAGCTGATAAGGTTTAACAATTATTACAATTCATTCTATAGTTTAAACTACAGTATGTATTAATTTTAAATTACCTTAAAACATGAAATTTACCTTATGCCGATGAAAATAAAATAATAATGATACGGACTAACGCACAAGATGATGCAGCTTCCAGGCATAAATTCATACTAGAAATGGAGGACTGGGCAGCCAATCAGAAAACAGACAGTCCGAATCTGCCCGCCTCCAGTTTCTGATTGGCTGGTGTGGCGCCGATTCTAGTCTCTGGTTGGCTGGAATAGTTGCAGAGTTCTAACGCTGCTGCAGTTCGTGCAATGTAGCTTTATGATAGTGAGCGCACAGAATGTGAGTGAGTGCAAACATAAATTATTCTGAACGGGCAAAAACGATTTTCAGTGCACAAAAACAAGTTTGAGAGACAGAAGTGCACTAAATATAAGCATAAATATGTACATATGAATAATAACATTTAAACATTTAAATTTAACTGATAATATACTGAGACCACCATATATTAAAATTTGTATTTCAATGTATACTTTCTGTACATTTGTACCATCATTATTACAAGCATATTTTTTAAAAAATATACCAAAAATACATTAAAAAAGAAATTTTAAATAAGTGTGCTTTGGAAATTACACCAACCTTTCGCTTAAAGTATATTTTCCAATAATATATTTTTGGAAAGTGTACTATAATACAATTATTTTGAAGTATATTTAAAGTTTAATTCCAAAATTTGGTAAAAGCATGATGTTAGTATACTTTTTATATACAGTATTAACTGATGGTACAACTTTTTGTTAGCATATTTACAATGTACTATTGAGGATTTCAATATATTTGTAATACACTAAAGTGTATTTTTTTCACTGGGGTGGAAAATGCTACAGATCCATCACAGCCACTATGTTTTCTTTGTGGAGAAAGGATGTTCAACTCATCTACAGTATGATACCAGGCCATTTACAGAGAGAGAGAGAGAGAGAGAGAGAGAGAGAGACGGGAGCTGATCAAGCATTCTAGCTGTATTGGAATGAGCAATTGATTTTTCCAGTGTAAACTGACAGACTTGAAATCTTAAGAAAAAAAAAACGATTCTTCCAGCAGTTATAGTTTTGGTAGAAACCATGGTTGAGAAGAAAGCAATCAACACACTGTAAAAAATAAATTGTAAATTTTACGGTAAAAAAACATCAGCTGTGGTTACCAGAAGTTTACCGTAAAAAATATGGTAGCAATGTTTTTGGTTGTACGGGATTGCACTCATTATACTGTATATTTTACAGATTTTAATGATTATTTTACGGTTTATACCTGTCTAATTAACATGTTTAATTGTTATAAATACGGATACATTGTAACAATACGGATCATAACCATGTTTTTTTTTACAACTGAGAACGATTTATGTTGTAATAATAATGGTTTAATTCCATTTTTACAGCTCAGAACTCACTCAGTCTATACAGCTTTATCCTGTATGGGGGATAACATACAAACTCCATGCACACAGAGACGGGAATCGAGCCTGGCCGGGAATCGAACCCGGACCCTGGTGGTAGAAGGCGACAGTGCTAACCGCTACACTACCATGCTTGCTACACAATTGCTGTCAATGTTGGACTATTTTTTTTATTATGAATAACCACAATTAATTCATTCAGCAATTCTGTGACAGCATCATTTTATCACACTAGCTGGAGCTAAAAGAGATAGAAGTTGCATTGCTAAGCATTCTGATTTTGCTGTTAAGAAACTATTAAGAGAACTTTTATACTAATTGATGAATACAAACCTCAATCAAATCATCAAAACCAATCTAAAGTTATTCAAGACTCGGACATCAGCATGGTCCCATGTATTTTTTAATAAACACAGCAAAACAATATTTCAATTCTCAAAATCAAATATACAAATGTCAGGGTGGACATTTTTAAGCATTTTGGGCAGACAACCCCAGTGAAAAAAAAATGCACTTTAGTGTATTACAAATATATTGAAATCCTCGATAATACACTGCTAATATACTAACAAAAAGTTGTACCATCAGTTAATATTGTAGCGTTTTTCGATGCTAGCAGGGATCTTGGAGTACGAGTGAGCTTACTTGCTCCCCAATGCAAATGGCTGGGGAGTAGTTTATTACTCTCAGCACAAGCACACATACACAGGTCAAGCACACACACATACACGCACCCAACTTGGCAGAAGCCACTAACCCAAACACCCTTCTCTCTCATGGTAGAGACAGAGAAAACCCCCGCAAAGCATGACGGTCGTCAGCCGCCGGCCCGCCCATGCCACACTGCCCCCACCCAAGCTGTGACCGTCCCCGGTCACCATGACTCTCAGTCTTGGAGGCGAGAAGGCGGTCGGCGTTCATGGGGTCCTGTTGTAGAG
Source organism: Channallabes apus (assembly GCA_030522415.1). Lineage (NCBI taxonomy): Eukaryota > Metazoa > Chordata > Actinopteri > Siluriformes > Clariidae > Channallabes > Channallabes apus. The sequence continues at coordinate 35,005,725 of CM060118.1, forward strand.
CACATTGTCCCGGAGGCGGTCCGGCCTCCGCAGAGTTCGATGTCTCGCCGGCGTGCGGCTGGTAAGGTGCAAGGCGGTCTCAGTGGAGCAACACTCGTGCCCGCCCCGCCAACTGCACCCGATAGATGAACTCGGCGAGCTGAGCGATTACCGTACAGGGGCCCACCCAGTGAGACATGAGCTTGGGTGAACGCCCTCTCTTCCTTCTGGAACACAATCACACCTGCGCACCAGCAGCAAAGCCTCGCCCCTGGCTGTGAGTGTCCACGCCCACACGCTCCACAGGTGCCCCCACCCGAAAGTCCTGCAGCGGTGCCCGCAAGCGTTGGGTGGAGCCCTTCTTTGCCGTGTAGTGGACAAAGCGTTCACTGACCAGCGGCGGCGCAGGTGAAACGACTGCGGGCGATGCTCTCGGCGAGGGAGTAACTCGGCACACTCGCTCTTCACCTCGCTCGCAGTACCGACGACGCGCTTTGCTGCCCGGATGTTCACCTGGCACGGCCATTGGCGCTCGTCCGACGGCTGCTGGGGTACGCTGTCCCTCAGTCCTAGGAACGTTGCCTCGGCATCGCCGCGAAACCCCAGAGACTTTTCTGTTGTCTAGCCGTGACGGGTAGCCCTGTCCCCGGCTAGATTCACCTACCGAGTGCCCCCGAGCTGCGGGCGATTGCTCGGCTCTTTCGCCGTGACGCACCGCAGTTATGGGTTCAGCGCGCTGTGCTGCACGGACCGCCTCGGTGAGGGAAGCTGGTGCTGCTAACCTGATGTGCTCACGGAGCCGCGGTCCGGTTTCCGCCGGAGACCAGCCTGCGAAGTCGGCGGCTAGCTCCATTTGGGCGAAGAACGCGTAGGGTTCGACGGCGCCGTTGTAGGAGGGAAGGCGCAGCTGCAGCGCACATCGCTGGCACGGAGCTGTAGCTTGCTCCGGCACTTGCGCAGCATCAACGTTGGGCTCCGCTCCGAGATCCAGTGCCGGGATCCTCATCTCGCCGCTCCGCTTTCGTCGTGCCGCTTTGCTGGCACTGATTCCGTCCGGGAGATGTTTTTTCTTCCGGAGTCGTGCTGCAACTCGGCGGCCCTCCTGAATCTTTCGCAGGTCCTCCGCTGTTCGCTCCAACTCGAAATTCTCCATCCCACTTCTGACACCAATGTAGCGTTTTTCGACGCTAGCAGGGATCTTGGAGTACGAGTGAGCTTACTTGCTCCCCAATGCAAATGGCTGGGGAGTAGTTTATTACTCTCAGCACAAGCACACATACACAGGTCAAGCACACACACATACACGCACCCAACTTGGCCGAAGCCACTAACACAAACACCTTTCTCTCTCATGGTAGAGACAGAGAAAACCCCCGCAAAGCATGACGGTCGTCAGCCACCGGCCCGCCCACGCCACAATATATAAAAAGTATACTAACATCAAGCTTTTACCAAATTTTGGAATTAAACTTTAAATATACTTAAAAATAATTGTATTATAGTACACGTTCCAAAGATATATTATTGGAAAATATACTTTAAGTGAAAGGCTGGTCTAATTTCCAAAGTATACTTATTTAAACTTGTTTTTCAATATATTTTTGGTATATTTTTTTAAAAATATGCTCGAAATAATCATTGTACAAATGTACAGAAAGTATATATTAGAATACAAATTTTAATATACGGTAGTCTCAGTATATTATCAGTTAAATGTAAATGTACTTATATTGAGTGCACTACTCTCTCGTGCGCGCGCTTTTAGACTCGTTTTTGCACGCTGAATCTCTCCCTCGCGCGCGATCTCAAACTCGTTCCTGCGCGCTCAAAATCACTATAGATCACCAAGATAATTTATGTGTGCACTCTCTCACTCTTCTGTCAGCTTACTGTCATAAAGCGACACACAAACTGCAGCAGGTTTGTAAACTTTGCGACTATTCCAGCCAACCGGAGACTAGACAGCGCCCCACCAGCCAATCAGAGGCTTGAGGCGGGCAGATTCGGACTGTCCGTTCTCTGATTGGCTCCCCAGTTCTCCACTTCTAGTTTGAATTAACGGCTGAAGCTGCATCATCGCGTGCGTTAGTTCGTATCGTTATTATTTTATTTTCATCGGCATAAGGTACAGTAAATTTAACGGTTTTAAATTAAGTACATACTTTAATCTATAGTTTATATTGTCTAATGTGTTGTTGTTAATGTGTTCTGTACTTTGCTTGTGGTATAATGGCTCTGTAGCTCTCGGCCTGTTTTCAGTCTCTGTGTAACAGAATCAACACACCAGGTTTAAACTGATACTGTACCTGTAGATTCTAATACTAATGTCTGTCTGTGTTCACACACCAGGTTTAAACTAATACTGTACCTGTAGATTCTAATACTAATGTCTGTCTGTGTTCACACACCAGGTTTAAACTAATACTGTACCTGTAGATTCTAATACTAATGTCTGTCTGTGTTCACACACCAGTTTATATTTTAGTTTGTGTGTCTGTGAGACAACCTGATGTTTTGTTGAGCACAAATAAACTATAGTAGTGCTTTTTTGTAACCTTCTGCAAATTAAATCTGTTGAACTCATGAATAAAGTCTGCCTCATAATTACTGATGTAATGCTTTTCAAAAACATGTTATAGTGTAGAAAATGCATTTAGCATATCCTAAACACTTAATGTACTGGTAACCCATTTGCAGTACAGTATTGTGGGCGGGGCGGCGGCTTGCGACTGTCCTGCCTTGCGGGAGGTGTTCTTTTTTGTGTTCACCCTGTTTGAGACGTGTGTTTAGGTTAGTGGCTTCGGCCAAGTTTGAGTATGTGTACATGTGTGTTATCTCTACGTGTGTATGTGCTGCATTCTGCTACCGTTCTCCAGTTCCAGCTAATAGCTGAATAGGTGTGTCATTACATTGTGTAGCCACCAGACTCACTCGTCCTCCAAGTTCCCTGCTAGTGTCGAAAAATGCTACAGTAGTATAGAAGGTTGTGTGTACTGTATGATACAATAAAGTATATTTGTATTAACCACAAAGTGTACTTTATGAGTATTTGTAATTGGCCAGAAGTATAACAGCATGTTACTGCTGCAATAAGAATATACTCTTTAATAGTTAATTAATAGTATATTAATCATGTATTTGTAATACAGTACAAATAGCTGTAATGTACTTATAATACATTAAATATATACTTAAATTGTATTAATAATACTGTCAGGTATGTACGTTAGTACACACACAGCCATATACTTTAAGTGGACTAAAGTATACTTAAAGTTGTTTCACTTTAGCACACAAAAGTATACTTAATACACTTAAAATTTGTCACGAACTAACCGGGATGACCAGAATGATGATCGTGCTATCTGTCACGAACTAACCGGGATGAACAGATAGCCTTAGCAGTTAGCCCTGTGAATGGTAAACCCAAACGCGGATAAACACGAGCAGGCAGGATAATCACGCGATTTACTATAAGGACTCTCACACTCAATGAGCACAGGAAAGACACAATCTAACCCTAGTCCTATAAACACACACTCAGTCTGAAAAGATAGCCAAGAAAGTGAGTACTCACATATACTGGTACGATTCCGAAAAGACATGGGCTTAACTCAATGACAGAGCGATGTGTGGCGCCATCTTGTTTCCTTTTATGCTTTCAGCTTCGCGACCGTCTTACTTCCGGGTCCTAGTGCCGGTCGCGGCTGAGTGTGCATGACAAAATTGTGCTTTTGTACAATTTAATTACAACTTAAATACACTTAGTACAAAATTATTTGTTCCAAAATAGGAGGGAAAAAGGGTAGGAAAGTTGTGCACGTGCAGATCTGGTGGGCAGTGCCCTGCTGGCATGTGGGCACAGGCTGGTGAGCGGTGGTGGCGGGCAAAGTGGCTCATGCTAGTGGCTGTCCTTGCCACAGTGATCAAAGAGCCGCATACCATTCACAACTTTAAAGTCCTTGGTTAATTAGACGGCTATAAATCGTAGAAAAAATATTAAAATCTTTAAAATATACAGTATAATGAGTGGAATCATGTACAACCAATAATGTTGCTACCATATTTTTTTCCGAAGATTTCTAGTAACCGCACACTGTAACAAATTGATGTAAATTTACAGAACTTTTTTTTTACAGTTTCCGACTGTTTTTTCGAAATACTGCACATTACTGTAAAAGAAACAGCATTACTGTGATTTACAATATTTAACTGTAAATATTGTATTTACAGTTTAATACACTACAGTATACAGTATTTAACTGTAAATTAGATAATCAACACAGTTTTGAAAACAATTGCCGTTCTGTTGCACTTTATTGCAATTGGTTTAAAAAAAAAATACAGTAATTAACTGCAAATTGGAAAGGATTTTGGGATCTTCAGTAATGTGGGGACTCCATGCTGCCAGGATCTGTTCATCCATCATAATCGTGGAAATTTTGTGGAATCTATGGATGTTCTAAAATCAAATGACTTGTTTCATGCTTGCAACACTGGCACGTTAAAAACCGACCGTTAAAAACCGAGAAGAAAAACTGTCTTTAAAAGTCAGTTTAGATATGTTGAGCCAGTTCCTATTTTTCTTGGACTTTCTTTCAAAGTCAGTTGGTCATGCAACAGTCATGTTGCTATAAACAACTAATGAAATCCTCATCTAGGCCAAAAGGCATCTTGGAAGACATATGGGATGGGAGCAACATTGCATCAAATGCATTTTTTCAGTCAGATGACACATTGGCTTTGAACCAGGATGCATTTGAAGTGGCAAATCCACTAGGATCTGGAAGGAAAAAACATAAAGTGCTGGCTGTTTACTTAAGTCTAGTAGACATACCACCTCATAACAGATCAAGTGTGGATCAAATGCAGCTGGTAATGCGTTGTTGAGAACAAGATTATAAATATTTTGGATCAGAGACAGCCTTTGGGTCACTTATCACCAACTTGAAGGACTTAGAAGTAGCTCGCATACCTTTTCCAGATGGACACACATACTGAGCCACATTGTGTGCTATTGCCGGAGATAATCTTGGCTCACACAATATAGGGGCTTTAATGAAAACTTCAGTAAGTGCAAGTTTGCTGAATTTGTGGGCCTCCGAGTGGCGCAGTAGGTTAAAGCGCTCGCCCTATCATCCGGAGATCGCAGGTTCGAACCCCAGGTGATGCTGAATTGGACACGACTAGATTGGTGGAAAAGAATTGAAAAAAAAATTTTTTTTAATGCTGTTAAAAATACAAGTTGTCCGAATAATTATTTACCACTAAAATACAGTAAACAGTACAAAATCACAGCAATAAACTGTATATCCTGTATACACTGTATGTCTGTACTGTATGTCTGTACTGTATGTCTGAACTTTGCCAGCACTTAGGGATTTGCCTGAAGTTAAACTTAAGTGCCATAAACAAAATAATTTTTTTTTTTTTTGTAGAATTGTTTGATTGTGCGGCACGGTGGTGTAGTGGTTAGCACCGTCGCCTTGCACCTCCAGGGTCTGGGTTCGATTCCCCGGCCAGGCTCGATTCCCGTCTCTGTGTGCATGGAGTTTGCATGTTCTCCCCGTGCTTGGTGGGTTTCCTCCGGGTACTCCGGTTTCCTCCCACAGTCCAAAGATATGCAGGTTAGGCTAATTGGCGTTCCTAAATTGCCCGTAGTGTGTGATTGGGTGTGTGAATGTGCGTATGAGTGTGTGCCCTGCGATGGATTGGCACCCTGTCCAGGGTGTACCCCGCCTTGTGCCCGAAGTCTCCTGGGATAGGCTCCAGGTCCCCCGCGACCCTGAATAGAGGATAAAGCGGTATAGAAGATGAATGAATGAATGAATGAATGTTTGATTGTAGAATTGAAGTTATGAGCAGTTATGTGCCGGATTATAAACCGCAAGTTTTTATTAAGGATGACTTAATATCCTCACAGCTGAAATAACAGCGCTGAAGTGGTATAACTGATAAAAACTTTTCTTTATCTGATCTACTTTTTTTGAATTCTCAATTGTGATTCACTCTCTAAATACCAAACAGGGAGTGTAGCTGATTGACGATGAAGTACAACTTAGCGTAAACAAGCTGTAAGATACTCAACCTTAAATTTTTTATTTCTTTGTATTAATAAGTTAAGCAGAGCGTTCTGCTGTACAGAAAGACAGACAGACAGACCAGGTCGTAGGCTTCATCCTGAAATAATAATATCACTGAATACATTAAAGCTGAACAGTTTATTTTAGGCTTCAACATTTTATCTATTTCTACAAACTCTTTTCCCTGCAATGACGGGTACGTGCGCTAGTATATAATATAAACCAAGCAAATTTACCTAGAACGAAAAATGTTTGTTCACCACTACAAAGATCACAAAACAATAATTAGAATTTTATTTAATTGGACAACTGGACCCACCCAGTGGGTTTCAGAATCACACTTGATATGTGATTCTGTATGTGCTATTTTCATTAAACCCAGCACATCGGCGTCGATTTCAATGAGCATTGAGAGCTTGCCTCACGCTTACCCTATGCTATGCATCTGCTTTGAATTCTACAGTGTGAAAATATTGAGTAATGGTTTTCGCAGGCTGGTTCAATATAATTTTTTCCAAGTATGTCCAAACCTTGTTTTGCCCGTGGGCCCTGAGTTTGACACGTTTTGCTGACAGACATTCTGGCAAGCCCTGCAGGCAGCGTGGAAAGTCAAATGGCGAGCTGCAGTGTACACATACCCGGAGACAGCTTTTGAATGGTGTGTGGTCTTTAATTTGCTATGCTGTCATTCACTGGGTACTGTATGTTCAGCACTGGAGGTTATTTGCATGCAGGTTCACACACAAGCTACATCCTCTTAGCTTGCCCTTGTCAAAAAAATATATACTAATTATACTTGCGCTATACTAATTTTCAGTATACTTAAGTATAATGGATTAGTTAATTTGAAGTGTGCTATTTTCGACATACTAATTTTGTGCTAAATATATTTAATTGTAATAAAGTTGTAGTAAAGCACAACTTTAAGTGTATTACGTAAGTATACTTTTATGTGCTAAATTGAGACCATTTTAAGTATACTCAGTACACTTAAAGTATATGGTTGTGTGTGTACTAACTTACATGCCCAACAGTAATTATTCATTCATTCATTTTCTGTACCGCGTTATCCTTATATACAGGGTCGCGGGGGCCTGGAGCCTATCCCAGGAAACTTAGGGCACAAGGCGGGGTACACCCTGGACAGGGTGCCAATCCATCGCAGGGCACACACATACTCACATACAGACTCATTCACACACTACGGGCAATTTGGAATGTCAATTAACCTAACCTACATGTCTTTGGACTGTGGGAGGAAACCGGAGTACCCGGAGGAAACCCACCAAGCACGGGGAGAACATGCAAACTCCATGCACACAGAGACGGGAATCGAGCCTGGCCGGGGAATCGAACCTGGACCCTGGCGGTGCAAGGCGACAGTGCTAACCACTACACTACCGTGCCGCCTCCCGACAGTAATTAATACAATTTAAGTATATATTTAATGTACTATAAGTACATTACAGATATTTTTACTGTGTTACAAAATACATGATTAATATACTATGAGTATATTTTTATTGCAGCAGTAGCACGCTTCTGGTCAATTCCAAAAAAAGTTCACTTTGTGGTTAACGCAACTACTTTATTGTATCATACAGTGTACATACAACATTTATGCATTTGGCAGATGCTCTTATCCAGAGCAACTTCCTTTTTTTATCAGTTGAGGATTAAGGTGAGGCTCAACCCAGATAGCAAGGTGACATTGATTCAATGTTGAAATTTCATCAGAATCATCATTTTGGTTGAGGTTGATTTTTCAATGCTAAATAATGTTGAATCAATGTTGATAATTCAATGCTTTTCAGTGTTGAAAAGACAAACATTGAATCAATGTTGATTTTTGGTTGTGGAACCCATCCTCATTCAACAATGTAAGGCAAATTAAATTAACTAAGTGCATTTCTATAAAAATGTGTATGCATGTGTGTATGTGTTTAAAACAGGTTAAAAAATTGACTACAAGAGATTTGCCATGGTGCTTAAAAAAAAAATAATAATAATTATATATATATATATATATATATATATATATATATATATGTGTGTATATATATATATATATATATATATATATATATATATATATATATATATATAGAGGAAAAAAAATAATTTGACGGTAAGTTTGACGGTGTATTTACCTTGCTGTCTAGTTTACTCACTTGAGAGCTTAATTCCTGTTTGCCGTTCAAAAGTACTCAATTTTCGGCTCGCATTTAACATCGGAGGGTGTTTTTACACTGTCGCCACGTCGTTATAATACACTCTACAGGCATGAGAATTCAATATGTTGTAGTCTGGAAGTTCCTGCCACTCACGGTGAAAGAATTTTGGCGATGCGACCTACGGTATTCTGTTGGGAAGCATTTGTTTGAGACCTTAGTTCCTGTTTCCCGTTGTCTGTGTCTGACCCAGAGCAGTGTGCGTGCCCCACATGGAAAGAACCTATATGAGGATATATGCGCATATATGAAACCTATATGCAGTATATATGCGCATATAACCGCACCTATATGGGGCCAGGGGTAGCTCAGGGCTTAAGGCATTGGACTAAGGTTCAAACCCCACAACCACCAAGTTGCCACTGTTGGGCCCTTGAGCAAGGCCCTTAACCCTCAACTGCTCAGATGTATAATGAGATAAAAATGTAAGTAAATATGTAAATGTAAATATGAGGATATATGCGCATATATGAAACCTATATGCAGTATATACAGTATGCACATATATGATAATATATATGCTGCATATATGCGTATATATGCCACATGTAGGCAACATTGAGGTGCATATATGTGCATATACAGGCCATATAGGTCTCCTGTATTGCTTCTTTATATCCACATATAAGCCCTACTGTATATGTACATGTGCCCGAAAGCCTCCTGGGATAGGCTCCAGGCCCCCCGCAACCCTGAACACAGGATAAAGCGGTATAGAAGATGAATGAATGAATGAATGTATATGTACATACAAGATATATCTCACTTATCTCATATCTCACTTTGGCAACTGTCATACATGATGCCTAGCTCATATTTTCTATTATCAAGGCAATAACTAAGAACTAACAAAAAAAATGCAAAAAACTAATCCTAATTGGCCACATGCAGAATATGAGGATATATGCACATATATGAAACCTCAGTCTCCGTGAAAATCTTTTTGAAACACGTCACTAAAATTAACTGAAATGAGAAATATATCTATATAAAGCTTAAAGTGTCTACTTTTAAATGATGCAAGTCACATTGAAAACAAATATTCTCAGTTTATGTAATCCGTATGAAACCAAGGAGAGGCACAGAATTTCTGTCACACTTATATGCTAATGACCCGAGGCAGGACACGCCCACGAGCCAATCACACGGAAATCAGTCCGGGTAATTTACATACTAGACCACGCCCCCGGACACCGGCATGAAAAAACGAACACAGAGAGACAGGCTTGAAAATACTCCGATTCAGTGAGTTGTCTGCACGTTTTGGAAGATGGCACGCGCTTACACATCCGAGGAAACTCTTCAGAATGTTCTGGAAAGTTTACATTTACCTCAGAAGAAGACTGTGTGACTCCGACGACGAACGGGAGCATTTTGAACAGAGAATAGACCATTGCTACACTGGGTAAGTTATTAAGTCTTATATAACTCTTATTCTGATAATATTAAACTAATATTAGTAAATATTTTCCTCACTACAGATAGCTCTTGTCAGCTTGTGTGACACATTGGCTTTCAATGCCATTTATATAGTTTAGGTAAATCATGCTAACATGCTGCCTCATGTAGCACAAACATGATATTTCCCGGTGGCTAAGCTAATGCCTTATGGAGTTTACAGATGTTTATATTCACCTTGTTTTGGATAGCTTTAGATTATGGTTGCTAATGTGTATTTGGCTCCATTTTGGTTAGCTTATAACACTGCTATCAGTAATGTTATTTAGCACAAACAAGCAAGTTCCAGGTGGCTAAAATACTGCCTTATGTAGCTAAGTGATGCTTATGAATATTTCTTTGGTGTAAATGTATATAATCCCTTTTGTTTAGCATGTATTTACAAATACCTGATAAGATGTAATTGTTTAGAATGTGCTCAATATGTGTGTAATGTCCAATGGATGGTGTTTTTTAAAACTCAAATTGAATTATGGCAGCAGTGTGTAGTATTATCTATCACCATCATTGATGCTGTCATGTGACCTACAGAAGAGAGGTGTATATTTTTCATGTTGAAGTGTGGATACATTTTTGGTCATCTCTGTACTGTATATATTGTGCATCCATATTAATTGCACATCCATTTACTCTGAACAGTATAGGTTAACATTTTTTTATTTATTTGTTTTTAGGAATGTGTCTGCATCACCCTTGCCTTCACCAGCCCCTCACATCAGGACACGCAAGCTCCGTTCAGATGGACCTCTTGTATTTGTGAAGTGGATGGACACACGAGAAGTATCTACATGTTGTACCATCCATTCTGCTTTACAGTAGACGCGGTGAAGATGAGGGTGAAATTACAAGGTACATGGACTACAAAGACATTTCCATGTCCTGTGACTGCGTACAACCAGCACATGGGGAGTTGATCACTCTGATCAGCTATTACAATACTACAGTGGTTACAAAATTGGAATGGCGATCTCGCCGCGTATACCGCCGTTTAAAGGCAACAGCGGCCAAAATAAATCAGTTGCATTTCAAAGTCATTCGTAAAATGGCCGCCAGGTGGCGCAAAGTGACATTTTCATTCATCGCAGTAAATACAACAGTGATGGTAATTTCCACAACAAACATGACAAATCTGAACCAGAGCTATTAATGTGTACTGTACAATAATGAGTAAAAAGAAAAATTATAGTAGATTTATTAACTGAAATAAATGACCATATTTTTCAAGAGAATTTTCAAGCCCCACTCATCAAACAAAATTATAACAAAATCGGCCAAGTTTACTATTTATTTAAATATAAATTTATAAACCAATAAGATCAAATAACACCAAGTTATTATTATAACAGGCTTACTTCGTTACTTTATTGCTTTATTGCTTTATTAACCTTGCCTTATTTAACGTTACTTGGGTGCATTGTCTTTAAGTGCCCGCTTGGTGTAGCGGTTAGAGCCCACGGTCAGTGTTATTTAAAGCGCTGGTTCGAATCCCGAGGGATGATGTTTTAAATTTTTTTATTTTAATTATAGCAAAATTAAAATAAAAAAAATTTGTTGCATTTTGATTTTGCTTCAGTATACTATAGAAAAAACAGCAAACTCGCACGCAACCAGTTTGTATTCTTTAAATTTAGGGGAGTGACGGATCGGTCTGCTGCTGCTGCGTGTGTGTGTGTGTGTCATTATACTGATGAAAAGTGGTGGCCATTTTGATTTACGACAGCTGTTTACGGCAGTGTAGTCCAGTGCGGGAGATGCATTGTGGGTAATGAGGTCCGGTGTTACATCTGTTACATTTTTGATAACAATAATTTTTTTTCAGCCTGTCACGGCGTGTGCCCAATTCATCTTTTTTTATCCTTGGCTGGCAAGCTCTCCGGTTTGCACCCCGCGCTATAAAATACTCGGGGTTTGTTGGTTTACAGGGGATTTTTACTACCCGGTGTGATTGCGATGCCCGCGCAACAACGCGGAAGTGCGGCATTTCTAAACAAGATCAAATGACACCAAGTTTAAAACAGATAAAATACACGTGCAAATAGTATAATTGTATAACAGGCTTACTTCGTTACTTATTTAACGCTTGCTTTCAAAGAAGTCCAGTGGCTTATTAACATCACGGAGGTGTGTTGTCTCTTAGTGCCTGGTTGGCGTAGCGGCTAGAGCACTCGGTCAGGGATTTACAAAGCGTTGGTTCGAATCCTGGATGATGCTTTTTTAAAAAAATTGTTCTATTTTAATTTTGCTCAGCAAACAAACAGCAAACAAAAAAAATTATTATTCAGAGCACGATATACAACCGTAATGAGTCCCGTAACCGGCTTATACAGCTGGCATGTGACCAACGTATTTAACCGTGAGGAGTCCATAAAATCAGTAGCAGCTAATAATTACTAATTACTTTAGTTAATGCTGCTACTGATTTTATTCCAGCTTACCTGTTCAGGTTGATTGCGATTCTTTTTAAAATATTGTCTCAGTTTTATACGTATGTTGTTCGTCTTGATGTTTGTCTTCTTTTCACTTGGCAACACTCAAATGCAAATTATTCACCGTGAATCAGCTGTTCTCACCTATCCATTCAGAGAAACTGAATGAGCTGAAATGAGCCTTTGTTTCACGACCGCGACACCCCTCTCTCTCACGCACATACAGTACAGAGTAGACCAAATCATTACAGTACATACTTTATCCAACGAACATGAAAAATATCGACATAATGATGAGTTAAGAAGCATTGCTTAATTCTCGTTTAGACAGACTGTTTGTATCTGATTATTGGTATTATTAAAGAACAGCAGCACAAACAACAACACAAGGGCTTGTACAGCAAGACACATTTTTATTATTTTGCAAAGAGTTAAATTTGTAACATTAAAAGGCATCCGAATTTAAATATATAAATTACTAGAAACAAATTGAGCACACTATCAGAATAAAAAATATAACAAATCAAATGGACACATACACAAGGAGGATAATGATACCGAGTTTATATTAAAATAACAAATATTGTAATATTGTTTTTGTGTTATTATAAATAATGAAATGCAGTAGGCTGTTATGGTCATCATAATTTTCTTTAATAAATAAGAGAAAACATTGTAACAACATATTTACATCCCAGTAGCACACCCGTTGCGCTCTACCACCATCGGCAAAACCTTCTGAAGATGATCAATATATTTATTGCACGAAATTAAGGTCAAGCGGTCTCTCCAGAAAGTCACAATGGCTTGAATAAGCTCATCTTTGTTCCGTGGTTTGGCCTCACGTCTAACGAACTCCTTCAGCGCATGCCAAACCATCTCGATCGGGTTGAGATCAGGAGACCTGCATGTAAGGAATACAGGTTAGAGAAAATTGTCATGTGCACATTTCATAATCCAGTTCATCTAATGGAACGGAATGTAAGAAACATACTCGGCTGGTGTTTTCACCCAGTTGATCCCCGCCTCAGCAATACAATGTCTCGCCGCTGTATGTTTTGGGTCATTGTCTATTAAAAGAAACGTTTTTAAACACATAGAATATTTAGAAACCTTAAAGCTATTTTTGCTAGCATAAATTACAAAATATCACATGCTTGTTATTTTTTACCTTGGAAGAAGCGATGAGGTCCTTTAAAGTCTTGTTGAATGTATGGCGCCAACGAAGATTTTATTATGCTTTCTTCGTAATAAAGCCGATCCATAATTCCTGTAAATTTTAAAGTCATGTTCAGTCATATTAATCAATTTTTCCGCTATTCTATTTTGTTAAGTAGAAACGTGCTCTACAATATATAGAACTAACCTTCAAAGACAACTATTGGTCCTGGTCCCTGACGGGATATGGTCCCCCAAACATGAACTTTTATGGGATGTTTGGCCTTAGGTTTCTCTACGTGCCGACCCCTTTTTCTGTAGCACATCAATGCAAAGCGTTCCAAAGCCACAGTTGTTTCGTCAGCAAAGATTACATTGTCAAAGGTCTCTTTGACAGCCATCCACTGTTGAGCTTGGCTAAGACGCAAGGCCTTGTTGGCGTCCCGAATCATAGGGCCGGTTCTAAAAGAGAGAAAAAAAAACACAAAAAAATAATTAATTAACAAGTCTCTCTCTCTCTGTGTGTGTGTGTGTGTGTGTGTGTGTGTGTGTGTGTGTGTGTGTGCGTGCGTGCGTGTGTGTCAAAGGTAAATATAAATGAATAGTCGCTAAAATTATCATAGTCGCTTACCGGGCTTTGCCATAGTTCCATTTAAGTTTCTTTATGGATGTTCTAATGGTGTTAAGTGATAGTTTACACTGCAGTCGAGTCTGAAGCTCGTCTTGAATCTGTTTAGCAGACCGTTCATCATTCTCTTGCAGCATTTCTTCAATGCACTGAAGTACAGGACTATACAAATAAAAAGTACATTTTATTCGATGTTAGATTAATGTAAAAAATTTATTTTATACAAAACAATTAATAACATACCACAATTAGTAACATACCTGGTCACTTTCAATGCATTTGGTGGTTTAGTTGCCGGAATCAGGCCACGAGAACGACAATGCCGTCTGATTGTGTTGTCGGAGACACGAACACCTGACAGTTCCAAGAATGTCCTGATACTAGTGATGACGTGTCCCTATCCATAGAGACCTGATTTTCATGCTCATCTCAGGGGAAATCTTCGTCATGGTCGATAGTGCGGCAGAAAGCGTGAGTTCAAAAAAATTATGGACTAGCATTTAAAAAGAGACCACGCAGCAGTTAAACCAATGCCTGTGGGTGGGACGGGGGACAGGACCCACCCACTTTTTAGGACCAGTGATACAGTATTGGATCCAGTCACTTTTCAAATTCTAAAATTACAATTCAGCAAGAAAGTTCACATTTTAACTTTCTTTATCTTTTTTTTCTATGATTAATACTTATTTGTGGTGATTTATGTTCTGTACATCTTTTCAAATTGAGATCTCATTTGTAAGTTGCTGCTGGTGTAAAACAGTGTTTTTTATTAAATATAAAATACAAATCTCCGTTTTATCCCCTTTGTCTTATGTCTTATCAAATAAAATTTGTTGTCCCAACCCTATTAATTCATCTTAACAGTATTAAATAGGTTGGACGCAGCTGTAGTACACTGTAAAAAATAAATCCTGAAAATAGTTGTTGGAAAAAAGAAATATATGTTGGGCTAATATAAATTTCATTACTCAACTACGAAAGTTTCATCAAGGCAACATTGGAACATTTAATTGACACAACATTATATTTCAATTTGAGGTAATCAGCACAGCAAAAACAAAATAGTTTATACAACTTAAATTGAGCCAACTAAAAATTTTAGATGCAACAGGTCACTAGAAATTTTTTAGTTGGAGTAGCAAGAATTTTTTTACAGTGTAAGTGAGTTAAATGAACATAATACAATTAATTTGACTGAACCTACTGTAAGAACATTAAGTTGGGCCAACATAATTGCTTAATGCTATTAAGTTCTTATATTATATATAAGAACTTATACTATCTTATATTTATATTAAGTATAAATTCTTTCCATGATTCAATTATGTTCTTTCAACAAGTAATTTTTGGGAGTGTATATGCAATCTATTGCTTATTCCAGTTTTATTTTATTTCATATATTACCTTCTTCTCTGCTTTTCTTCTTCCTCCTCCTCCTTTTTTGGATGGGTGTTAACAATATGGCGATTACACCCTGGCAGAATGCATGGGGAGTAAAACGAACTATAAATGGGTGTTAATATTAGGGCGATTAAACCCTGGCAGAATGAATGGGGATTAAAACACACTATAAATTGTGTGATTACTAGGGCGATTACAACGAAGAATAGATTATCAAGTATGGATTAATGCTTAACAGTCGCGCAATTACGTAGTTCTTGAATGTTTAAAAACCACAAAATAAACAAATAAAATGTTTTACACACATACACAAGGAGGACAACCGAGTTTATACCGAGTTTATATTAAAATAACAAATATTGCAATATTGTTTTTGCGTTATTATAAATAATGAAATGTGCACATTTCATAATCCAGCAGTGGTGTCAAAAGTATTCACATTCATTACTTGAGTAGAAGTATAGATACTAGGGTTCAAAAATACTTCTTTAGAAGTTGAAGTATCAACCCAAGCTTTTTACTTAAGTAAAAGTTTAAAAGTGGTTTCAAAACAACTTAAAGTATAATAGTAAAAGTACTGTGTGTTCTTTCAACAAGTAATTTTTGGGAGTGTATATGCAATCTATTGCTTATTCCAGTTTTATTTTATTTCATATATTACCTTCTTCTCTGCTTTTCTTCTTCCTCCTCCTCCTTTTTTGGATGGGTGTTAACAATATGGCGATTACACCCTGGCAGAATGCATGGGGAGTAAAACGAACTATAAATGGGTGTTAATATTAGGGCGATTAAACCCTGGCAAAATGAATGGGGATTAAAACACACTATAAATTGTGTGATTACTAGGGCGATTACAACGAAGAATAGATTATCAAGTATGGATTAATGCTTAACAGTCGCGCAATTACGTAGTTCTTGAATGTTTAAAAACCACAAAATAAACAAATAAAATGTTTTACACACATACACAAGGAGGACAACGAGTTTATATTAAAATAACAAATATTGTAATATTGTTTTTGCGTTATTATAAATAATGAAATGTGCACATTTCATAATCCAGCAGTGATGTCAGTAGAAGTATAGATACTAGGGTTCAAAAATACTTCTTTACTTCTTTTTTTGGGGATTAAAACACACTGTATGGATTAATGCTTAACAGTCGCGCACTTACAGTACAGTACGTAGTTCTTGAATGTTTAAAAAACACAATTTTAATAATTTGAAAAAAAAAAACCCCGTTTTTTGATTACCGATCAGGTAATAGCCCAATTAACATTTTTGTATTGTGAAATATTTTTATACTACTGTGTGGTTTTAAAACTTAATTTCCACTTTATACACGTAATTAGTCTCACGCTATGATCATTCATTTATGTGCTTCAACGTTCATTTTAAAAGAATCATACATTGCCATCAGTGGCGGTTTTAGGGTAGGGCGATTTTTTATGCTGCATAAATACTGCATAAATATTATTGAGTACAACAAAACACACCCCAACCCCAGACTTTCTAACACCGACCAGGAGTACTGCAGAAACGATGTCTCCAGCCACAGCGTACATTGCAGGCGACCACCCAGAACTTCCTTTTACTCCTCCCACTACGGAGCTTCTTGAGTCGCTGATGATTCAGTGTCAAGGGCGTCCAGATCGGCTTGGTTGCTTGTTGTTCCGCAATGTGGTGCCGCAGGAGATCTATGCAAACTGGGCGTCCACAACAAACTGGGATGGTTCCAGAGGCAAACGTGGACTGCCAGTAAACGTGAGATATTTTTTGATGAGGACAGTGGCCCAGAAGTTTCCCACCATGACTAGCAGTGACAGCAAGCGGATCAAGGACCGAATAAATGAATTTTTACGCTCACCGAGGGTCACTGTCTCAAGTAGACGTTTAAACTACTAAAAGTTTACATTTGATTTGTTATATTTTTTATTCTGATAGTGTGCTCAATTTGTTTCTAGTAATTTATATATTTAAATTCGGATGCCTTTTAATGTTACAAATTTAACTCTTTGCAAAATAATAAAAATGTGCCTTGCTGTACAAGCCCTTGTGTTGTTGTTTGTGCTGCTGTTCTTTAATAATACCAATAATCAGATACAAACAGTCTGTCTAAACGAGAATTAAGCAATGCTTCTTAACTCATCATTATGTGGATATTTTTCATGTTCGTTGGATAAAGTATGTACTGTAATGATTTGGTCTACTCTGTACTGTATGTGCGTGAGAGAGAGGGGTGTCGCGGTCGTGAAACAAAGGCTCATTTCAGCTCATTCAGTTTCTCTGAATGGATAGGTGAGAACAGCTGATTCACGGTGAATAATTTGCATTTGAGTGTTGCCAAGTGAAAAGAAGACAAACATCAAGACGAACAACATACGTATAAAACTGAGACAATATTTTAAAAAGAATCGCAATCAACCTGAACAGGTAAACTGGAATAAAATCAGTAGCAGCATTAACTAAAGTAATTAGTAATTATTAGCTGCTACTGATTTTATGGACTCCTCACGGTTAAATACGTTGGTCACATGCCAGCTGTATAAGCCGGTTACGGGATTCATTACGGTTGTATATCGTGCTCTGAATAATAATTTTTTTTGTTTGCTGTTTGGGATTGCCACCTTATTGTGGTCAGGGGATTTGCGTGCCTCAGTGCTTGGATGTTTACCGAGGGCTCAAGGGAGGTGTGTCTGTGTGTGTCTGTGTGTGTGTGTCTGTGTGTGTGTGCGCCTGTCCTTTTTTCAGCGGATTTTTCCGCTACCGCAGATCAGTTTATCAACTTGTAATATATAAATTTTAGGAATATATTAACATGTGGAGACATCATTATATGTTGAATGGAACTTGTAAGCCTTTGAATGGTGTTAAAAATACTTGCAAAACAAGTATTGCAGCCATACATTGGAGGGAACTTCTGAGGTGGTCAGTGATTGATGGCACGGTCGGTCGGAGGGGGTTGTGATCACACCTATAGATCTTTTGTTCTAGGCTATCGGTCAAATATCTCTCCACTTGGAAGCAAAAACATGCAAGGGAT
Source organism: Channallabes apus (assembly GCA_030522415.1). Classification (NCBI taxonomy): domain Eukaryota; kingdom Metazoa; phylum Chordata; class Actinopteri; order Siluriformes; family Clariidae; genus Channallabes; species Channallabes apus. The sequence goes on from CM060118.1 coordinate 35,024,132, forward strand.
TTCAGCATCTCGACGCACATACTAAGCTGTTTATAAAGTAGACACTGTTTGTTTTTTTCATTTTGTAATCTTTCCCGTGTTTACCGTGTACTGTACAATGTATATTCATTTTTTAATGAATTACTGTAAATAAACTACACATTCCGTTGATTTACCAGAAATGACTTTTCTGTTTTTTGTGTGTGCTAAACTAAACTTTAGGGTCAAAGTAATAGCGATTTTATTTGAAAAGTATTATATATTTACAATGCTGATAAGTTCAAACTTAGATTCATATATAAACTGCTTCAAAGTCTTTCCACCCCGTGACAGCTGAAATCCGACAGACGCAGGGCTCAAGGGAGGTGTGTCTGTGTGTGTGTGTGTGTGTGCGCGCGCGTGTGTATGTGTGTGTGTGTGTGTGTGTGTGCGCTGCAGCCTGTCATTTTCAGCGGATTTTTCCGCTACCGCAGATCAGTTTATCAACTTGTAATATATACATTTTAGGAATATATTAACATGTGCAGACATTTAAGGGTGCGCTGCCCTCTCTTGCCCCTGCGTAGAGCACACACACACACACACACACACACACATCTATCTATCTATCTATTATATAAATACACATTTGGAATCTGCATCTACATTTTCTGTTACAAGTATAGAATTAGGTTCAGCTGAGACTCATGATCAATGGTGTTAGGGTACTTATGTAGTGATAATTAGTTTCAGCCAAATCATTAAAACTAACAATGGACTATGACACTCTTGTTTTACACACATTGTTTTAGCGATAGTTTCACGGAAGCGAGTTCAGAACTAATCTAACCAAACCAAGAAAAAAACAAACATCCGAAGCTTCAAATAGAATGAACGAACTAATGAAATTGATATATATGTAATTGATATACTGTATATACAGACGTGTGTGTGTCATTTTAATTCAAATGAACATTTTAATGCTTTATGATACACTTATCGACATACACTTATCAACACAAACTCTCCGTGCACGCACACACACAATCTCTAAAAAATTAATATTAATAACATACATATACAAATAAACAAAAATATAAACGTCTATATTGAAGTCTACGGTGAACGCAGAGTCGGCTAAGCACGCGTGATGACGCGCGCGCCCTCACCTCTGTTACGGCTGCCTACAGTATTTGGCCAAAAGAATTATAATAATTGAACGATATGCCTGGTCCTGGAAAGAGACATCAACAGTCCGGCGCTGAGAAACGAAAGAACCGAAAGAAAAAAAAGCCTAAGATGAAGCCCGTGCATCAATTCCAGAAATAAAACTTTACTTTATTCTGTCGACGTTAATAATGTAATAACGTAACATTAACGTAAAATAACGCAAATTTCATTTAACAGCAGGGGGGACAATAAATATATATTTTTATAAATTTATTGCATTGTTTATGTTGTTTACAGTCAAGCCATCAACATACAATAAAATGTAAACATGAGATCTAAACTAAAAACTGTGCTCCCTGTGCTGGTGCTGGCAATATCATCTCTTTGTTCTGCTGTCTCCGGCTCCCTCCCTGGTCCTGAATCTGCCCCTTCCTCTACCCTCACTGTCTCAGAACAGACTGACTCCTGAAGCAGAAAAAAATGCAGGAAATTATGTTTTCTAACATGCGTTAGATAGTTTTTTTTAATCACTCTATACACAATACTTTGCTATTTTTATAGATGTTGAGCATCGTGAGCAAGCCCGAGATCATATTAACGTTAATTATCACCAGCCGGCATGAATAGCACACGAGTAACGTGAGTTGGACGCACACCAATCGATTCGACTATGGTTAATCGCTCACTCCGTAGGCTCCCTGAATAGGCGGGAAAGGGATGGAACCGCGCATTCGTCCCGGCAGAAAAAAAAAACTAAACAGATCTAACAGATGAGGACTCAGATTAATGTGCAAAAATATATAATAAAACTATATAAGTCTACATAGCCTTTATAAGACTCTACCTTAAGCGCACTTAAAACATTTTATTTAGTTTTAAAATAAAACAATTTTAAAACATCACTCGGGATTCGAACTGGCGCTTTGTAGATCACTAGTCGAGTGTTCTACCCGCTACACCAAGCGGCCACTTAGAGACAATGCACACCAGAGACGTTAATAAGCCACTCGACTTCTTTGAAAGCAAGTGTACGTCTTTGATAAGTGACGAAGTAAGCCTGTTATAATAATAACTTGGTGTTATTTGATCTTATTGGTTTAGAAATTTATATTTAAATAAAACCCTACACACTTATTTTCTAATTACACGTGATAAAATCTAAAGGCTCACTGTGTTAATATTTATTGTGCTTAAATTTGATCTTAATAAGATTTGATTTAATTTGAATTCTACATTTGTACTGTAATTATAGTACTGTGATTATGAATTCGATCAACTACAGTGTTTCACTTGGTGTTATGGGCTACTACGTGTATTATTTAATGGGACGCGTCTCATTAATAAGACAGAGAATGTAAGGCATGATGCGTCAGTCTGTAGTTATATAGCGCCACTCAGTGGTAAAAGCAAGCAAATGCACAGCAAATGCACATGCCGTAATGCGGCGGCGACGTTACATACGATGCTCCGATTTTGTAACAACTGTATACTACACAGCACAAAACAATGAAGCCGTACAGAAATATTTCGCTACACTGCTTGGACATTGCTCCCACCAATGCTTACCCTGCATGTATGTTTTGTACAGTTTTTTTTTTAATCTTGCACTGTTTTACTCTGAATGTCCGTCTTTTTTCAGTTTTTATTTTGTACTGTTCCTGTTGCAGTTTACCCTGCATGTAAACAAATGTCCAGAATGTCCAGATTATCATTAATCTGCATTTATACATAAAATCCTATTAACTATTGGGAAGCTAAACATAAGAATCAGTATGAAACATGAAAAGTTTCTAAAAGTTGCCAATAAATTAATATTGTGATGTGAAATAATTTTTCAGATTGAAGTTATAAAGGGCTCTGGGGTGTTTTGCCAGGCAGAAGTGTGGAGAGCAGCCCGCCTTGCCACCTCTGCTACTGCCATGGTACGGAATCTGCTGCTGGGCACCTTCGACTTGGAGACTTGACCAAATTAAAAAGGTAGCCATTATTGGTGAGTAAATGCATAATGCGTTGAGAAGGGAAAACAAAACATTTAAGACTTTATAAGTTCACCACTTTAACCATAACCTACTTGTATCAATGTTTATTAGCCATCAATGGAGACTGCATAAGGTAGGGCACCCATTATTGTTACTGTATCTGCTTGGGACCTATAATACTAATTCATCACTTGCTCACTTCTTAATCCTACCTTTCCTCTTCTAAAGCCACATTATATTGCGATGTAAGGTGTGTAGTCCTCTATTTTGTAGAACATATAGTGTTGCAAATAACCTCGTGGCACTAATTGTTGTTGTCTGAAGTTTTAATAAATAATCATAATGCTGTCAAAAATAATGTCATAAATAGATTTTCTTTATCAATTAACTTCTATTAATTAAATAAAATTTTTAATGTAAATTTTTAAAGTTTAATGGAATGGCTGTGTGAAAGATGCTGAAGCTGACGTGCCACTGGTCTTTTATATTAATGTTGTTCGGAAGCCTGTGTAATGATGTAGTTTCGACATCTATCGACTGAACAGCGTTTTTTCGACTTGTTTTCATGTTATTGTTGTTCAGCAATGGCATGGACGTGATGTTTTGGCAAAAGAAGGGTGGGATGGTGGTTGATGGTGACTGAAAGCAGTGACTGAGTAGATTGGACGTCACAGCAGCTCGTGAAAAGGCAGAGCTACTTTATGCAAGCTGTGTGCATTCTACTGTGGATTGACTGTTTTGAAACTTATATGGTAGTTACATAGCCCCTAGACCTCAGTTACCATGAAAAAAGCCATGAAATTTCAGTTTTGACCATATGGGATCTTAAACAAGGACGTCATCTTTTTTAATTATTGTTTGTTCGGGGAGGAATTATAGACCACAATGTCAGCATGATCTTGCGTTGTTTCCTTATCACTTCTTGTGTGCGTTTGGCTGTAGCTTGCACACCAGACAGAGTTGTTGGCGATTCATCCTATTGTAAAGTCATGCAGTGTGTAATCTCCTGTCGCCAATTCATTGTGCAGTGTGAACACAGCAGCAACTAAATGCTACCACAGATAGTACAGTGTGAAAACAACGGTGATCCGATGACTTTGAAAATCATGCAGTGTGAGTTTGAGGAGAAGGTAAAAAGCAATACAAAACATAATGTACAGTTTATGTTGTCATTACTTTGCTCTCAAACTAAATGCAATGTAATAATAGGCGTTATTTAATAATAACATTAACAGTGCAGCATGCATCTAACTCTGGGTAAAAAGCTTATAATAAAATCACCAAAATAAGTCTTCACGTTAAGAATAAATATGCAAACAGTACGGTATCTGAGCGTACGGATTGGAAATTTGTGCATACAGTTTGTTAATCCGTGGCCACGATTTGTTAAACTGAGGGAACAGTTTAAGTATTTGTGAGTGCGGGGGACAAATTGCAAAACCGTCGCCACGGATTGATTTTTTTTTTTTTTTTTTAATTTATTTATTTTTTTGGTCCTACAGGTTTTTTTTTTTTTTTTTTTGCACATAAAAGACTACATTGTTACATTAAGTATATTTGTTTTCATAGCATTGAATATGTACATTGTAGGACAACATTTGCAGATTGTGAAATAACACATACAGGTCCTTCTCAAAAAATTAGCATATTGTGATAAAGTTCATTATTTTCTGTAATGTACTGATAAACATTAGACTTTCATATATTTTAGATTCATTACACACAACTGAAGTAGTTCAAGCCTTTTATTGTTTTAATATTGATGATTGTGGCATACAGCTCATGAAAACCCAAAATCCCTATCTCAAAAAATTAGCATATCATGAAAAGGTTCTCTAAACGAGCTATTAACCTAATCATCTGAATCAACTAATTAACTCTAAACACCTGCAAAAGATTCCTGAGGCTTTTAAAAACTCCCAGCCTGGTTCATTACTCAAAACCGCAATCATGGTAAGACTGCCGACCTGACTGCTGTCCAAAAGGCCATCATTGACACCCTCAAGCAAGAGGGTAAGACACAGAAAGACATTTCTGAACGAATAGGCTGTTCCCAGAGTGCTGTATCAAGGCACCTCAGTGGGAAGTCTGTGGGAAGGAAAAAGTGTGGCAGAAAACGCTGCACAACGAGAAGAGGTGACCGGGCCCTGAGGAAGATTGTGGAGAAGGACCGATTCCAGACCTTGGGGGACCTGCGGAAGCAGTGGACTGAGTCTGGAGTAGAAACATCCAGAGCCACCGTGTACAGGCGTGTGCAGGAAATGGGCCACAGGTTGCAAATTTTGCATGTCATTCGGACATCAAGGTGCCAGAGTCTGGAGGAAGACTGGGGAGAGGGAAATGCCAAAATGCCTGAAGTCCAGTGTCAAGTACCCACAGTCAGTGATGGTCTGGGGTGCCATGTCAGCTGCTGGTGTTGGTCCACTGTGTTTTATCAAGGGCAGGGTCAATGCAGCTAGCTATCAGGAGATTTTGGAGCACTTCATGCTTCCATCTGCTGAAAAGCTTTATGGAGATGAAGATTTCATTTTTCAGCACGACCTGGCACCTGCTCACAGTGCCAAAACCACTGGTAAATGGTTTACTGACCATGGTATTACTGTGCTCAATTGGCCTGCCAACTCTCCTGACCTGAACCCCATAGAGAATCTGTGGGATATTGTGAAGAGAAAGTTGACTTTTTTTTTGTATTAAAAACACTTTTCTTTTATTGGTCAGATGAAATATGCAAATTTTTTGAGATAGGGATTTTGGGTTTTCATGAGCTGTATGCCACAATCATCAACATTAAAACAATAAAAGGCTTGAACTACTTCAGTTGTGTGTAATGAATCTAAAATATATGAAAGTCTAATGTTTATCAGTACATTACAGAAAATATTGAACTTTATCACAATATGCAAATTTTTTGAGAAGGACCTGTATATTAAGAAAAATCTAATGTGTGCATTGTATCTATGGAAGATTGTAGGACATTTCAAAACATATGTTGCATATCTGTACATTTGTAAAAGTCACATTTCCAAAAATTTAGGACCCACCTTCTGTCATTCATAAACAACTACCACTCCAAGTTTTTAGAGCATTGTATAGTTCTAACCTTTTGTTTGTTTTTCATTCTTTAGATGCACTACAACAACAAGAGCTGAAAGCTGAAGAAAAGGAGGCCACAGAGTTTCTTTGCTTCAACAGTTCAGAAATGGCTTCGTTATGCCCCAGAACGGCTGGGGGGAATTGCTCGTGGTGGAAAACCATAAGTTCAGACTCATGTCTTATTATCTGTTTTGCTGAGTAAATACATTTCAACTTACGAATAATGTTTCAGTCATCTGTTGTGTTTCTGACTTGGTTGTTTCTATTTGCATTTGACTGAATTTTGCTGAGGCAGGCTGCCATTTTTATATTATGGTTTTCCAGTCTCTTCTCTTGGCAGTTAGATTCTGTTTTATGAATTCAGAATTAACAATCTCTTCTAATAGTTCTCTTCTAAAAAGTCATATTGTCATCCAGTTTATAATAATTTGTATGTAAGTTGTAGTGTGTTTTATTATATAGTTGTTTTATTGTAATTGTGATGTTACTTCCTGTTTAAATGGGTATGGAGCATAAATAAATAAATAAATATGTTTACATGTAAACTGAAGGATGTTGAGTTACTGACTTTTTGTTTAAAAAAAAAAAAAAAAGCTTTTCAGCCCTACATGGTCTCTGATTTAAAGAAATAAATCAAAACGGACATGATTTACTGTCATAGAATCTTGCTGTTCATAAAGCAAGACTAAACTATAATTGTTTCAATGTTGATTCAATGTAAAATAAGTGATTGAATTTACGTTGAACAAACATTGATTTTATGCCCATCTTGATCTATTTTTCATCATTGAAATAACATTATTTCAAGGTGCAAACCTGATGAAAAATCAACATTTAACATTGAAATTTCAACATTGATTCAATAACAAGTTGGTTGATGCTTTAATGTTGATTCAACGATGATTCAATGTTGTTCTGCTATCTGGGAAGGGCCCAACAGCGGCAACTTGGTGGTTGTGGGGTTTGAACCTGGGATCTTCTGAACCGTAGTCCAACGCCTTAACCATTGAGCTACACCTGGCCTTCTATACTAGCTTCTATACCAGTACCCTAAAGGTGTTTAGGATAATTTACAAATGCTAAATGTATTTTCTACACTACAACATGTTTTAGAAACACATTACATCAGTAATTATGAGGCAGATTTTATTCATGAGTTCAACAGATTTAATTTGCACAAGGTTACAAAAAAGCACTACTATAGGTTATTTGTGTTTAACAAAACATGTTCACAATCAGCCAATCAGGAAACAGATGAGAGAGTGCAAACATAAATTATCTTGAACGGGCAAAAACGATTTTCAGCGTGCAAAAATGAGTCTAAAAGCGCGCGCGCACGAGAGAGTAGTGCACGAAATATAAGTACATTTAAATTTAACTGATAATATACTGAGACTACTATATATTAAAGATTGTATTCTAATGTATACTTTCTGTACATTTGTACAATGATTATTTCAAGGATATAATACCAAATTTCAAGGATATAATTAAAATATATACCAAAAATACTTTGAAAAACAAGTTTAAATAAGTATACTTTGGAAATTAGACCAGCCTTTCACTTAAAGTATATTTTCCAATAATATATTTTTGGAAAGTGTACTATAATACAATTATATTAAAGTATATTTAAAGTTTAATTCCAAAATTTGGTAAAAGCATGATGTTAGTAGCGGCACGGTGGTGTAGTGGTTAGCACTGTCGCCTTGCACCTCCGGGGTCCGGGTTCGATTCCCGTCTCTGTGTGTATGGAGTTTGCATGTTCTCCCCGTGCTTGGTGGGTTTCCTCCGGGTACTCCGGTTTCCTCCCACAGTCCAAAGATATGCAGGTTAGGCTAATTGGTGTTCCTAAATTGCCCGTAGTGTGTGTATGTGTGTGTGCCCTGCGATGGATTGGCACCCTGTCCAGGGTGTACCCCGCCTAGTGCCCGAAGTCTCCTGGGATAGGCTCCAGGTCCCCCGCGACCCTGAACACAGGATTAAGCGGTATAGAAAATGAATGAATGAATGAATGATGTTAGTATACTTTTTATATATTAACTGATGGTACAATTTTTTGTTAGTATATTTGCAATATACTATCGAGGATTTCAATATATTTGTAATACACTAAAGAGTTTTTTTTTTTCACTGGGGTGGGCCCAGCAGCACCACTTGAGAAGGTTAGTGCTCAATACACACTGCTTTAAGAACTCAGGCCACCAACTCGTTGAGGAGCACTGGATCCTACTGTAGGTCAAGATGCAGGAAATATATATATATATTTTATGACTAGAAGCAGTGTCCCACTTTTCACTATACAGTACAGTATGTGAGCACTAAAAAGTGTGTTTACCAGACTTTGATGCCAGGTACAGTAATTCTTAAATTTCCTTCATTTGGCCTGATTCTAATTATAAGTAAGGAAAGAAATAAAGGAAGGCAATGATCCTTGTACCAGGCCCTTAGAGATCATGTAGTGCTGCTGCCTCAGTGTCCCATGGTTCCTAGTTTGAGACCTAGTTAAACATGTGACCCAAACAGACATGTGAAAAACTCCACAGATCAGGAGATCTCAGGCCACTATCTGTATGGAGTTTTTCATATGTCTGTTTGGGTTTCCATGCGTTTAGATGTACTGGTGACTTGAACTCACCAGGAGGTGTTTGAAGATCTGCAATTGCTTGTTGTCCAATCCAAAAGTATATTCTTGAGTTACTCCAAATGTTAATTACACAGTACACTGTAACTCTGGCCAGTAGACTGTACACTTCCCCCAAAAACTCAGTGACTTCTTATGCTTTGATTACAGTGCACAGTGTGGAGGCAAATCAATTTGTAAACATGTGATTTCTCATGTTCCCCAAACCACTCTTTCATAATGTGAATCCTGGAATATGCCTGTACCGTCAGGGAAGAAAAAAGTCCATGTGATAACCTGTTCATTCAGTACATTCAGGTCATCAGCTGACTTCATTTTATTGACACATAATGTTGCTGACTAACTGAAGCAACCCCAGATCATAACACTGCCTCCAGAGGCACTACAGTATGTATGACAGGTACATCGCTTCACGCGCTTCTCTTCTTACCCTGACAGTACGATATGCAGTGAAATGCTCACACGACCGCCAGTGACCTTAAAAAAAGAAAATAAAAGCTTATACGTAAAATAAATATCAATAAAAAGAAATACTTAAGAAATAAATTTAACTAGTAAAATAAACTGTACAAATAAAAAGCGCATAATAAAATATATAAAAATATATTATATATATATAAAATATAAAATTTTAAGTGTCAGTGGTTGTGCAAATTTGCATGAAAGGTGACTAATGAAAGTGTCAAGTACAATGGTCCAGATGTATAAATATTTAGTGCAAGTGTGTATGAATGTGTCCATGATTGTCCAGTCAATGTCAATGTTGCGCCGCTAGTCTTTAGCTGCAGCCTCGAAGCGAGCATAGAAAGTGTTGAGCTCGTCTGCCAGAGTCGCATCTGCGTTCGTCATACCGGTTGTTGGTGTTTTGTAGTCCGTTATTGTCCTTTGTCCCTGACACAGGCTCCTAGAGGTACTCTGTTGGAGTTGACTCTAGTTTCCTTCCGTAGCGCTGCTTCGTCTCTTTCACAATAACATATTTCTGGAAAAGACAAGAAGAAACCTGTATCATGTACTGTACTTCTCCTGATTGAAAACATTACTTGCAAAATCTTACAAAGAAGTAATATTAAGAAGTAATCTACAAAGTGATTAGATGGAGCTCATCTTTTTTTTTTTCTATAATGTGAATATTGGTGGCTTAATGGTTAGCACTGTCACTTTTCACCTCCAGGGTCTGGGTGCATGGAGTTTACATGTTTTCCCCATGAGCATGGTAAGCTTGGTGGGTTTCCTACCACAGTCCAAAGACATGCAGATCAGGTTAATTGGTGTTCCAAATTTCCAGTAGTGTGTGAATGATCATATGATTGTGTGTACATGCATGCGTGCCCTGCAGTGGATTGGCACCCCATCCAAGGTGTACCCCGCTTCATGCCCTATGTCTCCTGCAATAGGCGCCAGTCCCCCTGTGACCCTGTGTACAGGATAAAGCGGTATAGATGATGAGTGAGTAATGTGCATATTTTTATACATGAAATGCACACTATGGTGTTATAAATATTAATTATATATATCATTATTCATCTTTTTTTTGTTGTTTTTTTGCATCATTCGGGATACTCTGATGCTCATCTCTTAGCCATGTATTCACGCCGTGCAGTGTTGCTCGTTCCCCTGGGGCTGTTGCTGTCTCTGAGTGAAAAACCTCACTCGAAAAAAGCTAATTATTTGAGATTGTATCCATGCTTGGTTAACTGAAAGTAATTATTTGTGATTAGGCACTAGGGGAATGGTAGTAAATGTTATCGCACTTCCTTGCTATTATTAAAATAAGACAGAAAGAATGAAGTTTCTCAGACTTGAATGCTTCAGCTGTCTCGAAAAACTCAACAGAAGAGAAATTAATTCATCACTTACTGTACAACTCATGTGAGCGTAATCCAAATATGTTCTGTGGAATTCATAAGAATCCTAGCAAATAAAGAAAAGTTATTGTAACAGCTAAACTTTTGTTGCATTTGGATCATGTAAATTGATTTAAATTTTTGATATTATGCAGTTCTCCCAAATTTTTTACCCCAAAAATACTACAATTTAACAAACTAATTAGAAGATGGCACCGGTGAGGTCGGCTGCTGTCACGACTGCTCCGACCACCTTTTATTTGTTTTTGTTTTTTAAGTTAGTTTTCAGTGTTTTAAAATCGGTACGCCATTGAGTACATTAGGTATGATAGAGACACTCTTGTTTCTATTGGTATACAATGTACTCACAATTGGACATTTTTAACTCCGGATCCGAGCTGGCCGAGTGAGATCCTGAGGGAGAACAAAGGACGTGATGCGAAGCGGCGGCCCCGAGGGAAACGAGCCGGCATCAGGAACAGGCTGAGAGCCCGTGCACACCGCACACCTCTGCCTAGCATCCTGCTCGCCAAAGTCCAGTCACTGGAGAACAAACTCGATGACCTCAGGGCCAGGATAAAGTTCCAGAGAGACATTCGGGACTGCAATCTCCTCTGCTTCACCGAGACATGGTTGAACCCAGTGGTACCGGACCACGCCATACAACCAGCCGAGTTCTTCTCGGTTCACCGCATGGACAGGACGCGGGACTCGGGTCAAGGGGAGGCGGAGGGTGTTTGATGGTGAACAACAGCTGGTGCTAAAGCGCGAGCGTTGTTCCTCTTACACGCTCCTGCACACCAAACCTGGAACTACTGTCCATCATGTGTCGTCCTTTTTATCTTCCACGGGAGTTCACATCGGTCATAATCAGCGCCATTTATATCCCACCACAAGCGGACACAGACATTGCCTTATGCGAGCTGCATGAGGCGCTCACACAGCACCAGACACAATACCGGGACGCTGCACTCATTGTGGCGGGGGACTTTAATAGTGCCAACCTCAAACGCGCAGCGCCGAACTTTCATCAGCATATCACCTGCCCCACCAGGGGTGATAGGACACTAGATCATTGTTATACAACGGTCAAGGACGGCTACAAGGCACAATCTCATCCAGCGTTTGGTAAATCTGACCACGCCGCCATCTTCCTCATGCCAAAACATAAACAAAGGCTGAAACAGGAAGTTCCGGTTCAGAGGGAGGTCGCGCGCTGGACGGACCAATCGGTGGCCGTGTTACAGGACGCACTCGATGACGCAGACTGGGACATGTTCAGAAACAGCTCTGATGATGACGTCAGCGTGTTTACGGAAGCGGTTGTGGGATTTATCGGGAAGCTAGCGGATGATACCATGGAGAAAAAGACTATCAGAACGTTTCCCAACCAGAAGCCGTGGGTGGATAAAACCATCCGTGACGCTCTGAGATCTCGCACCGCTGCCTACAACACGGGACTTGCGTCGGGGGACATGGAACCATACAAGGCTGCGTCATACAGTACAATGTCCGGAAGGCGGTGAAAGAGGAGAAGCAGCGCTACGGGAGAAAGCTAGAGTCACAGCTCCAACAGAGTGACTCTAGGAGCCTGTGGCAGGGACTAAGAACAATCACGGACTATAAAGCACCAACATCCGGTATGACGAACGCGGACGCGACTCTGGCAGATGAGCTCAACACCTTCTATGCTCGCTTCAAGGATGCAGCTAAAGACGCTAGCGATGCTAATGCTAGCGGCGCTAATGCTAACAGCGCTAATGTTAGCGGCGCTAATGGCTGCAGACAGGAAGACACTGCCAGCACCGGGAACGCGCTCATCATCACCGAGCACGACGTGAAGAGAGCCTTCAGGAGAGTGAACACCAGGAAAGCAGCAGGACCAGACGGCATCTCAGGCCGTATTCTCAGAGCCTGCGCTGACCAGCTAGCACCTGTGTTCACTGAGATATTCAACATCTCTTTATCTCAGTCGGTGATCCCCACATGCTTCAAGGAGTCCATCATTGTTCCTGTCCCAAAGAAACCACATCCTGCTTCTCTCAATGACTATTGCCCTGTAGCCCTCACCTCAGTAGTGATGAAGTGTTTTGAACACCTGGTCAAGGACTTCATCATTTCATCTCTACCAGACACACTGGACCCTCTATAGTTCGCTTACCGTCCAAATCGCTCTACTGACGATGCCATCTCTCATCTCCTCCACACATCACTTACTCACTTGGACTCTAGAAGGGGAAATTATGTTAAAATGCTCTTCATCGACTACAGCTCGGCATTCAATACCATAATTCCCTCCACACTCACCACCAAGCTGGAGCACCTGGGACTCAGCTCATCTATGTGTCAGTGGATCTCCAACTTCCTAACTGGCAGACTACAGGCAGTAAGGATGGGCGGACATGTCTCAGCCTCCACAACTCTCACCACTGGAGCCCCCCAGGGGTGTGTTCTGAGCCCCCTGCTGTACTCTTTGTACACATATGACTGTGTGGCCACTACCAGCTCCACTACCATCATTAAGTTTGCTGACGACACTGTCGTGGTGGGCCTGATCTCTGATAACAACGAGACGGCCTACCTGAAGGAGATTAGGATTCTGGAGAACTGGTGCCAGAGGAACAACCTCCTTCTAAACGTCAGTAAGACAAAGGAGTTGATAGTGGACTTCAAAACTAAGCAGGAGAGGACCTCCCAGACCCCCATCATCAATGACAGCCCAGTGGAGAGAGTGGACAGCTTCAAATACCTCGGTGTTCACATCACGCAGGACCTATCATGGTCCTGTCACATCAACACCGTGGTGAAAAAGGCCTGACAGTGTCTCTACCACCTCAGGCGCTTGAGAGACTTCCGACTGCCCTCCAAGGTGCTCAGGAACTTTTACTCCTGCACCATAGAGAGCATCCTGACGGGAAACATCTCAACCTGGTTCGGGAACAGCACCATGCAAGACAGACGAGCTCTACAGAGGGTGGTGCGATCAGCTGAGCGCATCATCCGCACCGAGCTCACTGACCAGCACTCGATCTACAGCAGGAGGTGCTGGACCAAGGCCAGGAAGATCATGAAGGACCTCAGCCATCCCAACAATGGACTGTTCTGTCTGTTGAGGTCAGGAAAGCGATTCCGCTCCCTGAAGGCCAACACAGAGAGACTGAGGAGGAGCTTCTTCCTGCAGGCGATACGGTCTCTCAATCACACCACCACACAGTACTGACCCACACATATGGTTTTTATACACACTCTGGACTTTCTGGACATTCGTTTACACTAGTGACCACTGCACAACTACACTTCGTGGTCATCAAATCACTCAAATCACTATCACAAGTCACTTTAAATAAATCACTTTAAGCATATTCGCACTGCACAAGACACTTTAAACATGTGGATTGCACAACCCTGGACATTACCATACTTTTCCTACTCATACAGCTGCTCTTACTGTTCATATATTCTTCATATATTTTCTATTTTCTATATTGTGTATTGTTGTACAGTTATTTTATCTTAACTTTAATTTTCATATTTTTATTTTATTCTTTCCTAGTTAAATTCACCCTCTGTTTTATTTTTCATATTTATTTCCTATTCCAATTCGTAGTCTTTTATTTTAAGGTCACGAGCAGTTGTCTAAGCATTACACTGCATATCGTACTGTGTATGACTGTGTACTGTATGTGACAAATAAAATTTTAATTTGAAATTGATTTGATTTGAATTTGATTTGAAAACTAAATTAGCTATTTTTTTTCAAGACCGGGGAGATAACCAAGCAGAGACAAACTGGACAAAATCAAATTTATACTGATGCTGATGAACATAAATAATTTTGATGTCATCATTTTCATAAATCAGATGCATGTTTGTTTCAGCAGGACATTGATGAATAAGGGCCTGTGTCCCTGTGTATAGGGAGCTTACGCTAATTAGCAGAGATGCCAGGTTAATCATACTGTACATCATCTAGCTGGAATGTTCAATATCGTTCAAGATTTTCACTTCTGAGGGTGATGCATGTGAAGGATGTTGCCTGTAGAAGAGGGTTGTTTCATTGTGGTCTTTGTTAATGGCATGTGATTACCTTTCCAAGAATAATTGGATAATAATCGTAATCATGACAAGGGTGCATGCAAACATGGAAGTGAGAAAGATAGAAAGAGAGAGAGAGAGAGAGAGAGAGATAGTCTTTTTCTTCCTCCATTAGCCTGGTGGAAAATGCTTTCCAAAAGAGCTGGTCCCACATCTAATCTTTTTTTTTTTCTTTCTTTCAATTACTGCGCTGTCTGCACCTCCTTCAGTCCTCTGGCCTATGACATGACTGCTTCATAATGTCCTCCTTTCATCTGAAATGAGACATGACCATTACTTACAAACAGAATTATAGTTTTTTTTTCTTTTTTTAACAGAGACAGGATCTCGAGTCTTGTGTCGGAAGACAATCCGGTTTTTGCAATCTCGTCTTGCTAAGATTGAGCCGAGTGTTATTGATTACCTTTCCTCCTTTCATAGTGTTCACCTACTGTATAAATAGGAGGCCCTGTTAGCTGTATCCAAAATTGTATGCAAAAAAACGTACAATCATTTATTTGCTCTAATTAATAATAATGGAATTAAATAAGCACTCTGCATAGTGTTTGCAATAACATTTTTTTAAATCTTTTTATAAAGAATATGAATATGTGCATGATTTTTTTTAATTATTATTCAGAACATCACTGTAGCCCATTTTCCAACAGTGCTTTTTTAGACAAAAGGCAAAATGAAGGTCAAAATTAAGTCAAAGTACTCCTTACAAAATGAAGAATGAAATAGCTCAAGAGTAATTACAATTAATCTACTGTCTGTCATTTTAGTCCAACAAATATCAGTTTGTTCACTCAATTATTTATTATTCATCCATTCTGTGTCCGTCCATTTTTATTTAATATGTTCTTTTTGCTCTTTCTCTCCTATATTCAGCATATTTACTACAGTTTAAAATCATACACAGGTTAGAGGGTGAGGGAAGTTACAGTTAGCGTTTTATTTAGTGTAATATTTGGTTCAATATTAAGGCATAATATAGGCTTGGTGAGCAAATAATAATTTGCAAGGTTATTTTCTTTTGTTAAAAATGAGGAAAGAATTCATCATTCTTAGGCTGGGGAAAACAGATGCTGATTTTAACCACACGTTTCATCGTTTCTGGGTGTGCAAAGAAAGTCATTTTCAGCCGAGGCCGAATAAGCTTTGACAAGTTTGGCATTTCAACAAAAAATGTGAAGTGTATAGCTATAAGAATGAGAAATGGAAGTTTAGACTCAACAATGGGACCTTTCATTCTTTTCTGATATTCATGTCTTCAGGAAAAGGGTCAAAGGGGCGAATTATGCCAAATGGCCATTGGTGACTCAGTGGTAGGTTTCTTTCCTGGTATAAAGGAGCCGTAGATTTATGGCTCAGCCACTGGGGCTACAGGGCAGCTTAAGTGCTGTTCCCAAGCCTGAATAATAATTGGAGCATTGCATGTGGAGGAACATCTATTGTATAAACCTGTGTCAAAAATAAAAAGATGATCTGCTATGGAACCCCCTGATGAAATAACAGTGACATCAAATCACGGGTGTCAAATATACAGTAGGGCCTGATACAAAAATTTTGTATCAGATACAAAAATCTGATACAATGTTTCTCCAATGTCCATCCATCCAGATTCAATGAGCCTGTGTCTCCTGTTTCCTGTTCTTGACTGACAAAAATGAAATGCGATGTTGCAACTTACTGTATCTGCCACAATTTTTTTGTCTTCTGAGATGCTTTTCTGCTCACCAAGCTTGTAAGCTTGTGTCACCCCCCCCACACACACACACAGTTATTATATCCATCTTGTTAACTCAGTCCAGTCTGTTCATTCTCTTCTGACCTCTCTCATCAACATGACATTTCTGCACACAGAACTGTATGAGAGATACTAGAGACTGTTATGTGTAAAAAATCACAGTTCAGCAACAGAGTTCAGCAGTTTCTGAAATCCTCAGACAAGCCGGTCCAGCACTGCAAACCACGCCACAGTCAAACTTACTGAGACTCCTCACTGGTATTTGCATGATTTCATAGATTGAGATGCTGCAGCATGATTGACTGATTGACTGATTGTATGAATGAGCAGGGTACTGTACATGTGTTCCACCACATAAGTACACATACCACTTACAGTCAAGTCCACAAATATTTCTGGATGTTGACAATGTTATTGTTATTATATCTTTTACAGTATTTTATCCTCTCCAGGTTCGGTCACCCAGTGTCCACTATAACATCAGATTCAGTACGTATAAAGTGTAACGTGTGGAGTGTAAAATGTATACAGTATGTATAAAATGAACGTATTTAAGAGGCACTGTTGCTGTATTAAAGTGTCCCATATTTAGCTATGATGAGCCTTTGTTCATCACATACACAGTACATTACTGTATAGTGAAATGCTTTCTTCGAATATCCCAGCTTTGGGGCTAGGGCCTCTCTTTAACAAGTTAAACACAGATCTCATAAACATAGTGTACCCCTAAAGTGTGTGTGTTTATGCTCCAGCTAAAATACCCCTCAGATAATGGATTTTTTCATACCTCAAACTCCCTTTATTTTCCTTTTCCTTCAAATGCACAATTTCAGTGACTACAGTATGTAAACAAGCCAAACTATTCCATAAACAGCAGAGCTGAGAGACAAGCCAAGGAAGGTAGCTTCTTATATGAGGTCACAATAGGAGGAAAATTTAATTGGCCTGGTTTAGCCCTAACCAATACAAAAAATAAAAAAGGACAAAAGCTTATTTCTTTGTACATACTGGAATTCCATCTGAATGACTAATAAACTTTTAGGATAGCCCACTTTATACAAGTGGATTATGGACTAAGTATATGGTCGCCTGTTACCTAAAATCTGTTTCAGGCATCAGGTGTATAGTATATCGACACCGCACCGCCATAAAGAATACCATACAATGATAAAGTTGATAAAGTTTTGTTCATCATAAATGAAGTCGTGTCACATAAAATAGATTTCTAGCTAATGAGCTAATTAACAGTAAAAGAAAGAACGCTGTACATAATTCAACATATTCTGGTAGTCCTGATGGAGGCCGCAGGGATGCTAAATGTCCTACATGTCCCTGTTTTCTGAGTAATTATACTGTAACAGCGATGGCATTCACTTAAATTAAGCAAAGGCCATCTGTGGAGGAGATACGCTACAGATGTAGAGAATGTCTAATTACAGTACAACAATAACCCAGAGAATTCTTTGCTTCTTATTTATTCTCCATAATGTTATTCAGCAATCATTATCAATAATTCAGCAAACATGCTAAAAAACATAAGGAATGTTTGTAGATACAAGTGTAAGGAATTTCTGATGAAGTTGTGACCTACAGAAAGGAGGTTTAAGGTGTTCATTTTCCCAGGATAAAACAAGCTTGTTATTTTGGCCTGTTAGTTCTCATTCATGGTGTCTCCCAAATCCCATTTGGATCTTTATATGATGGTGTGTTCAAATATAAATGAATCATAACACTGATTTATTTGATATTTCTTGTTGATGAATATTTAATAAATGCTTTTTATACTTTATAAGGTATAAAAATTTGTCACATTACTTTAGATATGACTCACAACTTATACTATACACAACTGGGCGCTCATGCCACGAATACACACTGCACATTTATCTCTATACTATAATTTATGCCTACAAAAAAATAGTATACATTTAGTATGATGATTACATTGAATGTTTTATTAGTGTCCCTAATAAAATATAGTATAGGTTTATCATTGTACACATGACGGTTATGTGCCATTTGGGAATTTTATAACTACAGTAATATTGCAGAAAAAAAAACTGGACCAACGGTTTCAATTCCCTTCATTACTCACAGCATCCTTTCCCACCTTAATGTGGAGAGACCTGACTAAATGACTTGCGGCCAATCCTAAAATGTATTTATGCTTGCTTTTTCCCCGGGGGTAAGGCGCAAATGCGATTCCTCTAATCCAAAAACCAATTCTATTATGGCACTGCTGGTAGATCAAATGAGATTCACCTAAATCTTGCCCATGTGAGAGGGTGTACAGGGTGTAGAGGCTGCCTAATCATTTTGCTGCAGCTGGATGAATGCCAGATTGGGCTTATCTTCAGCAAGTCTGCAGTTTGTACAGTCAAACGACATTGTAAATTTTAAGCAAGGCAATTGCAAGTTCAGCAAGCCACATCATGAAAATTCTTTTAAAAAATGGTTGTATTTAAAATCTGTGTGTTTGTGAAACATGTACATTTACCATTCAGGGGTGCGTTTCCCGTACAACTATGTAGCTCTTTGCTTAACCACCATAGTACGATGCAACGTTGAAGAAAATAACTAACTAGTCACAAGTGTTTCCCAAAACCATAGTACCTGCGTCGCACTTCCATGGTTAGAACTTTGTTGGTTTGAACCGTAGTTCTTCTTCTTCTTCGATACAATGGCGGAGTAGTGCAATAGGCACATATCGCCCCCTACTGTATAGTGTGTTTATTTTTTCTCTCTCTCTCTCTTCGGCTCGCATTCAATGCGCTTTCGCAGTGACGTAACGTAGACGTGGTGTAATAATGTCACAAACGCAACATTTTTCATTTTTCAATATTTCATTTGAACTCATTTTTTATTTGGTATTGATACATCAGTACAATTAAAATAAAAAGAAATGATGGGCTTTGAAAACGCTGGGATTGTGTTGTGAACACCTGTTACCTATTTTGCTCAATATTATTTCCTATATAAGTCCCTTTACATACAGCCATGGTTTAATGAGAGTTGACGTGAAAAAAATGACACGAAAACCACAATTTACTAAAACAAAGAGCTTGCAGTTACAAATTCGGACAAAAAATTGGAATGAAATCGCACAAAAAATGTATGCTTCTGGGAATGGGTATGAGAGAAGCCCAGAGGAAGTCAGAAACAAGTGGAGGGACTTTGCAGGTGTGACCAACTTGTGGCTCAGCGGTAGCTGTTCTGCTTACCGTGTGGATGGCCCGGGTTCGATTCCCAGTCCCCAGTTTGTTGATTTATTTGGGTACATTCATTGAATATGTATCGAGTAATATTTTAAATAGGCTTACATATATTGAGTAATATTTTAAATAGGCTTACACTATGGTAGTGCATAAATTTTACAATTTCTTAGTGCTTAACACTTTGTGCACTGTATAACATTCAGATAACATTCATTATAAGTGAAAACCTCTAACATAATACTACAAATATTGTTATGAGACATTTCTCTTTGGGTATGTTTAAAGATACTCAGTTAAAAACTCACCTTTTCTTCGCACAAACGAAACCAAGGCTGTGTTCCAACCGGCATAAATAATGCTTCTGTAGGGCACTTCGAAGGGAGAATAATTGCGATGGTACCGCTGTTATATCGTTTAAAGTGAATTTGTAATAAAAATAACCGAAAAATAAATAACCTAATATCTGAGCACCAAAACATTAAGTTTTCCAAATCGCTCAAAGTGGTTGGGAATTTTTTTAGAAACTAATAGGGCGTAGGGTCGTTAACTGTGAATAGAACACACCCAGCCGCGGCAAGGAACTATGCTTCTAACCACAGGTCGAAGGCTGTAGTTCCAACCACGTAAGTTTGCGATGCTGTTTGCGAATGTTCGTTTGAACTATGGTTTCGGGAAACACCTAGTTGTTGAACTATGTTGGTAACGACGGAACTTGCGACCATAGTTGGCTAACGATGCTTTTGGGAAACGCACCCCAGTACAACTGTGTTTATTTACGCAGTTATCTATTAATCAAACGTGGCAGCAGCGTAATGCATATATACATGCATGTAACTTACAGATACAGTCAAACCTTGGATTGCGAGCATAATTCGTTCAGCAAGTGTGCTTGTATATCAAAGCACTTGTATATCAAAGAAAATCTCCCCATAAGAAATACTAGAAACTCAGATGATTCGTTCCACAACCTAAAAATATTAATATAAAAATAATTCATACAAAATCTAAAGTAAAAAAAAAAATTAACCCTCACTTTACCTTTGAAAAGCATCCCAACAAAGCAGTGTTTCCATTTGTGTGTGTAGAGTATGTGTGTGTCTGTGCGCGCACCTGCACGTGTGGGAGGGGACTACTGTGTGGGACAATTTTCACACACACACACACACACACACACACACACACACACACACACACACACACACACACACACATTAATGTAAACACTGCTCTGTCGAGAAACTTGTAGCGCGGCCACATAAAGGGGCATTTTTAACAGGGAAATGATTGAAGAGCTAATGCTGCTCACCTGTGTCCGAAGATGTGCCCTAGCGGTTTCTATTCTCTCCTTTTTGCAGTGTTGGCCACCAGGTAAGCTCTTGTGCGCATGCGCGATCGCAACGCGAGGGACCCGGATGTGAGTTTGATCAAGTGGCCCGGCATAAAGCCGGAACCGACGAAGATGCCGGGACGAAGAGATTACCACAGCGCGCAGATTATTATGAGAGAGAGTTTGTTTGTTGTTTCCAAACGGATTATCGTCATTGCTTTGATTAATCTACTGGACACTCACAATTCACCTCTCATTCTGTTACTCGAGCTCCCAGAGTTGTCATCTATCCTAGTGAGGCCGAGAATAATCTCTCCTGTGCATCATTTCACCCTCCGCCATAACACACACCTTGGACTTCGATTCATACACACACACACCCCTGCATACACCATACACGTTGTTTGTATATATTTTGTATATATTGGTTTTGGTGCACCTTGTTTGCTTGTTTGTTGGTTTATTTTGTACAATACACTTTGGTTTAATAAAATTTTGTGTCGCGTCGTATATTGTCCCGCCGCGGTTGCGCAATACCGGAAGTGTTGTTTACCAGCTCATATTTAGATTCCTGAATCCTTAATATGGTAACTAGCGATTTAATACTAATCCAAGCGTTATATAGTGGTGGCCTGTACGGGGAATCGGTATTTGTGGGTATTTTCCAGTTTTGTGTGTCGTGGCTGAACAAAATGGACGCTAATAATGCAAATGCTAATGTTAGTGGTGCGGTGAAGGCCGACTTTGCTATAGCTAGTAATGTGATGGAGGAGGTAGATGATGCATTTGTAACACGCCGTAACCCTACAGCTGAAATACTGTAACATCATTGATTAGTTCACTATATATATCTGATAGACGATGATCTGATAGATGATGATGATGATGATGATATTATTGCTCATGTGTCGGATATTAATGTTGTGCACACAATGCAAACTGAACTAACTGAGAAACCTGAAAGAGCTCTGGTTATAGGAGACTCTATACTGAGGCACGTGAAATTAGCTAGACCTTTAGGGGCGCCAGCGGCAGTGGTTAGGTGTATCCCGGGAGCCAGAGCACCGGACATAGCAGGTAATCTAGGGGCTCTAGGACAGCACAGGTTCTCTAAGATAGTGGTACATGCTGGAGCTAATGATATACGCCTTCGTCAGTCAGAGGTTAGTAAGAGTAACTTTACAGAGGTGTTTAAATTAGCGAAGGCGATGTCCGATGAAGTAATATGCTCTAGTCCCATCCCAATGAGACGTGGCGACATAGCTTACAGTAGGTTATGGTCGCTGAACCGCTGGATGTCCAGGTGGTGCTCCAAAAATAATGTGGGCTTTATAGATAATTGGAAGACCTTTGAGGGCAAAGCTGGCCTGTTAGGGCGGGACGGTGTCCATCCCACTCGGGAAGGTGCTGCTCTCATTTCCTGTAGTATAGCTCATAGTCTCAGTAGAGGTCTAGTTAATCGGTGACAATCCAGAGCCCAGGCCAGGGAGCAGACAGACAGGCTAAACCAACCGTCTGCTAGCTGCATAGAGTCGTCACTCAGGGTTCACCATATTGAGACTGTGTCTGTTCCCCGATCTAAGCAAAAATGTAAGACTCAGAAAGTCTGATTCAATAATCTAATTAACATAAAGTCCACAAACTCCGATCATACTGAATGCGCAGCCGGCACCTCTGATCTGAAGCTAGGATTGTTAAATATTAGATCTCTCGCATCAAAAGCAGTTATTGTTAATGAAATTATCACAGATCAGGCGTTTGATATACTCTGTTTAACTGAAACATGGGTTAAACAGGATGAGTATGTAGCTCTAAATGAAGCTAGTCCTCCTGGATACAGCTACATACACCAGCCTCGGTTAACTGGTAGAGGAGGAGGCGTCACAGTTATTCATAATGATAATCTGTCTATCGTACAAAAACACGGACACAAATTTAACTCATTTGAAATTCTTTATAGTAACATAAGTGTACTTAAGTATATTAAGTCAGCTCAGTCGATTCCACTAATTATAATTTACAGACCTCCAGGGCCGTATTCTGAATTTCTTAGTGAATTTGCGGATTTCATCTCAGACCTGGTCGTTTCTGTAGACAAAGTGTTAATTGCCGGAGATTTTAACATTCATTTTGAGAATACAGAAGACCCTCTGAGAACAGCATTTATGTCCATACTGGACTCCGTAGGCGTAAATCAGTATGTAGTAGGACCCACTCATAAAGCAGGTCACACTTTAGACTTAATAATATTTTTCGGATTAAGTATAAGAAATGTATTCACAATTCCACTGTCTGAAATTATCTCAGATCACTATCTTGTCTACATTCAAGTGTGTCACAGTGATAATGTACGCACAGCACCGCGCTACCGTATTAAACGTACATTCACATCAACTACCACACAAAGTTTTATCAGTAATCTCCCAGAGTTACCAACTTCGATTAGGTCACCGTCTGACCCCACAGAACTCGATCAGGCGACTGAATATTTAGAGTCGACATTTCGTTGTACCTTATATAATGTAGCTCCAGCTAAAAGAAAAATTATTAGAGATAAGAAACTCGCTCCCTGGTATAACGATCACACGCGCACTTTAAAACAGACCGCTCGGAAATTAGAGCGTAAATGGCGTCAAACTAAATTGTTAGTATTTCAAATAGCATGGAAAGAGAGCATCTTGAACTATAGGAAAGCTCTTAGTGTAGCTAGATCAACGTATCTCTCTTATAGAAGAAAATAAAAATAATACTAGATTTTTATTTAATACCGTAGCCAAATTAACCAGAAATAAGACCACTACAGAAATCTCCACAACAACATCATGCAATAGTGAGGACTTCATGATCTTTTTTAAAAATAAAATTGTAAATATCAGGCATAAAATTGAGGCTTTGAAACCGAACAATGTAATTGATACAGATGTTAACCTAGCCATGTCAGATCGGAACCTAGAATACTTTACTCCTCTTGAAGAGAATGAACTAATTTCACTCATCTCTTCTGCAAATTCATCAACCTGTATATTAGATCCTATACAGACACATTTTCTTAAACAGATAGTACCAGTAATAACTCCTCTCTTCAAGAGGAGTAAAGTATTCTAGGTTCCGATCTGACATGGCTAGGTTAACATCTGTATCAATTACATTGTTCGGTTTCAAAGCCTCAATTTTATGCCTGATATTTACAATTTTATTATTAACACTAGAAGCGCAGGGCCAGTGTGACCTACAGTACTTATAACGCGGTTCACGGTCGTTTTAACCGCCTATTGTTTTGAATGGGAAGCTGTTGCTGACACACAATGATCGCTAGATGGCGCTTTCACCCAAAGCAAATAGTTTAGCTTCAAGATCAACTTGCACTTGGGCAATGCGCCATTCATTCCCGTGTTGATATTCAGATAATTCAACTGAGAAAACCTACTACAGAGTCTCTAAGGGGAGTCACTAAGTCTCTACTTAATTTTATAACGTTTTTAAGAAAATGTATTAGTTTGTTCATTATATTTGAAGCTTCTGAACTTTTCGGATGTTTTTTAGTGTGACAGTGCTTTAGATTAGTCCTGAACTTGCTTCCGTGAAATTATCGCTAAAACAATGTAATGACCCTCCTGAGGATATAAAGCTTTATTATTGTGTTTGAATAAATCAGAACTACCACAAACTGAACAACTTCACTTTTCCGGTATGGTAACATAAGCACCTCGGATACCTGTCGCTGCTGCTGTGGAAATATTACGCTACTGATATTAAATATGGAATATTTATTGAAACAATCGAAAATGATTCGATTGATTTACATGATGTATGCTATATAATACCAAGGGTTTCCGGGTCGCTGGTGGCTCATTGGTATGTGTTTCGTCTGCCGTGTGGGCGACCCGGGTTCGATTCTCAGCCAGTGACCAACAACAATAATGCTGAGGGTTTCTAAATTAAGTTGAAATGTAAATTATTGTGTCCTACTTATATGATGTCCTCGATAATTATTATAATAAATATATAAAGTTAATAATAAAGTTATAAAAGTTTAATTTTTTTCACAGCGCTACAGTTCGCTACTCTGTGCAGTTGTGTGTCCACGAAGACGTGGATGAGTATAGGTGTATGTACGCGCATTTCATATGTAGTGGTTTGAGCAGTAAGTAGTATACTTAGAATAATAAACAGTGCCTTTTGCAAAGTGAAAGTGAGTGCCGTTGAAAGGTTGATAAACAAAAGGCTGATAAACGCGCTCACAAATGTGAGCAGATTTATCGATAAAACTGCAAACATACTCCCCCTGAAATGCAACAAACAAATACAGCATATAGTCTATTCGCTGAATACAATGCGACAGTGCGAGCCGAACACCCGCAGCCCCTCATTACTGTAATGCTTTCATTCACAATAGGTGTGAAGTTATCAAACCGGTTTCGCTGATGGGTGAATAAGTTCTTGTCCTGTTGACAGGAATCCACTATAGTAAAAGCATATCCATTTACTTAGAGCTGTTCATTAACGATAAAAAAATTTATGAATATAAAAAAACATATATATATATATATATATATATATATATATATATATATAGTTACAGTGTGAGTTGCGAATTAGAACATCCAGCTAAGATAAATGTTATGTTGTTGAATTAGTTAAATGAGTAACACATTCCATAGCCCATTGTTAGTTTTAGTGATTTGGCTGAAACTATTTATCACTACATAAGTACCCTAACACCATTGATCATAAGTTTCAGCTGAACCTAATTCTATACATGTAACGGAAAATGTAGATGCAGATTCCAAATGTATAAATACGCAGCGCCCCCTCAATTACAGTGGTGTGAAAAACTATTTGCCCCCCTCCTGATTTCTTATTCTTTTGCATGTTTGTCACACTAAATGTTTCTGATCATCAAACACATTTAACTATTAGTCAAAGATAACACAAGTAAACACAAAATGCAGTTTTTAAATGAGGGGTTTTATTATTTAGGGAGAAAAAAAATCCAAACCTACATGGCCCTGTGTGAAAAAGTAATTGCCCCCTGAACCTAATAACTGGTTGGGCCACCCTTAGCAGCAATAACTGCAATCAAGCGTTTGCGATAACTTGCAACGAGTCTTTTTACAGCGCTCTGGAGGAATTTTGGCCCACTCATCTTTGCAGAATTGTTGTAATTCAGCTTTATTTGAGGGTTTTCTAGCATGAACCGCCTTTTTAAGGTCATGCCACAACATCTCAATAGGATTCAGGTCAGGACTTTGACTAGGCCACTCCAAAGTCTTCATTTTGTTTTCCTTCAGCCATTCAGAGGTGGATTTGCTGGTGTGTTTTGGGTCATTGTCCTGCTGCAGCACCCAAGATCGCTTCAGCTTGAGTTGACGAACAGATGGCCGGACATTCTCCTTCAGGATTTTTTGGTAGACAGTAGAATTCATGGTTCCATCTATCACAGCAAGCCTTCCAGGTCCTGAAGCAGCAAAACAACCCCAGACCATCACACTACCACCACCATATTTTACTGTTGGTATGATGTTCTTTTTCTGAAATGCTGTGTTACTTTTACGCCAGATGTAACGGGACACGCACCTTCCAAAAAGTTAAACTTTTGTCTCGTCGGTCCACCAGGTATTGTCCCAAAAGTCTTGCCAATCATTGAGATGTTTTTTAGCAAAATTGAGACGAGCCTTAATGTTCTTTTTGCTTAAAAGTGGTTTGCACCTTGGAAATCTGCCATGCAGGCCGTTTTTGCCCAGTCTCTTTCTTATGGTGGAGTCATGAACACTGACCTTAATTGAGGCAAGTGAGGCCTGCAGTTCTTTAGATGTTGTCCTGGGGTCTTTTGTGGCCTCTCGGATGAGTTGTCTCTGCGCTCTTGGGGTAATTTTGGTCAGTCGGCCACTCCTGGAAAGGTTCACCACTGTTCCATGTTTTTGCCATTTGTGGATAATGGCTCTCACTGTGGTTCGCTGGAGTCCCAAACCTTTAGAAATGGCTTTATAACCTTTACCAGACTGATAGATCTCAATTACTTTTGTTCTCATTTGTTCCTGAATCTCTTTGGATCTTGGCATGATGTCTAGCTTTTGAGGTGCTTTTGGTCTACTTCTCTGTGTCAGGTAGCTCCTATTTAAGTGATTTCTTGATTGAAACAGGTGTGGCAGTAATCAGGCCTGGGGGTGACTACAGAAATTGAACTCAAGTGTGATAAACCACAGTTAAGTTATTTTTTAACAAGGGGGGCAATCACTTTTTCACACAGGGCCATGTAGATTTGGAGTTTTTTTTCTCCCTTAATAACGTAAACCTTCATTTAAAAACTACATTTTGTGTTCAATTATGTTATCTTTGACTAATAGTTAACGGTTTTTGATGATCAGAAACATTTAAGTGTGACAAACATGCAAAAGAATAAGAAATCAGGAAGGGGGCAAATAGTTTTTCACACCACTGTAAATGCCTGCACATGTTAATATACTCACAAACTAAATATAAAATCTAAGCTAAGCTTTACATTTTTAAGTTCTTGTCCTGTTGACAGGAATCCACTATAGTAAAAGCCTATAGTAAATTTGACTATATCCATTTACTTAGAGCTGTTCATTTACGATTATATATATATATATATATATATATATATATAGTTACAGTGTGAGTTGCGAATTAGAATATCCAGCTAAGATAAATGTTATGTTGTTGAACGGAAAATGTAGATGCAGATTCCAAATGTATAAATACGCAGCTATTTGCCCTTTGATGACAAGAACACAACGGCTGCCCGACTTGTGAATGATAAATTTGCCATGATCTCGGAGATATTCGAGAAATTTGTGAAAAACAGCATTGCCTCTTACACACCCGGTGTGAACATAACAGTCGAAGAGCAACTGTTCCCTACTAAAGCGCACTGCCGTTTCACGCAGTACATGGCCAATAAACCAGACAAGTTTGGTATCAAATTCTGGGTGTTTACTGCCTTTTGTAAAAATAATTAACATTTCAACTTAATTTAGAAACCCAATTAGCATTATTGTTGTTGGTCACCGGCTGGGAATCGAACCCAGGTCTCCCACATCATGGCAGGCGAAACACATACCCCTGGAAACCCTTGGTATTATATAGCATACATCTTGTAAATCAATCGAATCATTTTCGATAAGTTATAAACGTTTCAATAAGTTATACATTTTATAATGGTATTAGTTTTTGTTTCAATAAATGTTCTATATTTAATATCAGTAGCGTAATATTTCCACAGCAGCAGCGGAAGTTGTTCAGTTTGTGGTAGATCTGATTTGTTCAAACACAATAATAAGGCTTTATATCCTCAGGAGGGTCATTACATTGTTTTAGCGATAATTTCACAGAAGCGAGTTCAGAACTAATTTAAAGCACTGTCATACTAAAAAACATGCAAAAAGTTCAGAAGCCTCAAATATAATGAACAAACTAATTAATTTTCTTAAAACATTATAAAATTAACTAGAGCTAAATCCCTAAATCTCCTTATAAAATATCGCTGATTATCAATGCGGGAATGAATGGCGAATTGTCGATATTTCACGGAAGCATATTTTATATATAAACTGCATATATGGAGTGAAACCTGAGATAGTTCCATATACTCACTGAATGACGCATAGATAGTATGCGCGATTCCTTGCGCCATCTGCTGAGAGTAATGAGAATTGCAGTTTGGAAAAGGCAGGAAACGTCACACCGCCTCGCAGCTGTCAGGAATTTCACGTAAATAAGAGCAAAATAGCTTTATACTGGCTTTTACTGGTGCAATTTAGAAAATTTAAGCATGCAGGGTGATTAAGCGCACAGATCTAGGAAAAGTCATGATAGGAGGGTCCTGGATTTTGTGAAGTTTTTTTTTTTTCCCCTTGCGGTCAAAATGACCGTGCTCGGCGCTTCTAGTGTTAAAGAAGTTCATGAAGTCCTCACTATTGCATGATGTTGTTGTGGAGATTTCTGTAGTGGTCTTATTTCTGGTTAATTTGGCTACGGTTTTAAATAAAAATCTAGGATTATTTTTTTTTCTTCTATAAGAGTGGAGAGATACGTTGATCTATCTACACTAAGAGCTTTCCTATAGTTCAGGATGCTCTCTTTCCATGCTATTTGAAATACTAACAATTTAGTTTGACGCCATTTACGCTCTAATTTCCGAGCGGTCTGTTTTAAAGTGCGCGTGTGATCATTATACCAGGGAGCGAGTTTCTTATCTCTAATAATTTTTCTTTTAGCTGGAGCTACATTATCTAAGGTACAACGAAATGTCAACTCTAAATATTCAGTCGCCTGATCGAGTTCTGTGGGGTCAGACGGTGACCTAATCGAAGTTGGTAACTCTGGGAGATTACTGATAAAACTCTGTGTGGTAGTTGATGTGAATGTACGTTTACGGTAGCGCGGTGCTGTGCGTACATTATCACTGTGACATACTTAAATTGAGACAAGATAGTGATCTGAGATAATTTCAGACAGTGGAATTGTGAATACATTTCTTATACTTCATCCGAAAAATATTATTAAATCTAAAGTGTGACCTGCTTTATGAGTGGGTCCTACTACACACTGATTTACTACGGAGTCCAGTATGGACATAAATGCTTTTCTCAGAGGGTCTTCTGGATTCTCAAAATTAATGTTAAACTCTCTAGCAATTAACGCTTTGTCTACAGAAACGACTAGGTTTGAGATGAAATCTGCAAATTCATTAAGAAATTCAGAATACGGCCCTGGAGGTCTGTAAATTATAATTAGTGGAATCGACTGAGCTGACTTCATATACTTAAATACACTTATGTTACTATAAAGAATTTCAAATGAGTTAAATTTGTGTCCGTGTTTTTGTACGATAGACAGATTATCATTATGAATAACTGCGACACCTCCTCCTCTACCAGTTAACCGAGGCTGGTGTATGTAGCTGTATCCAGGAGGACTAGCTTCATTTAGAGCTACATACTTGTCCTGTTTAACCCATGTTTCAGTTAAACAGAGTATATCAAACGCCTTATCTCTGATAATTTCATTAACAATAACCGCTTTTGATGCGAGAGATCTAATATTTAACAGTCCTAGCTTCAGATCAGAGGTTCCGGCTGCGCATTCAGTATGATCCGAGTGGAGTTTGTGGTCTTTATGTTAATTAGATTATTGAAACAGACTTTCTGAGTCTTTCTACATTTTTGCTTAGATCGGGGAACAGACACAGTCTCAATATGGTGAACCCTGAGTCACGACTCTATGCAGCTAGCAGAAGGTTGGTTTAGCCTGGCCTGGGCTCTGGATTGTCACCGATTAACTAGACCTCTACTGAGACTATGAGCTATACTACAGGAAATGAGAGCAGCACCTTCCCGAGTGGGATGGACACCGTCCCGCCCTAACAGGCCAGCTTTGCCCTCAAAGCTCTTCCAATTTTCTATGTAGTCCACTTATTTTCGGAGCACCACCTGGACATCCAGCGGTTCAGCGACCATAACCTGCTGTAAGCTATGTCGCCACGTCTCATTGGGATGGGACCAGAGCATATTACTTCATCGGACATCGCCTTCGCTAATTTAAACACCTTTGTAAAGTTACTCTTACTAACCTCTGACTGATGAAGGCGTATATCATTAGCATATATCCAATGCCACTAATACATGACATCATAGAATCCCTGGATGGCGCCTCCTGGTTCTCAACATTGGATCTGCAATCCGGTTACTGGCAGGTGGAGATGGAGAGAGACAGCTGTGAGAAAACCACCTTCATCACCACCAAAGGGCTGTTTCAATTCCGTTCCATGCCCTACGGACTCAGAAATGCAGCTGCAACGTTCAACGATGGAGAAAGTCTTGGCGGATCTAAGAGGAAGATATTGCTTTGTTTATATAGACGACATCATTATCTACTCCCAAACACTGGAGCAACACATAATACATCTTTATGCAGTATTTTCCTGACTTACCCAGGCCAACCTCTCCCTCAACATGAAGAAATGTAATTTTTTCAAAAGGCGGCTGAAGTTCCTCGGTCATATCATCTCTGAAGAAGGTGTGCAGTTAGACCCAGAAAAAACTAGGGCGGTGGCAGAATATCCTCCTCCTCAACACTTGAAATCTCTTCAGCGTTTTCTGGGTCTCGCCGGCTGGTATCATAAGTTCATTCCCCACTTTGCAGATATGGCAGCTCCATTAAATAATTTAAAGAAAAAGGGAGTAAAATGGGAGTGGACCGAAGAATGCCAGAACACCATGGAGACCATCAAACACGCACTTCAAAACCCACCAGTACTAATACAACCAAACCTAAACCTGCCATTCCAATTACACACGGACGCCTTACGCATCGCGAATGTTGAGAGGAGTTAAGCAGAATTACTCCAGATCTGAAAAGGAGTGTTTGGCAGTGGTCTGGGCTGTAGAAAAGTGGAGGCACTACTTAGATGGTTGGGCTTTCGAGGTCTTTACAGACCATGCCGCCCTGTCATGGGCCTTCAACTGCCCGAAAACCAGCTCTCGTCTCACCCGATGGACGTTACGCCTACAGCAGTTAATTTTTTCAGTACATTACAGAAAATGCTGCTTGAATCTGGGACCGGATGCGCTGTCCCGGGCACCCCCGCCGCTAAAAGTGGGCACCGCCCCATGTCTAGCCATCGTAACCCCTAAATTTTCATCTGATTTACCCAATGACCTGTGTGAAATAACCCAAGCACAACTGAATGACCCAACAATCACGAAACTGCTCTCTAAAGACCATCCAAGAGGCACACGAGATCAGAGGGTCTCCTTCGAACGCCATCAGGGCGCGTTATGTTGCCGGGTACCAGTAAGACATTGAGAGAAATTTCAGCTAGTTGTCCCCCAGTCACTAATCAAGAATTTTCTACATTAGTACCACGACAATCCCCTGGCAGGACACTTGGGGCAACTAAAAACCCTGCTGAGGTTATTAGATGTGGCATGGTGGCCGACTGTGCGGAAGGATGTCTGGCAATATGTGATGACATGCAGTGTGTGTCAACAGTACAAATCAGAGAACACTAAACCTAGTGGGCTACTACAAAGCTCCATGGTTCCAGAGCCAGGACACACTGTAGGACTGGACATCATGGGTCCTTTTCCACGAAGTAAAAGGCAAAACGAATATCTTTTGGTGGTGGTGGATTATTTCACCAAATGGGTGGAGATGTTTCCCCTCAGGGATGTAAAGATGCCGAAATTGGTAAGAGTGCTTAGAGAGGAAATCTCTACTAGATGAGGTGTCCCCAAATATCTAGTATCTGATCGAGGACCCCAGTTTACGTCTCAGTTGCTGGCACTCCTTTGCCAAACCTGGGGGAGTGTCCAAAAGCTAACTACGAGCTACCACCCACAAACCAACCTGAATGAGCGAGTGAATAGCACTTTAAAAATAATGATCGCTTCATACGTCAAAGACCATCACCAAAACTGGGACCAATGGTTACCTGAATTGAGATTCGCCACATAAAGAGGGGCATTTTTAACAGGGAAATGATTTGTATTGGTCTTTCACGTGGAATTCCAATCAAATTGATTCAATTGTGGCTCTAATGTTACAAAATGTGGAAAAGTTCAAGGGGACCGAATACTTTTGCAAGCCACTGTATATAAGTCAACTGAGCATGGGAGACGATTACGCACAATCCCACAGTGTGCGAGAGAGAAGAACCAATGGCTCAGTTGTAATCACGTGACAGACAAAGTGTGACGCAGACAAAGTGCATACATACTACTTGTATATCAAGCCCTCGCTTGTACATTAAGTTAAAATTTTGTTTAAAATTTTGTTGTCTGCTCGCAGAACAAGTTACCCACAATCGAGGTTCCACTGTATGGGCATAAAGCTTCAGGTAATGTTCTAATATCAGAATTGAAAAAAGTAATGTCTCTAAAAAATTACTTTTACCATGGCATGGACGTTTGTGCCAGTTTTAATATTTCAGAAACCGTTGATACTCTGGGATTTTTACACACACACACACACACACACACACACACACACACACACACACACACACACACACACACACACACACACACACACACACACACACAGAATCTAGAGTTTGCACAGAATAGTGTGACAACTCAAACATTGAGTCAGTGACAATTCTGTGGGTAGAAATGCCTTGTGGCTGGGAAAGTTCAGAACAACAACAAAAGACCACATCAGTCCTGTTAATGAAGAACAAGAATCATGGGCTGGTGAACAGCAGTTTCTCAAAAACTCAAACCATCTCGTCTGGGAGCGACACCCATGCCATGGTTAAAGTCACAGAAATCCATTTCCCCCCTGTTGTGATGTATAAAGGTCTTGAGCTGTATCTGCATGATTATATTCATTGTCCACATGATTGACTGGCTGGTTAAATTACTACTGCACATGAATAGTCAGGGGTACAGGTGTTCCTATTAAAGAGGATGGGAAGATTACATGCTTTTATTTCTGTTCATTACATTCTAAGCATTTCCCTCCCCAAATCTGATGGTACCTATACTTATAAAGGTGTGTAATATTGCTCTATACCCGCTTGCATAAGTATATTAAACTCACAAGACAGATCAAGGGAAGAGAGGGTGGGGGTGCAGTCTCCTCATATTCAGTTCATTCGAACAGCAAGTAGGTTAGAGTGCTGGTACTGTAATTTGATAGAAATGCAAATCAAAGCATAATGCTGACGATAATAATAGTGAAGTGAGGTTTTTACATGCGCAGTTAACCTCTTAAATTTGATCGCTCTGAAGACGTGCATTAATCCTGTATATGTGCGCAGCTGAGACAGTAGTTCCATCATATGGAGTCATATACAGCATCCAGTGAGGTGAATAACATTTCTCCTGAACCAAAGAAGCAAGATATACATCTGATTCGATATTACTGTATATATATGATAAGAGGAAAGTCACTACCTTTTGTCATAGATATTACATAAATCTAACTATACAGTGTTTTTAAAAAGACATAAGACATTGTTAATTAATAAGTTGTACATTGTATTCAGTTGCTGTTGATCTGAGGATGCTTTGCTTTGGGCTAATTTTTGTACCTTTTTTTTCCCACCACAGCTGATCCCAGCTATGACAGAGATATTCTTATTTCTATTGGGATACAATGCAACCTCAAATAGCAGTTGCAAGGGAAAGGCATCAGGTAGAGATAAAAACAAAAGAACAAAACAGGAGCTGTTTGTGGACACTCTGTGCATCTGTGACACTCTAAGACACATAACACATGGCTCTATAACACATGGCTCCTTACTGTTAACATGGACGAGTACAAAACTGCTTCCTACAACAAATGTACAGAATTATGAGAGGAAAGAGCTTCAGGTTGGATCTACAGTAGGAGCTTGTGCCAATAACTGAGAAAAGCAATGGGTTATGAAACATCATCTTCCGGAAATAATGAGCTTGGCAGATCTAGCAGACAAGCTAAACACATTTTATACTTTCCTTTAGGCTGTAGCTAACAGTACTATTGGTGCTACTAGTAATATCAGTGGTGATCACAGCACCATCAGAGCTAATGATGTGTGTGTGTGTCAGAAAGAGGAAAGACTGCCATCATCTCAGAGCATGACTTGAAGAAGGCTTTCATGAGAGTGAAAACCGGGAGACAGCAGAATAGAGGACAAATACCAGATATTAAACTCTCCCTGGCCTGGCTTGTAATCTGCACATACTGTACTGTAGTACGAATTGGTCCTGTTTCAAACAAACCCCAGGCTGCCTGCCTCAACGACTATTGCCAAGTAGCCCTGGCTTTAATTGTGATAAAGTGCTTTAAAAGGCTGGTCAGGGACTTCTTCACCTCTTCATTCATTACCCGACACCCTGAATCCACTGTTGACTTCAGGAGGACTGGAACTACTGTAGCCCAAACACAATTTCCATCCTGGGAGAGGAAGCAGTGGGGGTGAAAAGCTTCCTCAGACTTCAGCTTCCTAAGTTCACCTCAATAACAAGCTGGACTGTAACTGTAACACAGATGCATTTTTTTTTCATCTTAATTTAACCTTCGTCCTTTAACCCTCTTTGCAAACTACATTAGTACAATTTGATTTGTATAATTGGTTACATGGCTTCTGTAGCAATAGAACTGAGTTGTATCTCAAGCCCATCAGTATCTTTACCCCTATGTCTTTGAGGAACATACAGTAAAAAAAAAAAGCATCCTGCTGAGAAGCATCACAGCCTAGTTAGGAACAGTACTAAGTCTGCTCTCCAGGATCATCAATTCAACTGAGCAAACAATCCACAATGAGCCCCCTGTAGTCTTCAGCAAGGAGTGTTAGATAAAAACAAGGGAAAGGGTAAAATTACAATGCTCTAGTCTATAAGACATTATTTAGACATTTAACTCACACACTTGAACCACTTTCCAAACCATATACTGTACCACTGTTCAGAATCGTTTATTACGACACCAATGGCCTCCTTATGATTTAGTGGTGGTGTAAATAAAGACTTGTTCAAACCAGAAAACCCAGTTCAACATTTTATGCTACAGTATGACTGCATTAAGTTATAAAGCATCAACCAATTCAACTAAAAAAGGAAAGTAGTTAAAGCAGTTAAAGCCACAGTTTTACAAGTGTTCAGGTTGCCTATGGAAGAAAAGACTGGACACATCATACTTTTATAATTTGTGTTATAGCAGCTATAAACAGCCATTTCACCATCAGTCGTGAAGTTAATAACCCGAATAATGCAGCTGGCCAAAGAATGTCACAAAGAAACAAGCAAGTATAAACTCTTTAGTTCTAGAAACAGGCATGCTCTGTGTGACGTATATACAGTACTTGTTTGTATTGATCTATATATACCCCTGTCTGTGCATTAAAATTTTGGACATCTCTGAATACTGCCTCATGTGTTGTTTGTGAGATCCCTCTGGAGCAAGACAGACAGCTCCTTTGCAAAGATGGAAAACTGACCTTTCTCCTATTGGATCAGACCTGAATCAAGCTGTATTAAAACACACAATTTGTTTTGAAGCACCAGTGAATAAAACATA
Source organism: Channallabes apus (assembly GCA_030522415.1). Taxonomy (NCBI): domain Eukaryota; kingdom Metazoa; phylum Chordata; class Actinopteri; order Siluriformes; family Clariidae; genus Channallabes; species Channallabes apus. The sequence goes on from CM060118.1 coordinate 35,060,216, forward strand.
AAATCATTCCTTATTTATGTTGTTGTATACTATGTTCTAAAGTATCATATTGGAAAATTTGCATCACTACAGATTTATAATTGTCTATACTGCTGAACACAGGTTATACAGTAATACTGTAGATATTTTAATGCAAGTACATTGCAATCAGGGGCAATCATAAATAATGAGTATTTAAATAAAACTTTAGTTTGTTGTTGTTTTTTAAATGTAATTCTAAATTTGAAGATTATAGTGATCTTGTAACATTAAAATGAAACGTGTTTAATTTTTTGTCGCTCAAAATATGCGGCCAGTGGCACGTGGTTTATTGAGGTTTTCAAACCCGGGTTTCATTCAGGTCGACAGCCGACTGCATGCTCCAGTACACGCGATAAAATAATGACGGCACACCGATGTAGACGGCATCTTTGGTGTGCTGCAGGTGGATAATTTAAGGTTGGCTTTTTATTTCATAAATACGAGGAGGACCCAAATAGACATTTATTTGAAAGTAACTTTTAACCGAGAATCTTTTTTTTTCTGAGTTCAAAATGCTTTTATTGCTTGGAGAAATAAGATTTTGTTTTCTCTGTAGCAGTTCATTGATTTCATAAATGCAACACACTAGTTTTTTGTACATAAAAAGAATAAAAAACGGTATATGCAGTGTTATCTTCATTTTAGATGAAAAACGGGTTTTTCTGTGGGAAACGGGTCCAAATGACTTTGTGTTTAAGGTGCATTCAGAAATGAACAAAATAAAACAACTTAACATTATTCATGCTTTTGAATAGAGAAAATGACCTGCTGTATACAGTAAAGATTCTACTAGGAGTAACAGTATCAGCCCACCAGTAAAACTGGCTTTTGAAATGCATGTGGTAAGATAAGAGTTTTTTGGTAATGTATAGTAATGTCCATTGCTGCCATGGAAGAATAATTAAAATTAATAAATGATAGGTGAGGGAGGCACACTGGCATAGTGGTTAGCACTGTGGACTCAATGTGGATCAGGGGTTCATTTCCCGTAATTCCAAAATTCCATTGTGTGTGGAGTTTGCATCTTCTCCCTGTGTTTGTCATGTTTCCTCCCACAGTCCAAATACATTAGGCTTTAGGCTTATTGGTGTTTTCAAATTGCCTGGAGTGTGTGTGTGTGTGTGTGTGTGTGTGTGTGTGTGTGTGTGTGTGTGTGTGTGTGTGTGTGTGTGCTCTGCAATGGACTGGCACACTGTTTTTTTCACATTATTTCATCATTATTTTCACATTTTCACATTATTTCAAGATATTTTCATCTTAGAAAATAAAAACAATGTATCTTAAAAATTGTGAAAAGATCATTTCATACTGTATGTAACATATGTTTCACATTATATTGTGAAAATATATTGTTACAACGTTAAAAAAAACAGATAACAATAAACCTTTCACATAAAAACATGCAACTGATTATTTTTTCAATTATTCTTTTTTATGTCCTGTTAAAAAAAAAACCCTGAATCCATCACTCTCTCTTTCTTGTTTCTTTTACTCGCTGAATAGTCGTGCGTGGATTGCACCTAGACTTTAAAGGTAAGGTATGATCAGTTCGGCGGTTCTGGTGCTTACTACTGTATGAAATATAATCCTTCCTTTGACTCAATAGCAAAACTCCAAAATCACACAGCTTTAAATGAAGTCCTTAAAAGAGACACAGATTTGCAGAATGTCCATGTTTCGAATTCCTTACTGTAGCATGCAAATTGAATACAACACTCTACTATACAACACTCAAGGTCGTGCTGAGCCATGCTAATATCTAGTAGTACAGCACTTTCTAGTTCCACTCGTATTGTGGATGGAAATAAATAATTATAGATACACACATATACAAAAACACAAGCACATACAGTATACAGTACAGTACTGTATATACAGTATACACGATATGCTTAGCTTTATTGAGAAAATAGCTTTTTCAGGCATCTGTTTCCTTCCCTTTTTGAAACTGCTGGCATAGTGAACTTTTTTTTCCCCGCCCCCGATTTTCTCCCTAATTTAGTTGTGGCCAATTCCTCCCCGTCACTAGGGGGCTCCACATTAAGGCTACTACTACCTTTCGGGAGGGCCGAAGATGTGTCCTCCGAACCGCGTGACGCCAGCCGACCGCATCTTTTCGAACTGCTCGCTCACGCACCATTAGGGGCGGAGTAACACACTCGGAGGAAAGCGCTATCCGCTACTTCCGCGTGCGCAAGCTCACAGACTCCCCTGATTGGCTGTAGAGCCGTGATTAATGTGGGAGCACAAAGTACCTCTCATCCCTCCCCCCTGAGAGAGCTCGGCCAATCAGCTCTCACTAGAGCTCTGGCTGTGAGAGGTTACAGCATCACCTGGGAACCGAACTGGCGATCTCCGGATGATGGGGCGAGAACTTTTCCACTGCACCACTTGGAGGCCCGGCATAGTGAACTTTAAGCTCTGATGACCATCTTACATTTGCGCTACACCAACAACATGAACAAAGCAACGTCACTAATTATATCACTTGCACAAGCACTACACCCTGATGCATTTTATCAAACTTGTCTATGGCAGCTCGAGTGCACACTGTGACTAAAAAAAAAGGGGGACATATGCAATACTAAGAAACTGCAAGAAATTTTGTAAATTTTTTTAAGATTCTCTGAGAAAATTGTTCGTACTGAGTGGTTTATTGTGTACAGTATGTATATATCACACATTTAAACTGCTGCTGAATATTCACAGAGGATGATTTTACATAAATAAAGCACATGAATGTAATACTGAGTGAACGTCACAGAGAGTTTGGATTATACATTATCCAGATATTGATATTCAGATAGATCACACGCAAAGTGTAAAAGGGTATAAAATCACTCCTGAATAGAAACAAATCACTCTGCCCCACTCAACTGGCATGTCATCAATACTAGCAATCTGTTCAAATCATAATGTGCCTGCCAATTTTATATTTCGAAGAGAAGCACAGATGCCTGCAGAGAAGTGACAGACTTTGTCACTGAGAGATCATGAGAAGCTGAACATTATAGCACAAGAGCACTTTCCTGATGGGAGGTTGTCATTACCAACAATCTGTAGACAAATACAGTACTGAAGTGCTGAATCTAGATGCAAAGCCCTGAAACCCTGTGCATAGCATCGGATTACACCCTGGATAGGATGGAAATCACGACAGGGCATCATTCATACATATTTACACATCCATTCAGACCTAACCATAGATTGTCCACCGACTGGCTTTGGGAGATGGGAGGAAATAGGAAAACCCAGATGAAATTTGTACTGACACACACTGTAATATGATATTGGGACCTCTGGAGCCGTGAGGCAGCAATCGAACAAACCTCATCAATGCGTCAACAATAACAGCAAAGTAATATCGCAATAAAAAACATCAGTGAACAGTACAGCACATTTTACTGCAAGAAAAAGTTTTGCCTCCTCTTTGCTCAAAACTCAGGGCTTCATTTGCTATGTATTCAATGTTGCTTATGTTGCCACATTGAACAATCCCATTTAATTGGTTGCCTTACAGCAGAACACAATGCACAGTAGGTACTGTAGGATGTGTTTAAAATTACTTATAATTTAACAGGTTTTTGACTAATGTAAATGCACCCTTCAATTGGTTACTGAGGAAAATGCATGGCCTTGGTTTTGGTTGTGAAAACATAATTATAACAATTTTTATTTGTTGCTCCAACATGCGACTTGCTTAAATGAAGCAAGGTTTCAAGTCGTTTCAGAGCTGTGTTAATTAAATTCTTTTCTGCCACAAATATGGTCAATGTCCAATTTCTAGTGTTGTCCTTAGGCTAAGACCTAAGCAATGATTGCACTGGGTCTTGTGTTGCACATGGTCTAGCATTTCATCAGTAATTGCACTTAACCATGTGGATAAAGGGCATATCTATTACTTTTTTGAAGTCAGAAAACCAACCAATATATAAAGCATAGTCACTTAATAGCGGATGAGAATTGCACATGCTCAGGATATTTTAGCAACCTTATTTTACTGGTGATGACACCCATCCTCTGATGTGTTACCTTCACACGGTTATTAACATTCATCCTCTTGGGGTTGCCTGATGGTTGAATGAGTAAGAGAAAGAACGGTCCTTTCTTTAGTCTGAAAATGTATGCTTATTCCTCCTGGAATAGGCTCCAGGTCCCCGCGATAAAGGATACACAGGATAAAGCGATATAGAAGTTGAGTGAGTGAATTCCTATGGACTTGGCATATTTTCATTACCCTAAGTATTTTAAAACGACAGTACTACATTATGAATATTCATATTTCTAGGGGTGGCAATTACTTGCCTAATTGTGTTTAGTTACTGTAATCAATTGAAGATCTAATTTGGAAATGCATGCTGAGATAAGTTGTGCTAATGTTCCTTATTAGACCATTATCAATTCCAGAAGCTAAAAGAACTGGCTAGAGAGCCGGCCCACTCCCTGCTATATTACTGTGACAAATATTGTTCATTACTTAAAAATATTTTACTTATGTTCTGTTAGTAATTATCAGCCTACATCATATTATTTGTGCATAAGACAAACAAACCTACAGAGACTGAATGATGTACTGTATTAGGTCAGCAATCTTCATTCTTATACAAAATTGTCCGGTGTGGCTGCAGTCTTTCCTCAGTTCTTTGTTGCATAGATTCAACAAGATGCTGGAAACATGCACTAGAAATTTTGTCCACATTGACTTGATAGGATCACACAGATATGGCATGGATCAATAAATTAGGCTTATTGATATTCCCCAAATGGCCCATAGTGTGTGAATGAGTGTATGTACAGTATGTGTGTGCCCTGTGATGGATTGGCACCTCATCCTGGGTGTACTGTACCCCACTTTGTGCCCTAAATCTCTTGGAATAGGCACCAGTGAGTGAGCATCACAGTTTCTGCAGTTTTTTTCACCTGCACATCCCTGATGTGAATTCCCAGTTCCACTACATCCCAAATGGACAGTAGAAGTTGTAATGAGTTCTTTTTTTTGGATAACTGTCGCCTTTCTATCAGCTGGAACAAGTCTGTCATTCTCCTCTGACCTCTGGCATCAAGAAGGCATTTTTGAACTGCTGCTCACTGGATATTTTTTCTTTTTCAGACCATTCTCTTTAAACCATAAAGGTGGTTGTGTGTGTGAAAATTGTGGGAGATCAGCAGTTTTTAAAATACTCAGCCAAGCCCATTTCCATGCCATGTTCAAAATCACTTAAATCACATTTCTTCCCCATTCTGATACTTGATTTAAACTTTTCAATTTAATTTAATAATAATTAAAAAAAAATCTTACAATTTTTTTTTTTTACTTCAGAATATGGTCTTGACCATGCCTACATGCCTAAATGCGTTGAGGGAAGGGTGTACCTAATGAAGTAGCTGATGAGTGTATATTGACCACTTTACAGGTTATTGCTGATAATGTTCAACTTAAGCGAAGCATAGTATTTTACTTCAGTGAAAACAGAGTGAGTCTGGTCTTTTTTTTGTCCTAGGTATGAACACCGTTTAAACTTACCAGTGCTGCACAGAAGAAATGATGTACTGCAATATTGTACTTCTGTTTTGACTACAGACCAAAGTCTGAAGGTACAGTAGGTAGGATTAAGAATACTTAGGAAACGTCATGCTGAGCTAGCATCATTCCCAAATAACTTGAAATCGTTGTGGTTACTTGGGGACCAGAGAACCAAAGTTGCACACTTTGTGACACCCAAACATTATTAGCGCAGAGTTCCTATAGTTTGCATAGTGAGGAGAGGATTCAGCTTGGTATCCCTAGTGAAAAAAATTAATTTTAATGTATTACACTCATCTTCTATACTGCTTTATCCTGTATTCAGGGTTGTGGGGACCTGGAGTCTATACCAGGAGACTTAGGGCACGAGGCAGGGTACACCCTGGACAGGTGTCATGCACACTCAATCTGCGCCCGGCACTAGGACCCGGAAGTAAGGTGGGCGCCAAACCAGGAAGTATAAAAGAGTTAAACAAACGTTAGCTTACCGCTCAGTCATTGAGTTTCGGCCCATGTCGGTTCCGGCTGTCCGTCTGCTAAACCGTGAGTACTCACTATCTTTGGTTCTGCTTCCTGATATTGTGTGTGTATTTATAGGACGCGGGTTAAATTTGTGTTTTTCCCTTGCTCCTCTTTCGTGAGAGTCCTTATACTAAATCGCGTGGTTATCCTGCCTACTCGCTTACATCCGCGTTTGGGTTTACCATCCACGCTACATTGGGCTAACCGCTAAAGCTGCGTCTTCTGGTCACCGAGGTTAGTTCATCCTGACAACAGGATGCCAATTCATCGCAGGCCACACACACTCCCACACTCATTCACACACTACGGGCAATTTGGGAACTCCAGTTAGCCTAACTTGCATGTCTTTGTACTGTGGGAGGAAACCGTAGTACCTGGAGAAAACCCACCAAGCACAGGGAGAACATGCAAACTCCATGCACACAGGGAATCGAGCCTGGCCGGGAATCGAACCCGGACCCTGGAGGTGCAAGGGGACAGTGCTAACCACTACACCACCGTGCCACCTTAGTGTATTATAGATATATTTAAAGTGCCCGTATTACTGTATGCTTATTCAAATATGATCTTCCATGCAGTGTGTCATGTAGCTGTATGTGAACATAAACTATCTGAAAAGTTGTAACGCCGACAGTGCACGATAAATGATGGTTTTGTCTCTTAAAAAAAAAGAGTTGGCTCACATTCGCATAAACGGGTGATTAGCAATTCTAATATTTCTCTGTTACGGATCCACGTCACTACGTAACATATTTGCATAATGTCCGCCCACATTCTACGTCGCGAACAACTTGCCCGCCCACAAACAGTACCATTTCCACGTGGATTAATGTTACACCATGTCAAGAAGACGCTGTATCCTGCGCTTACCACTGAGAAACGTCCTGCTCGAGTTGTGCTAGCGAAACAGTGTGTTTTCGATGTGCCACTTCAACCGTTTCATCGTCAGACTCCGGCTCGAATTGATACGGTAAAACCGATGCCATCTTTTCTATGTATTGACGGGTCTCCAGAGCGTTTCGTTTTCCGACACACACTGTAGCGATAGACCAATCATAAAGGACCGCACCATCTGACCAATCACAGCAGTGAGGGCTCACGGAAAGGAGGGGTTTAGACAGACTGAATCTTCGAACTGCTTCACACGAGTCGTTCACAAATTATTTAGATATGGGGTAAAATTAAATAAATTTTTGGAGAAAACTAAAGTGTTTTTTGACCTTGCATACATGTAAACCTGTTTTAAGAGACTCATTAAGCAATATTAGCAACCTTTAAAATGGCATAATAGGGGCACTTACAAATATACTAACAAAAATGTATGAATATAATATATAATATTAATTAATATAATATATAAAAAGTATACTAACATCATGCTAGTTTAATTTTTGGAATTAAACTTTAAACATACTTAAAAATAATTGTATTATAGTACAGTACACTTACCAAAAATAAGTGTTCTTTTGTGTGTTCGCTCGTTCTTTTGTCACGTGACTCCCATAGACGCTATGCAATGCAATAGATTCAAAAGAACGAACGACTCAGATTGGAAGGTATAAGAGGTGAGCTGCTCATTCTGTTTATTATAATATGTTCTTAGTTACATTGTAATATTTTCATACCTGTAACTATAGCCCAAATTTGTGTATGTAGATGTATTGGGGGTATTTTTATTGAAAACGCAACATTTTCATTTATTTCTGATCGAAAGAACGAAATGACTCAAAAAAAGATTAATTCACTTTGAAGAACGAGATTCAAAGAACCAAGTCACTAAAATTATTCGAATTACCCATCACGAACTGCAGCAGCGTTAGAACGCTGCAACTATTTCAGCCAACCAGAGACTAGAGTAGGGGCAATACTGTCATGCACACTCAGTACACGACCGGCACTAGGACCTGGAAGTACCATTAACGCAACAAAGGGCTAACCGCTAAGCTACGTCTTCTGGTCATCTCAGGTTACTTCGTGACAAATACCAGCCATTCAGAAACTGGAGGCGGGCAGATTCGGACAGTCTGTTTTTTGATTGGCTCCTCAGTCCTCCGCTTCAAGTTTGAATTCACGACTGGAAGCTGCATTATTGTGTGTGTTAGTTCATATCGTTATTTTATTTTCATAAGGTACATTTCATGCTTTTTGTTAGCCCAAGTGAAAAAAAAAAAGTATGCTAAGTATATTAAATCCAAGCATATTTAAGTATGCTTGCTCCAGACTAATGACTAGTATACTTGAAGTTTGCTATTTTGGAACAACTAATTTTGTACTAAGTGTATTTAAGTTGTAATTAAATTGTACAAAAGCACAATTCTAAGTGTATTAAGTATACTTTTGTGTGCTAAAGTGGAACAACTTTAAGTATACTCAGTACACTTAAAGTATATGGCTGTGTGTGTACTAATATACATACTGTACCTGTCGGTAATTAATACACTTTAATTATATATTTAATGTATTATAAGTACATTACAGCAATTTTTACTGTATTACAAATACATGATTAATACACTATGAGTATATTCTTATTGCAGCAGTAACATGCTGTTATACTTCTGGACAATTACAAATACTAAAAAAAAGTACACTTTGTGGTTAATACAAATATACTTTATTGTATCATACAGTACACACAACCTTCTATAATACTGTATTGCAGATGTGTTAACAGTACACTAAAGTTGTTTAGGATAATTTACGAATGCTAAATGTATTTTCTACACTATAACATGTTTTTGAAACACATTACATCAGTTATTATGAGTCAGATTTTATTAATAAGTTCAACAGATTTAATTTGCACAAGGTTACAAAAAGCACTACTATAGTTTGTGTTCAACAAATGTGTTCACAAACACACAAACAAAAATATAAACTGTTGTGTGAACACAGACAGACATTAGTATTAGAATCTACAGTTACAGTATTAGTTTAAACCTTGGGTCCATTCTTCGTACGTCGCTAACTCAGTTAGCTGGATTTGATTGTTGTGGATTTGTCCTGATCTTGGATTGTTTCATTCTTCGATGCGCTTCTCGCACTTGTTGTCATAGCAACATGTCTGTAAGGTTGAAGCTGCTCCGTAGCAGGTTTATTTCATGTAAACAGGATTAAGGCTGCGCTCCTGCCGGGTTATGATTGGTTGAAATGTTGAGGACACATCTGATTGGTTAAAGAGCGCTGACGCGGACTGACTCACATGGGAAAAGAAAAGTATCGTGTGTGTATATGTATGTATATATATACACACACACACACACACGATACTTTTCTTTTCCCATGTGAGTCAGTCCGCATCAGCGCTCTTTAACCAATCAGATGTGACCTCAACATTTCAACATATATATATATATATATATATATATATACACACACACACACACACACGATCTATATATGTATATGTGTATGTGTGTATATATGGATGTATTTAAACATACATACACTATATGTATACATGTGTGTGCCTGTCGTCACAATTCGTGTGTTAATCGGCGTGTGTCTAATAATATGTAACATTCTATCCCCTGATTGCATCTATATAAGTGGAGGGACTTTTCTTAAATCTGTAGCAGCCATGTCTTATCCGTTTCTGAGAGAGCAGCCGGTTACCGAAGGTGCGAGGATTATCCGCAGAGTTTTTCAAATTCCTCGTGTATTGCGTGATAGACAGGATCCTTTGGCACAGCATGACAACATACTTATTGAGAGATACCGCTCTTCTCGTGAGGGTATCATTTATATCATTTGTTTGTTAAACCCTCCTGTGAAATGTTCAACTCGCTGGAGTCGAGCGTTAACAACCGCACAAACTGTGTGTATTGCCCTGAGGTTCTTTGCGAGTGGCACGTTCCCTTACACCATTGGAGACGCGGAGAACGTGGAAAAAAGTGCTGTTTGAGTGCCAAGTAAACTTTGCGAATGGCACGACAAACAGTTTTTGAGGGCATTTGTGTTATTTCCAAGCCACTTAAGACCCCAGGCTGTAAAACAGAAGTTTCTTGCCATTGCAGGTACGGTATAGATATTGTTGATATATAATGCAATTATGATCATTCCAATAAGTATGAAGTGTGTCCCCAGGCTTCCCTAATGTGATTGGTGCCATAAACTGCACCCATATTACTATCAAGGCCCCACCAGGCCCCAATGAAGGGGATTTTGTGAATCGCAAGGGTGTTCACAGTATTAATGTGCAGGTAAGTTAATACAGTATAAGAACTATTTTAACGAAACGAAAAAGTATGCCTTTGACTGACTAAGTATGCATTTGACTGATTTCTAAGATGGTGTGCGATTCTTTGTGCCACATTACGAATGTGGAAGCCAGATGGCCTGGTTCAGTGCATGACTCCAGAATTTTCAGAGAGTCACGTTTGTTCCAACGATTTGAACGTGGTAAGGGAAATGTGAAACTCAATGTTTTATGTACAGTACACTTACAGTAAGCTGGGGATAACATGATTGACTTTTCCCATAAAACAGGTGATTACGATGGGGTTCTTATTGGAGACAGGGTTTATGCCTGCAGGCAGTATTTCATGACTCCATTCCCAGATGTCACGGGTGGTGCAGACGGGATGGATCCAAGCGCAGAGCGTGTGAGAGAAGCAGCGCCGGTTATTTTTAAATGTATCATGCACTGAGTGTTTTGTGAATGAAAACTCCTTCCGATTGGTGCAGAGGCACGGCGCGAGTCTCGACGAGAGAATGCGGAAGTGAAGAGCCGGTGCGCGCTGAGTGCAGGTCTGATCCGCGGGGAATAATCTTGGTTGTGGGTGCGCGTGGTACGTTGCCGTGAAGTCAAAGAAAGTCCGTGATCCAGAATCGTGGTCGTAAAACGAAAGCAAAGGTCGATATCCAGAGAACAGAGAAAATGACAATCCAAAGCGTGAGACGTGAGCGAGATCCGTGAAACAAAGCGTGGGTCGAGAACTGAAGGTCAAGGTAGAACAAAACGCTGGAAAACTGGGCATGAGAGCACACAATAATCTGGCAGGGAGTGGTTGTTTGGCAGAGAGTAATATAGGGTGAAGTAATGAATGAAGATGGAGAACAGGTGTGCATGAGCCGGCACATGAGGCGGCAAAATGGAAGCATAGAAACGGAGTGTGGAGTGGAGTGGCAGATCATCGTGGTTTGTTTTGACAGGTAGGCGTGACCTGGCGTGTCGTGACAGTACCCCCCGTCCTACGGACGCCACCTGGCGTTCTTGAGGGGGCCTCGGGATGAACTTGGTGGAAGTCCGAGATCAAAGAGCGGTCCAGGATGAATCTGGCTGGCACCCAGCTCCTTTCCTCGGGTCCATAGCCCTCCCAGTCCACGAGATACTGTAGGCCGCGTCCTCTGCGACGAGACTTGAGAAGTTTACGGACAGTGAAGGCTTCGCCCCCATCTATGAGTCGAGGTGGTGGAGGGGGGTGAGGGGGTGGAGCCAGAGAGCATGGAACCAACCTGCGGACCTGGGAAACGTGGAATGTGGGATGAACTCGACGCATAGAACTAGGAAGAGCCAGTCTGACGGAGGTGGGGTTGATGATACGGCGGTTAGGGACTCAGAGATATACTGTTTCATGGCCTCTCTTTCAGGGAGTGACAATGAATAGAGGCGGCCTCTTGGGGGGGTAGTGCCAGGGAGGAGGTTGATGGCGCAGTCGTAGGGGCGGTGAGGAGGGAGAGAAATAGCACGTGATTTGCTAAATACCTGTTTAAGGTCATGGTATTCGACAGGTACCTGAGAAAGGCAAGGAATATCTTCTTTTGACATGGTTGGTGTGTTCCTGAGGTGGGCGGAGCGGAGGCAGGAGGAAAGACAGGCAGGACTCCATTCGAGGATGCTATTCCTAGTCCAGTCAACATGAGGGTTGTGTTTCTTGAGCCATGGGAGACCCAAAACTACTGGAGCATGGGGGCTTTGGATGATCAGGAGTGAGATGGTTTCAGCATGATTACCAGAGAGCTGTAGGGTGAGTGGAGCTGAGCGGTGAGTGACTGGTGGAAGTTTACTGCCGTCTAGTGCCTGAACGTGAAGTGGCTGGCTGAGTGGGTGAGATGGAATCTTGAGGCGGCTGATAGTGGATGCTGCTATAAAATTTTGGTCGGCTCCAGAATCTATGAGAGCGTTCATGACGTGAGGCTGGTTAGCGTAGGTCAAGGTTACCAAGAACAGCGGTCGAGAATCTGGGAGAAATTGAAGATTAGGGCCTCCTTGTACTCCCAGAATTACCTGGGGGCCCCGGGCTTTTAACGGACAGGATCGTACCAAGTGGCCCGCTTGGCCACAGTAAAAGCAGGAACCTTCATCGCGACGGCGCTGGCGCTCCATTAGCGAAAGGCGTGTGCGGCCAATTTGCATGGGTTCAGACAGGGTTTGATACAAAGGTGTGGTGAAATCTGGGATGGAAGGTTGAGTGAACCCCGAGGTGTTAGGTGGCTGAAGGGCTTCCATGTGATGATCCTGCTTACGGGTGTCAATACGAGCAGCAAGGTCCATGAGCTCTTGAAGGGTGGAAGGAAGCTCTCGTGCAGCTAGTTCATCCTTGATGGGGTCGGCGAGTCCATGGCGGAAAGCATCGAACAGTGCTTGATGATCCCAGCCACAAGAGGGAGCCAGAGTCCTGAAATCAATGGCATAGTCGTGCACAGAACGAGACCCTTGGCATAACTTAAGTAGTTGGCCTGCTGCCTGCCGTCCTGAAAATGAACGGTCGAACACCCGCCTCATTTCATTGGTGAATGCCTGGAAGGTGGCACAGCACGGGACCTGGGCATCCCATAGAGAAGTTCCCCATTCCCTTGCCCTGCCCGAAAGAAGAGTAATGATGTAAGCTACCTTTGAACGTTCTGTGGGAAAAGATGAGACTTGGAGTTCAAGCACGAGAGAGCACTGAGAAAGGAACGAACGACAGGTGAGTGGATCACCATCATAAGTGGGTGGCGCAGGGAGGCGTGGTTCATGGCGGGCGATGGGCACCAGTGGTGGTGGCAGCACTTGAGGAGTAGGAGGTGGAGTGAGGCTCAGCTGCTGGATCTGATCACTGAGGGAGGTCAGCGTTTGTGTCACTGTGCGAAGTGCAGTCATGATGTGCTGAATGTCCTGCTGGTGCGAACCTAACAGTGCGCCTTGGTTTTTTAGTGCATCCTCCAGACGCGAGATATCTGCTGGATCCATAACTGGCCAGATTATACTGTCACGGGTGGTGCAGACGGGATGGATCCAAGCGCAGAGCGTGTGAGAGAAGCAGCGCCGGTTATTTTTAAATGTATCATGCACTGAGTGTTTTGTGAATGAAAACTCCTTCCGATTGGTGCAGAGGCACGGCGCGAGTCTCGACGAGAGAATGCGGAAGTGAAGAGCCGGTGCGCGCTGAGTGCAGGTCTGATCCGCGGGGAATAATCTTGGTTGTGGGTGCGCGTGGTACGTTGCCGTGAAGTCAAAGAAAGTCCGTGATCCAGAATCGTGGTCGTAAAACGAAAGCAAAGGTCGATATCCAGAGAACAGAGAAAATGACAATCCAAAGCGTGAGACGTGAGCGAGATCCGTGAAACAAAGCGTGGGTCGAGAACTGAAGGTCAAGGTAGAACAAAACGCTGGAAAACTGGGCATGAGAGCACACAATAATCTGGCAGGGAGTGGTTGTTTGGCAGAGAGTAATATAGGGTGAAGTAATGAATGAAGATGGAGAACAGGTGTGCATGAGCCGGCACATGAGGCGGCAAAATGGAAGCATAGAAACGGAGTGTGGAGTGGAGTGGCAGATCATCGTGGTTTGTTTTGACAGGTAGGCGTGACCTGGCGTGTCGTGACACCAGACCCAAACCCAGGTCCACAAGCCCAATACAATGCAGCTCTATCTCGGACAAGGGCACGCATTGAAGTGACCTTTGGGCAACTGAAGGGAAGATTTCAGTGTCTGAAAAGTCTGAGGGTTGCACCTGACAGGGCTTGTGACATTACTGTTGCATGTACTGTGTTACACAACATCGCCACCATCAGAAAGGAGAGGACCCCTGTGGTGGAGGTGAATCCTGATGATGACCTCCAGCCAGTGCACTTGGATCAACCTAGTGGAAAAGCTGCACGGCACAGAATTGTGGAATATCATTTCACTGAATTATTTACAGAATAAAAGAACACTGCACAAATAGTTATTTTCTTGTGTTTTATTTGAAATTCATCACATCTTTCATCTGTTGCCTGCATAAAGAGAGATAGAGAGTGTTATACAAGGTCAACAATAGTAGGGTACCATGTGTGAAAGTCACATCACTTACTGTGAAGTTCCTTTTGAAGCAACTGAATCTCAAGTGCTAATTTTTTTTTTTTTTTTTTAATTATCTACATCAATTTGTCCTTCCACTCTCCGTTTCATCAACACCAAGTATTAATTTTTAAGCTGCAGGTTTCTTCTGTACAAAGAACGGATGTCACTCTGTGTCAGTTGTGAAGGAGAAGAAAATGTAAAAAAAAAAAAAAGATTTTATATATATATATATATATATATATATATATATACACAGTGGTGTGAAAAACTATTTGCCCCCCTCCTGATTTCTTATTCTTTTGCATGTTTGTCACACAAAATGTTTCTGATCATCAAACACATTTAACTATTAGTCAAAGATAACACAAGTAAACACAAAATGCAGTTTTTAAATGAGGGGTTTTATTATTTAGGGAGAAAAAAAAATCCAAACCTACATGGCCCTATGTGAAAAAGTAATTGCCCCCTGAACCTAATAACTGGTTGGGCCACCCTTAGCAGCAATAACTGCAATCAAACGTTTGCGATAACTTGCAACGAGTCTTTTACAGCGCTCTGGAGGAATTTTGGCCCACTCATCTTTGCAGAATTGTTGTAATTCAGCTTTATTTGAGAGTTTTCTAGCATGAACCGCATTTTTAAGGTCATGCCACAACATCTCAATAGGATTCAGGTCAGGACTTTGACTAGGCCACTCCAAAGTCTTCATTTTGTTTTTCTTCAGCCATTCAGAGGTGGATTTGCTGGTGTGTTTTGGGTCATTGTCCTGCTGCAGCACCCAAGATCGCTTCAGCTTGAGTTGACGAACAGGATTTTTTGGTAGACAGTAGAATTCATGATTCCATCTATCACAGCAAGCCTTCCAGGTCCTGAAGCAGCAAAACAACCCCAGACCATCACACTACCACCACCATATTTTACTGTTGGTATGATGTTCTTTTTCTGAAATGCTGTGTTACTTTTACGCCAGATGTAACGGGACACGCACCTTCCAAAAAGTTCAACTTTTGTCTCGTCGGTCCACAAGGTATTTTCCCAAAAGTCTTGGCAATCATTGAGATGTTTTTTAGCAAAATTGAGACGAGCCTTAATGTTCTTTTTGCTTAGTGGTTTGCGCCTTGGAAATCTGCCATGCAGGCCGTTTTTGCCCAGTCTCTTTCTTATGGTGGAGTCGTGAACACTGACCTTAATTGAGGCAAGTGAGGCCTGCAGTTCTTTAGATGTTGTCCTGGGGTCTTTTGTGGCCTCTCGGATGAGTTGTCTCTGCGCTCTTGGGGTAATTTTGGTCGGCCGGCCACTCCTGGGAAGGTTCACCACTGTTCCATGTTTTTGCCATTTGTGGATAATGGCTCTCACTGTGGTTCGCTGGAGTCCCAAAGCTTTAGAAATGGCTTTATAACCTTTACCAGACTGATAGATCTCAATTACTTTTGTTCCTGAATTTCTTTGGATCTTGGCATGATGTCTAGCTTTTGAGGTGCTTTTGGTCTACTTCTCTGTGTCAGGTAGTTCCTATTTAAGTGATTTCATGATTGAAACAGGTGTGGCAGTAATCAGGCCTGGGGGTGACTACAGAAATTGAACTCAGGTGTGATAAACCACAGTTATGTTATTTTTTAACAAGGGGGGCAATCACTTTTTCACACAGGGCCATGTAAATTTGGAGTTTTTTTTCTCCCTTAATAACGTAAACCTTTATTTAAAAACTGCATTTTGTGTTCAATTATGTTATCTTTGACTAATAGTTAACGGTTTTTGATGAGCAGAAACATTTAAGTGTGACAAACATGCAAAAGAATAAGAAATCAGGAAGGGGGCAAATAGTTTTTCACGCCACTGTATATATACAGAAAAACTAAAAAACTAAAGGGGGACAACTCAATACGTGACTCTCACAACAAAATTCAATGACAAGTATAACATTGGGCACCTCAGTTGCACTTCTGTGTGTGGCGTGTTCTGCAGCACTTTCTATGGGCTTCTCTGGAGCCCCATCTGTGGACCTCTGTGGAGGTGGGGACTCCGGCACCTCACAAATAATAAAATGCAGTCATATCACATACAGATAAAAAACACATATGCCCTGTATCATACATTCTTACAGGTAATTTCTCCAGACACTCGTCAGACAGGGTTTCTTCACTGTCCTGTGCAATGGAAACAAATAAGTCATTACAAAGAGGTGCTCACTCACCACAATTTCTACAGTATAATTTAAAAGACACACAAAAAAAAATTAAACACCAACAAAAACCACAATAAATACTACACATGCTTCAGGCATCACTTGTGGGACAGGTAAAAGTGTGGGCGTGTTGTTTCGAACTGCACATACAGTAAGTGGCAAAACAGCATTACATGAACTACAGTATACTGTAAGTCATCCATAATTCATGTACAAATGTAGTATTCATTTATTCTTACTCATGATTTAAGACAGTTCAACTGACTAACACACATTTGTTGTTTAGACTTTAAGGTAGTTAGAAATCATTGCAGCTGTAGCACTTTTACAATACAAATTAAATCAATTAAACCTGAAATAAAGGTGCTGCTGCTGGTCCCTGGCTGTGGGTCTAAGGAGGTGCTACCCCCAGGGATGCCCTCCGCAATTGGTCTGTTAATATTAAAATCCAGGGCTAGCTCTTCTGCTGGGGTATAGAGAGGGGGTGCTGGACCACAACCTGTATTTTTCTGTTCCGCCTTTTTCTTGGTTGCTGTCTTAAACCATGAGACACATTGATTTGCCAGTGTCTTAAAAGAAAATCAAAATAACTACACTTAAGATTACCATTTTGTAAGATATTCTTGTACTTCACTTTTACTTGTTCCCATGTTCGCATGGGTCCACTGCTGGCTCTGACATTAAAAAGATGACAAAAAGATACAATTAATACAAATTGTATTTGATATAATATTTTATATATATATATATATATACACACACAAAACGTGGGACACTAAACAAATTGTGAATAAAAACTGAATGCAATGATGTGGAGATGGCAAATGTCAATATTTTATTCAGAATAGAACATAGATGACAGATCAAAAGTTTAATCCAAGAAAATGTATAATCTTAAAGGAAAAATATGTTGATTCCAAATTTCATGGTGTCAACAAATCCCAAAAAACATTTTCACCACTGTGTGGCATCTCCCCTTCTTCTTACAACACTCAACAGACGTCTGGGGACCGAGGAGACCAGTTTCTCAAGTTTAGAAATAGGAATGATCTCCCATTCTTGTCTAATACAGGCCTCTAACTGTTCAATCGTCTTGGGCCTTCTTTGTCGCACCTTCCTCTTTATGATGCGCCAAATGTTCTCTATAGGGGAAAGATCTGGACTGCAGACTGGCCATTTCAGTACCCGGATCCTTCTCCTACGCAGCCATGATGTTGTGATTGATGCAGAATGTGGTCTGGCATTATCTTGTTGAAAAATGCAGGGTCTTCCCTGAAAGAGATGACTAGATGTTGTTCTAGAACCTGAATATATTTTTCTGCATTGATGGTGCCTTTCCAGACATGCAAGCTGCCCATGCCACACGCACTCATGCAAACCCATACCTTCAGAGATGCAGGCTTCTGAACTGAGCGTTGATAACAACTTGGGTTGTCCTTGTCCTCTTTGGTCCGGATGACATGGCGTCCCACATTTCCAACAAGAACTTCGAAGCGTGACTCGTCTGACCACAGAACAGTCTTCCATTTTGCCACACTCCATTTTAAATGATCCCTGGCCCAATGAAAACGCCTGTGCTTGTGGATCTTGCTTAGAAATGGCTTCTTCTTTGCACTGTAGAGTTTCAGCTGGCGACGGCGGATGGCACGGTGGATTGTTTTCACTGACGATGGTTTCTGGAAGTATTCCTGAGCCCATTCTGTGATTTCCTTTACAGTAGTATTCCTGTTTGTGGTGCAGTGTCGTTTAAGGGCCCGGAGATCACGGGCATCCAGTATGGTTTTACGCCCTTGACCCTTACGCACAGAGATTGTTCCAGATTCTCTCAATCTTCGGATGATATTATGCACAGTTGATGATGATAACTGCAAAGTCTTTGCAATTTTTCGCTGGGTAACACCTTTCTGATATCGCTCCACTATCTTTCTGCACAACATTGTGGGAATTGGTGATCCTCTACCCATCTTGGCTTCTGAGAGACACTGCCACTCTGAGAAGCTCTTTTTATACCCAATCATGTTGCCAATTAACCTAATTACTGTTAATTGGTCTTCCAGCTCTTCGTTATGCTCAAATTTACTTTTTCCAGCCTCTTATTGCTACTTGTCCCAACTTTTTTGGGATTTGTTGACAACGTGAAATTTGGAATCAACATTTTTCCTTTAAAATGATACATTTTCTCGGATTAAACTTTTGATCTGTCATCTATGTTCTATTCTGAATAAAATATTGACATTTGCCATCTCCACATCATTGCATTCAGCTTCCAGCCGTTAATTCAAACTAGAAACAGTCCGAATCTGCCCGCCTCCAGTCTCTTGATTGGCTGTTGTGGCTCCGATTCTAGTCTCTGATTGGCTGGAATAGTTGCAGAGACAAAGCTGCTGCAGTTTGTCCAAGTGTCACTTTATGACAGTGAGCGCATAGAAGAGTGAGAGAGTAACTTAAATAATCATGAATTATTTTGACTGGCAAAAGTGATTTTCAGCGTGCAAAAACGAGTCTAAAAGCGCGCGCACACGAGAGAGTAGTGCACTAAATATAAATACACATGATTAAGTACATTTAAATTTAACTGATAATATACTACTGTACATTAAAAATTGTAATCTAATGTATACTTTCTGTACATTTGTACAATGATTATTTCGAGCATTTTTTTTTTTTAAATATACCAAAAATACATTGAAAAACAAGTTTAAATAAGTATACTTTTTAAATTAGTCCAACCTTTCACTTAAAGTATATTTTCCAATAATATATTTTTAGAAAGTGTACTATAATACAATTATATTAAAGTATATTTAAAGTTTAATTCCAAAATTTGATAAAAGCATGATGTTTGTATACTTTTTATATATTAACTGATGGTACAATTTTTTGTTAGTATATTTGCAATATACTATCGAGGATTTCAATATATTTGTAATACACTAAAGTGTATTTTTTTTTCACTGGGGAGGTAGTTTGTAATTAAGTACAAAGTTTAAACTATAAAATGTATTGTCTACATTGTTATGTACTTTGCTTCTGCTATAATATTCTGTAGCTCTCAGCCTGTTTTCAATACATTGATGGAATCAACACACCAAGTTTGAACCAATATTGTACCTGTATATTGTAATACTAATGTCTGCCTTTATTCAGTCAACAGTTTAAAGTTTTGTTTGTGTGTTTGTGAGACAACCTGACGTTTTGTTGAACACAAATAATCTATAGTAGGTACTGTTTTTTTTTTTTATCTTGTGCAAATGAAATCTGTTGAACTCATGAATATAATCTGCCTCATAATTACTGGTGTAATGTTTTTCAAAAATATTTTATAGTGTAGAAAATGCATTCAGCATTTGTAAATTATCCTAAACACCTTTACTGTACTGGTAACACATTTGCAATATACAGTAGTTGTATAGAAGACTGCGTGTGGTATATTATATAATAAAAGTGTATTTGTATTAATCAGAAACTGTACTTTTTTAGTACATGTTTTTGTAATTGGCCAGAAGTATAACAGCATGCTACTGCTCTAATAAAAATATATTCATAATATATTACTCATGTATCATTGCTGTATTGTACTCATAATACATTCAATATATACAGTACTTTAATTTCAGCAATTACTGTCAGGTATTTACGTTAGTACACACACAGCCATATACTTTAAGTGTACTAAGTATACTTAAAGTTGTTCCACTTTAGCACACAAAAGTATACTTAATACACTTTAAATTTGGTTTTGTACAATTTAATTACAAATTAAATGCACTGAGTACAAAATTAGTTGTTCGAAAATAGCAAACGTTACAGTAAGTATACTAGTCATTAGTCAGGCTGCAAGTACACTTACAGTACAGTATGTATGCTTTGGAATGTTAGGATTTAATGTACTTGGAATTTTTTCACTTGGGATGTCTACCACACACTGGGGCAGGCCATTGATCTATAAGAAGGAGGGGGAGATGGGGGGGGGGGGTAATCACTGAGCTGTTTAGACTGCAAGCCTTGTGTCAGATTTAAACCATGGGTTGAATCACCACTCAGGCAGCATAAGGGATGTCTGTGTCAGACAGCCTTGAGATGTGACTGCTAAGACAGTGAGTGAATATGTTGTTTCCCAGAGATTCAAAAACTTCCTTGCAAGTGCAAGTCTTGCATCATGGTTACTTTAGCTTTTAAGTCTAATAAAACAATGCAGGGAACAGTGGAAGGTTTACAGAACTCTGCAGCTTTATGCGAATAAAGAAATGCTTGTAATTATACAATAACTTACAGTCATCTACTGTAAGCATCCCAAGTGAAAAAAAAGTATGCTACAGTAAATGTATTAAACACTAGCATGCCAATGCATACTTAAGTGTACTTGCAGCCAGACTAATGACAAGTATCCTTGAAGTTTGCAATTTTGAAATACCTAATTTTGTTAAATTAATAAATGGCATACACCTTGTAATGAATGAATTTTGATGTGGTAGGGGTGCAACAGGTTTGTTTTTTCATATAAATTGCATTTCATACCATCGTCTCACAACCACTTACATTTCAGCAACCACTTTGTTATACAGGTCCTTCTCAAAAAATTAGCATATTGTGATAAAGTTCATTATTTTCTGTAATGTACTGATAAACATTAGACTTTCATATATTTTATATATTTTAGATTCATTACACACAAACTGAAGTAGTTCAAGCCTTTTATTGTTTTAATATTGATGATTGTGGCATACAGCTCATGAAAACCCAAAATCCCTATCTCAAAAAATTAGCATATTTCATCTGACCAATAAAAGAAAAGTGTTTTTAATACAAAAACGTCAACCTTCAAATAATTATGTTCAGTTCTGCACTCAATACTTGGTCGGGAATCCTTTTGCAGATTCTTGTGTCTTGCGTCTCTCAACTTTTTCTTCACAATATCCCACAGATTCTCTATGGGGTTCAGGTCAGGAGAGTTGGCAGGCCAATTGAGCACAGTAATACCATGGTCAGTAAACCATTTACCAGTGGTTTTGGCACTGTGAGCAGGTGCCAGGTCGTGCTGAAAAATGAAATCCATAAAGCTTTTCAGCAGATGGAAGCATGAAGTGCTCTAAAATCTCCTGATAGCTAGCTGCATTGACCCTGCCCTTGATAAAACACAGTGGACCAACACCAGCAGCTGACATGGCACCCCAGACCATCACTGACTGTGGGTACTTGACACTGGACTTCAGGCATTTTGGCATTTCCCTCTCCCTAGTCTTCCTCCAGACTCTGGCACCTTGATTTCCCAATGACATGCAAAATTTGCAACCTGTAGCCCATTTCCTGCACACGCCAGACTCAGTCCACTGCTTCCGCAGGTCCCCCAAGGTGTGGAATCGGTCCTTCTCCACAATCTTCCTCAGGGCCCGGTCACCTCTTCTCGTTGTGCAGCGTTTTCTGCCACACTTTTTCCTTCCCACAGACTTCCCACTGAGGTGCCTTGATACAGCACTCTGGGAACAGCCTATTCGTTCAGAAATGTCTTTCTTTCTGTGTCTTACCCTATTGCTTGGGGGTGACAATGATGGCCTTCTGGACAGCAGTCAGGTCGGCAGTCTTACCCATGATTGCGGTTTTGAGTAATGAACCAGGCTGGGAGTTTTTAAAAGCCTCAGGAATCTTTTGCAGGTGTTTAGAGTTAATTAGTTGATTCAGATGATTAGGTTAATAGCTCGTTTAGAGAACCTTTTCATGATATGCTAATTTTTTGAGATGAGCCACAATCATCAATATTAAAACAATAAAAGGCTTGAACTACTTCAGTTTGTGTGTAATGAATCTAAAATATATGAAAGTCAAATGTTTATCAGTACATTACAGAAAATAATGAACTTTATCACACTATGCTGATTTTTTGAGAAGGACCTGTATGTTGTCAAGGGACAATACTATATTAATGAAAATTGGATATACTTTAGAGTAGTCGATGTGCAGCTTGTGTAGCAGTTAGAGCTGCAGCAAGTAATTGATAAAATTGATAATTATCGATAATTAAATTCGTTGTCACCGAATGCCGTTATTAATTAATTGGGCTGCTCATGTTACTGAGGAGCGCAACCAGAAGATGCACAAATACACAAAGATACACACAGATACACAGCCGTTCGCGCAATGGCGGTTACAGAAGCATCTGCAGGACAAAGCATGTGCCCCAAGTCCTCCAAGGTATGGGAGCAATTTACATTAAACGCCTCTAAAAAGACGGTAAATTCCATCGTAACCTTCACGCTAGATCGAGCTTTCATGGCATGGCAGCACCACAGTCATGCAGGAAGACTTAAAAAGAAAACATGTTGGTGTTACGGATGGTGAAACATCAGCAGAGTCCGTAACAACTGTATCTCTTCATTGTGTAAACGTTGTATAGTTTAAGTGCTTTTGTTTAAACTGTTTGCTAACTTCGGGACAGTCGCGCGAGATCTGTTCACTTGCTACTCGCTAGCATCACATTGCGCAATCACCTCATGAGCAATAGTGATTAGCTAAATGGCGCTACTTTAGATCAGCTTAAATTACACGGTGCGAATAACAGTAGAATATTACATTTAGTGATTGTTGCGGTTTCCAGCGAATGCAAATAACAGGAGATTTGTGACTATTAGCATTTTGCATTTCTACAGTTTTTTTTATAGTCCACTACAAAGTTAACTTGTTAACTACTGTTTGGTTCTGGCCTCGACTGGTGTGGTCAGCTGTTTCTCTGAGGACTTGACAATTCGATAGTTCAGGACTGGAACTTTCTACAAGTCTATCTGAGTCTCCAATAACTACTGGACTCCATTTTACATCAACTATTATAACATCAATTAACATCAACTATTATAGCTGAACCTAACACTGTTTCACCCAGATGAGGATGGGTTCCCTGTCGAGTCTGGTTCCTCTCAAGGTTTCTTCCTATTACCGTCTCAGGGAGTTTTTCCTTGCCACTGTCGCCCTCGGGCTTGCTCGCCAGGGAATATCTCAACATTTTGATTCATACACATTCACATTCCATACAAACTTAAATAATTCTTTTGATTGTGTAAAGCTGTTTTGAGACAATGTCAATTGTTAAAAGCGCTATACAAATAAAACTGAATTGAATTGAAAATTGAAAACTAGCTAATCTGTTTTCAAACAAAATTTACTGTGGTTTTACTTATGCATATATTATTTTATTATATAAAATTTAATTATTCATTCATTCATTCATTTTCTATACCGCTTAATCCTGTGATCAGGGGTGCGGGGGACCTGGAGCATATCCCAGGAGACTTCGGGCACTAGGCAGGGTACACCCTGGACAGGGTGCCAATCCATCGCAGGGTACACACACACACACACACACACACACACACACACACACACACACACACATACATCCAATCACACACTACGGGCAATTTGGGAACACCAATTAGCCTAACCTACATATTTTTGGACTGTGGGAGGAAACCGGAGTACCCGGAGGAAACCCAAAATTACATTATTTTAGCTGTTTATAT
The DNA here is from genome assembly GCA_030522415.1 of Channallabes apus. NCBI lineage: Eukaryota > Metazoa > Chordata > Actinopteri > Siluriformes > Clariidae > Channallabes > Channallabes apus. Next base: position 35,084,246 of record CM060118.1, read on the forward strand.
CTTAACAACTAAATGTCAGTGTATTTTTGTATATATATATATATATATATATATATCCCGCGACCCTAAATACAGGATAAAGCGGTATAGAAGATGAACGAATGAATATATACATACAGTGCTCAGCATAAATGAGTACACCCCACTACATTTGTCAGAAAACCTTTAAGTTTCCTTTCAGAATCAACATTTTCTATGAGATACTATACTACAAAATACTCGCACAAATTTGGGCCATTGATTGCAAACAAGATTTGTTAATTTGCAGATACAAAAAAGTGATTTTCCTAACAAATTCATTCAAGCCCATGTTGCAAAAATGAGTACACCCCAATTATAGTCTTAGGATAAAAGCCACACTTAAGACTACAAAATTCTAATTAACATGCATTCAACCACAGGTGAGTCTAATGATTCATTTAAGAGGTGTCCAGCAGACAAGTGACTATAAAAGGGCATTACTTAACAAAGAAAAGCCCTTCCCATTTCATACTGTAAGCAATGGCTCCACATGGAAGAGAAATGTCAAAAAATCTGAGACAGGAAATAATTTCTTTACACAAGAAAGGTGCGGGCTTCAAGAAGATCAGCAAAGCTTTACATATCAGTCAAAATACTGTGGCGTGGGTGGGGCGGTGGCTGACGACCATCATTCAATTCAATTCAGTTTTATTTGTATAGCGCTTTTAACAATTGACATTGTCTCAAAACAGCTTTACACAATCAAAAGAATTATTTAAGTTTGTATGGAATGTGAATGTGTATGAATCAAAATGTTCAGATATTCCCTGGCGAGCAAGCCGAGGGCGACAGTGGCAAGGAAAAACTCCCTGAGATGGTAATAGGAAGAAACCTTGAGAGGAACCAGACTCGACAGGGAACCCATCCTCATCTGGGTGAAACAGATAGCAGGAAATGATCTGCATTTATACAGTGTTAAGTGTTAGGTTCAGCTATAATAGTTGATGTTAATTGATGTTATAATACTTGATGTAAAATGGAGTCCAGTAGTTATTCGAGACTCAGATAGACTTGTAGAAAGTTCCAGTCCTGAACTATCGAATTGTCAAGTCCTCAGAGAAACAGCTGACCACACCAGTCGAGGCCAGAACCATCTTCTAAGTATAGAGAATCATCCCCAGACATCAGACGCATCCTAAAGAGACACACGGGGCATCCATGCGATGAGACCTCCAACCAGGAACCGGGCACCAGGATGGATCAGACAGGTCCGGAGGGCAGAGGGAGTCTGGATCACTGGCAGCTCAGGAACCACATGTGTAGCTCGACAGAGAGAGAGAGAGAGAGAGAGAAAGAGTGAAAGGGGGAGACAGGGGGAGAGAGGAAAGAGAAAGAGGGGGAGGAAGAGAAGAGGAGGAGAGATTGCAATTAGGTATGGTCACAGTCACAATGTCTAATGTGAATGTATATTTACTGTAGAGTGCAAGCAGGGACTCCGGCAGGACTAACTATGACAGCATAACTAAAAGGGAGAGCCATAAGGAAACACAAACATGAGGGCTCCCTGAGATGTAAAGCAAACAATCACCTCACCGTCAACAAACCTTAGTGATCAAATGAGACTGAGGAAGACAGCATCTAAACATACCAGTTCACCATAATACTCTACGTCCATGAGTCCCCCAGCTCTGCTCCTTTACCTTATGGCAAATCTATTTATAAAATGCTTGGTTAAATAAATAGGTTTTTAGCCTAGACTTAAACACTGAGACTGTGTCTGAGTCCCGAACACTATTTGGAAGACTATTCCATAATTTTGGGGCTTTGTAAGAAAAAGCTATGCCCCCAGCTGTAGTTTTCATAATACGCGGTACTGATAAGCAGCCTGCATCCTTTGACCGAAGTAGGCGTGGCGGATCGTAAGACACTAGCAGTTCGCTCAGATACTGCAGCGCGAGACCATTTAATGCCTTATATGTCAAGAGTAGTATTTTAAAATCAATGCGAAATTTCACAGGGAGCCAATGCAGTGAAGATAGGATAGGGGTGATGTGCTCATATCTTCTGGTTCTAGTGAGGACTCTTGCTGCTGCGTTTTGGACTAGCTGAAGCTTGTTTATGCACCTAACTGAACAACCAGACAGTAAGGCATTACAATAGTCCAACCTAGAAGTGATAAAAGCATGAACTAGTTTTTCTGCATCATTTAGCGACAATATATTTCTTATTTTGGCGATATTTCTAAGGTGAAAGAATGCTATCCTGGTGATATTATCTACATGAGCTTCAAATGAAAGGCTGGAATCTATAATCACGCCGAGGTCTTTTACTGTTGCACTTGACGGAACAGAAAGGCCATCTAAAGTTACGGTGTGATCTAAGATTTTACTTCTAGCTGTATGCGGTCCTATGACTAGAACTTCTGTCTTATCCGGATTAAGCAGAAGGAAGTTAATTAGCATCCAATTTCTTATGTCCTGAACACATTGCTCAACTTTAGTAAGATGGTTTTTCTCATCAGGTTTTGTTGAGACGTATAGCTGTGTGTCGTCAGCATAACAATGAAAACTAATACCATGCTTACGGATTATGTTGCCCAGAGGAAGCATGTAAAGGGAAAAAAGCAGTGGGCCTAAAACTGAACCCTGCGGAACGCCAAACTCCACTAGAGAACATGCAGAATAATCACCATTTAAGTCTACATACTGATAACGATCGGTCAAATAGGATCTGAGCCAGGAGAGGGTTGTACCCTTAATTCCTACTAAATTTTCTAATCTGTGAAGAAGAATAGCATGATCAATAGTGTCAAAAGCTGCCCTGAGGTCGAGTAATACAAGCATAGTTACACAACCCTGATCAGAGGCCAATAGGAGGTCATTTACTACTTTAACGAGTGCTGTTTCTGTGCTGTGATGAGGCCTAAATCCTGACTGATACTGTTCATGTATGCCATTTCTATGTAGATATGAGCATAGCTGCTCCGCTACTATCTTTTCCAGAATCTTAGAGATAAAGGGGAGGTTTGATATTGGCCTGTAATTGGACAGCTGACAGGGGTCGAGGTCAGGTTTCTTAATTATTGGTTTAATAACTGCTACTTTAAAAGATTTTGGAACATAACCAATGCTGAGTGAGGAATTAATTATTCTCAACATCGGTTCTGTTATTACTGGTACTATCTGTTTAAGAAAATGTGTCGGTATAGGATCTAATATACAGGTTGATGAATTTGCAGAAGAGATGAGTGAAATTAGTTCATTCTCTTCAAGAGGAGTAAAGTATTCTAGGTTTGAATCTGACATGGCTAGGTTAACATCAGTATCAATTACATTGTTTGGTTTCAAAGCCTCAATTTTATGCCTGATATTTACAATTTTATTATTAAAAAAGTTCATGAAGTCCTCACTATTGCATGATGTTGTTGTGGAGATTTCTGTAGTGGTCTTATTTCTGGTTAATTTGGCTACGGTATTAAATAAAAATCTAGGATTATTTTTATTTTCTTCTATAAGAGTGGAGAGATACGTTGATCTAGCTACACTAAGAGCTTTCCTATAGTTCAGGATGCTCTCTTTCCATGCTATTTGAAATACCAACAATTTACACTCTAATTTCCGAGCAGTCTGTTTTAAAGTGCGCGTGTGATCGTTATACCAGGGAGCGAGTTTCTTATCTTTAATAATTTTTCTTTTAGCTGGAGCTACATTATCTAAGGTACAACGAAGTGTCGACTCTAAATATTCAGTCGCCTGATCAAGTTCTGTGGGGTCAGACGGTGGCCTAATCGAAGTTGGTAACTCTGGGAGATTACTGATAAAACTCTGTGTGGTAGTTGATGTGAATGTACGTTTAATACGGTAGCGCGGTACTGTGCGTACATTATCACTGTGAGACACTTGAATGGAGACAAGATAGTGATCTGAGATAATTTCAGACAGTGGAATTGTGAATACATTTCTTATAATTAATCCGAAGAATATTACTAAATCTAAAGTGTGACCTGCTTCATGAGTGGGTCCTACTACACATTGATTTACACCTACGGAGTCCAGTATGGATATAAATGCTGTTCTCAGAGGGTCTTCTGGATTCTCAAAATGAATGTTAAAATCTCCAGCAATTAACACTTTGTCTACAGAAATGACCAGGTCTGAGATGAAATCTGCAAATTCACTAAGAAATTCAGAATACGGCCCTGGAGGTCTGTAAATTATAATTAGTGGAATCGACTGAGCTGATTTAATATACTTAAATACACTTATGTTACTATAGAGAATTTCAAATGAGTTAAATTTGTGTCTGTGTTTTTGTACGATAGACAGATTATCATTATGAATAACTGCGACGCCTCCTCCTCTACCAGTTAACCGAGGCTGGTGTATGTAGCTGTATCCAGGAGGACTAGCTTCATTTAGAGCTACATACTCGTCCTGTTTAACCCATGTTTCAGTTAAACAGAGTATATCAAACGCCTGATCTGTGATTATTTCATTAACAATAACTGCTTTTGATGCGAGAGATCTAATATTTAACAATCCTAGCTTCAGATCAGAGGTGCCGGCTGCGCATTCAGTATGATCGGAGTTTGTGGACTTTATGTTAATTAGATTATTGAAACAGACTTTCTGGGTCTTTCTACATTTTTGCTTAGATCGGGGAACAGACACAGTCTCAATATGGTGAACCCTGAGTGACGACTCTATGCAGCTAGCAGACGGTTGGTTTAGCCTGTCTGTCTGCTCCCTGGCCTGGGCTCTGGATTGTCACCGATTAACTAGACCTCTACTGAGACTATGAGCTATACTACAGGAAATGAGAGCAGCACCTTCCCGAGTGGGATGGACACCGTCCCGCCCTAACAGGCCAGCTTTGCCCTCAAAGGTCTTCCAATTATCTATGTAGCCAACATTATTTTCGGAGCACCACCTGGACATCCAGCGGTTCAGCGACCATAACCTGCTGTAAGCTATGTCACCACGTCTCATTGGGATGGGACCAGAGCATACTACTTCATCGGACATCGCCTTCGCTAATTTAAACACCTCTGTAAAGTTATTCTTACTAACCTCTGACTGACGAAGGCGTATATCATTAGCTCCAGCATGTACCACTATCTTAGAGAACCTGTGCTGTCCTAGAGCCCTAAGATTACCTGCTATGTCCGGTGCTCTGGCTCCCGGGATACACCTAACCACTGCCGCTGGCGCCCCTAAAGGTCTAGCTAATGTCACGTGCCTCAGTATAGAGTCTCCTATAACCAGAGCTCTTTCAGGTTTCTCAGCGGGTGCATCACTGAGGAGAGCAAACCTGTTGGACACGTGAAGCGCAGAGGAGGTGTGCTCCGGTGGGCTAGCCTTAGCGTTAGCTTTGGCTGAACGAGTATGCCGCCGAGTCGTCACCCACTCGCCCCGCTGTGAGGGCTCTAATGCCGGAGTCGGGGGCTGTTTATCTCCGCCTGTGGCAACCAGACTGTCCGCTACAGGAATAACGCTGCTCTCACACTGTCTAACCCTCTCTAAAGTCTGGATGCGCTCCTCTAACGCTGATATCTTCTCCGTCAGAGTGCTCACTAACACACACCTATCACAAATAAAATTATCGCTAATGACGGAGGAAGAATGTCTAAACATCCTGCACTCTACACACTGAACAAGCTGAACGGTAGACATTATAACGTACTCTCTGTGTCGGAGTTTTAGTTGTTTAGTTGTTTAGTTGAGGAAACTCGCGCGTTGCGAAACTTTCGCGGCAACAATACGAAAATCATGCCTTGGGGGGGTTCTCTATGTGTCTACCATGGTAGAGAAGGGTGTTTGGGTTAGTGGCTTCGGCCAAGTTGGGGGTGTGATGTGTGTGCTTGACCTCTATGTAAGTGCGTGTGTGCTGAGTAAATAAACTACTCCCCAGCCATTTGCATTGTGGAGCAAGTAAGCTCACTCGTCCTCCAAGATCCCTGCTAGCGTCGAGAAACGCTACATTGGTGTCAGAAGTGGGATGGAGAGTCTCGAGGTGGAGCTCGCCGCCGACTTCGCAGGCTGGTCCTCGGCTGAAACAGTCGTCAGAGTGGCACTCTCGCTGGAGGGTGACGCGCTCCGGGCGCTGGAAGACCTCCGGGCCGATGAGTGGAAGGACTGGGCAAAGCTCAGAGAGTCGATCCACCTCCGGTTCGGCGCTGGTGACCGTCAAGAAGCAGCGTGCGAGGAGCTGGCCAGCAGCGCGTCTGAGCCACTGGGCTATCCAGAGTGCGAGCCAGATAAGCAGGAAGAGCTAGCTTATTGCGCTTTTCTTCGAGGACTCCGACTGCCGCGGCTCCGCGAGCATATCGGGTTAGCAGCACCAGCTTCCCTGACCGAGGCGCTACGCACAGCACAGCGTGCTGAACCCATCCTGGGTGAACATCATGGCGAAAGAGCCGAGCTACCTCCCGCACATATGTATGTATGTGCGTGTGTGCTGAGTAAATAAACTACTCCCCAGCCATTTGCATTGGGGAGCAAGTAAGCTCACTCATCCTCCAAGATCCCTGCTAGCGTTGAGAAATGCTACAATACTGTAGCAAAAGTGATCCAAAAACTTTAGAAAGATGGAAGTGCAACCATCGTACAGACACGTTCAGGCTGTCCACGGAAGTTAACATCTCGACAGGAGCGTCTTCTGATGAGAAGGGTTCAAGAAAATCGCCATGCAAGTTCACTGCAATTAGCTAAAGCAGTAGAAAGCCAAACTGGAATGACGGTTTCCCGTTACACCATACGGCGGACACTGCAGAGGAATGGCATGCATGGGTATCATCCATGTGCATCCTAAAGCCCATGCACAAAAAAGCATGCCTACAATTTGCTAGGGCCAAAGCTGAAAAAAATTAAGACTACTGGGACTCTTTACTCTGGAGTGATGAGACAAAGATCACTGTTTTAGGAACTAATGGTTTTAAAACTGTATGGCGTCGTAAAGGTGAGGATTTCAAAGAAAAATGGATGGTGCCTGCAGTGAAACATGGTGGTGGCAGCATCCTTATGTGGGGCTGCCTGAGTGCTGCTGGTGTTGGGGAGCAGCATTTCATTGATAGTATCATGAACTCAACAATGTACTGAAGGAGAAGATGCTGCCATCACTCCGCGCACTTGGTCGTCGTGCACTTTTCCAGCACGAAAATGATCCAAAACACACATCTAAAGCTACTGTTCCATTTCTGAAGAAGAACAGGGTGAATGGCCAAGTACGTCTCCTGATCTGAACCCAATCGAACACCTGTGGGGAATTCTGAAGCGACAAGTTGAGCATCACTCTCCATCCAGCATCCAGGCTCTAAAAGATGTTATTCTTGAAGAATGGAAAAAGATAGATGTTGCAATATGTCGCCAACTTGTTCATTCCATGCCTAGAAGACTTGGTGCTGTCCTTAAAAATCGTGTTGGTCATACAAAATACTAGATAGATGTAACATCGCCGTCACCACAGCCCGGGAGAATAAGGTCAAGGTCACCGGATTACTGAGCCGACACCTTGTCGCCCCCTAGTGTGTCTGCGTGTAAATGTTCCCCTGTAGTGTCATCAGCACGAAATCACTGCCACCTGTCTACCCTTGTGTGTCTCGTTATATAAGCCATGCTGAACCAGTAGTCCTTTGTCTGTTCACTGTTGTGCACAATTTCCATATCCCCTGATCTTATGTGTGTTTACCCTTCCCTCAGAACTGATCCAAGTCTGCAGAGCGGGTTACAGTGTCTACTTTCGAGGATTACGTCTAGTTTCCGGCTGAAAGGGATTCAGCCCAGTGTGAGTGACTGAGACAAATCAACCGTGTGTTTGTTTGTATTTTTTCAAGGAGAGTTTCGCCTGCAGACCCAGCTCATCGAAGAGTCTATTTCGAAGAGTCAGTGTTTATTTTCGTTGGAAATAAAAAAGAAAGAACTTTGAACTCTAAACCTGCGTCTGCGTCCATATTTTCAGGGGAAGAGAATGACAATGGAGTAGTTTTTGTTGCGGGGTGTATTCATTTTTGCTTTAACCAATTTGATTAAATCTGAAGATTTTGTGATCTAAGTTATATTATTAACCTTAATTTCATGTTATGGAGTTAAACAAGTGTTCAATAAAACTCAGCCTTGTGAAAATTTTGGAAATTGTTCTTTTGTTCATTGAGCTACTGATTAAATTTATACTTTTTAAAAGGGGTGTACTCATTTATGCTGAGCACTGTATATAAAAACACTGTCAACTTGCCAACTGCAATTATTGTTAAAAACAAATCAAATGTTGGTATGGTTTTATATATAGTTATAAAGAAAACATAAAATTAAAGTAGTGCTTAGCTTTCATCCGATTAATCGAAAGAAAGAAAAATAATAATCACCCAACTAATCGATTATCAAACCAATCGTTAGTTGCAGCCCTAATAGCAGTACAGATTCACTGTCCTCTAACAATAACTTAACATGCAGATTCTATATAATTTTCAACCTGTAAAATGTGTATATTAAAAAATACCAAAAATGCAAAATTTCCCAGTTCATGGGAACAGGCCAGCTATCAAATAACTGCAATTACTAGGACCTCATCATCATTGTTTAAGCCTTTTGCTCAACAGTCTTTTCTTATGAATTAATTCTTACAATGCAACATTAACATGAATGTGAGATTAACCATCCCCACCACAAATTTATATTTAATATCTTTCAACCAACCATATAAAACACTTTCAGCCAAAAATACAAAAATTACATACATCTTTGCCTAAAAAGAGAGTGAATAACAAGAGCCTCTTGGGCTGAGTCAGGGTTTTCTTTCCTTCTCCAATAGCTGTTAAAAAGGAATTTTTGACCTTGACAGATGAGGAAGTAAAATCCATTCCCCTACCATGCTGTGCAATTCTACCTCTGATTACTTCTTCTTGTTGATAATTTTTCTATCGTTTTTTTTTTTTACTTTTAGCTCATAAATTATATGAGTCAGGACTGTGGCATTGAACGTCATCAGCATTCTATAGACATGAGAGTAATATAACGTTCACATAACTTTCTCAGGAAGTAGTTCTGAGATAAATAAGATAGGCATTGCCCATCACATGCAAAATAAATCAAATGAATTAATTTTTAAGAATTGCTTTATAACACGCACTGGCAACAAGAAATTATACATGCATAGTGCCTTATTTGATTCCAGTTCTTTTTTGCATTGTGTGCATGTTTAAAACTCTCTACACAAAGTAACTCTAAAACTTAGTAACTAGTGTATTGTGATTATTGTGTAATCAGCCACTAGTTATGTTTATTAAAGCAGTCCATTATCATTACCACATTAAAAATATCCTTGTCTGCTGTCACATCTAACTTAAACTTATTCTGTAATAGCCACCATTAGAAAGGCAGAATCATGATGCTGTTAAGACCTTGCACGTTTGAGCCATAACTCTATGTAACTCATAACTCATTTTCAAGCTTAAAATCCTGTCTCATTGTCAATGCCACTCATGTTCCCTCTGTGGCTCAATTTTGCCCTCAAGGATAAGAGTAGAGGAGAGCATTCTAATGAAATGGAGAGGTATCATTAAGACGACATGACTGTTGGACTTGATTAGGGTAATTACTAGAAGGCAGACATATGCTAGCTCCATTAGGCTCCCCTGTGCCATTTGCAGTGCATCTGCTCTCCATCAGAGGGAGATGCGGGCATCTTCAGTGATTGACAGGTCTTAATGCCGTTCTACTTTTAGCTAGGTAAAGATATGAAGCTGAAATAAAATCAGCACATACAGTATACAGTACTATAGATTTAGAGTTATATTATTGGCAACATGATCAGATGATTAATATATCTGCAGGGTAGGATGTAAAATCATTAGTGGCAGTATAACCTTATGTTTGTTCTCCATAGTATCCGCAGCTGAGAGAGTCTGTTTTTTGGAAAGAATTCCAGATCAGACTCTTTTACTATGTTCATGTTTTTAGTATTTCTTTAGCATGCGTTAGTATTTCTTGTATATGTAATATAAAATAATTACAAAGTTTGTAGCACATATTCTTAACTTTGAAATATGCATAAAATAACATAACAGTATGCCAGTCTTCCCAAACCTTCCTAAAACCTGATTTCTACTAATAATGCTCATTAATAGCAGCAGAGGACCTCAGTATATCCAGAGAAAGTAGGATTCTTGTTTATCCCTGTGCTGGCTTTGGCCACTATTTAAGTTCCAGTTCCTTTTTGTTCAATGGGCAAGCTTTTGTTGAGTTTTCAAGTAATATGTTGGTTATTCATACAACATGTGTATGTACTGTATATACTGTACAGTCAGGTCCATAAAGTTTGGATCAAATAGATGTTTTTGGGTATTAGACACCACCACACTGAATTTGAAACAAAAACACTCAAAACATGAGTGAGGTCAAGACTTTGATCTTTAATTCTAGGGTTTGACAAAGGTATGGCCTTAACCGTTTAGGAATTATAGCCATTTTCATAAACACTCATTTCCAATTATAACTAATTGAACAAATGACTGCCATCGTTGCCATTGCTCCATGACTAATCAAGAGGAATCAGCCACCCCACCTCTCCCCCTTCTCATCTTAAAAAGTAAACCTTTCTCCGTTCTTATTTGAGTTTCTCTCTCTCTCTCTTACACACACACACACACACACACACACACAGAAACACATTGTATCGGAAAAATTAGCAAGAAACATCGCTAATGACACTCATGTGAGCGCATACTAATGTTATCACTGCTGTAAAGTAAAACAAACAAATGAACCTACACTTTACCTTTGAAAAGAATAGCGACAGAGCAGTGTTGTAGAGTCAGAGAGTATGTGTGTGCCTGAAACCGAGAGGGGGTGGGGGGGGGGGGTAAAGGCGAGAGTGTGTGTGTGTGTTTGTGTGTGTGTGTGTGAACGGGCACGGTGTCAAATTATGTGCATGCACACACATAACAACAGAGAGGGAGAAAAGAGATCTTTAACCTCTCTAATGGGACTTTCTTTTGCTTTACACATGCGCACATGTGTGTTATAAGAAACAGTACACGTGCTGTACACACACGCTTACAAACACAAAATAAAATATGTTTTACGCGCACACACGTGGTAAGAGACGCGCACTAAGACCAAGCAGGGGAGACGATTACCCACAATTCCGCAGCGCAAGAGAGAGAAAAAACATTGCCTCCGTTGTGATCATGTGACACTCGTCATCAAAACAAGAAGCCCAAGCGTGCTACATGATACGCCGTGCTCGTAACCCAAGACTTGTTCGTTTTCCAAATGAAAATGTATTAAAACTCGCAAACCGCGTATAAATAAAAGTTTGGACACCCCTTCACTGATTCAATGTGTTTTCTTTATTTTCATGACCATTTACGTTGGTAGATTCTCACTGAAGGCATCAAAACTATGAATGAACACATGTGTTATATATAGAGTTTTGTTTATTACTGAGGTGAATCACAAAGCAGCAAGGTAACCCAGATAGATTATACAGTATAAGCACAGTATACCAGGCAGTCACTCTGCATACTAATTTCTATAAGTTTAGGAAACAAACCCCTGTTTTCAGTGCTGCAGTACTTTTCCAAATTGTGATTGGCCAGTTCACTCAAGACTAGTCTGGGCCTGTTTACTGAGAGAGTTCACCTTGTTCTTATTTTCACACAGCACATTTGGTCTTTTCTGCAATTTACCTCCTACTTGGAGAAATATTTTTCTGGCTGGGACTTATCTGCAGTACAGCCTGTCTTGTCTGACTCCTAAGAAATGCCAATATGGCACAAATTCATGGAAAAAACGGAATGGTGGCCACAATAGAAAGGTGTCCGAACTCTCATTGCACCATAGTCATAATACAGTACATAATAAATAAACTAATAGTATATACTGTATACGTACCACTTTTTTTTCTTCAATTAGTTTGATTTGTCCTCAGTAAATACCAGGTAAGATACTGATTTGGATAAAAAAGGTTTTCACAAAGACTTGGACCACAGTGTTCTGTATTATTACATAATTTCCATGATAAGATTTCTTTTCACGAGAGCAGGCAAGGATTGCTAAAATGTTAAAGATAATTATTTATTGTGAATTACAGAGTGGAAGCTAAAGTTGAAGGTAATTTAAAGGAAATATGTACGAATTAATGGCGTTATTTGCTTTTAATGGTGTGTTAAGGAAGTTTATATATATATATATATATATATATATATATATATATATATATATATATATATATATATATATATATATTCAGCTTGTGTGAAAACTAGACTCTATTTCAGACAAGCAGTCCATGATGACTTATTAGCTAATTTGCAGTACAAAGAGGAATGTGGTGGTTGCAGATCCTAAATTTAATTATTGGATAAAAATCAGGGGCTGTAATAAAGATAAAAGCCTACGGACCTACAGTACCTGATTAATCTGTCTACAGACTCTGATGTCTTTGATCTCAGTCATACCTGATACACTGGGGACTCTAAGTAAATGAATGTTGTGCTGTATTGGAGAAGAGTCAAGTCACCATAGAAATGTACTACTGTATACTATACTGTAGAGAGCCTCCAGCATTATAACCTAATATGCAAATACATGCTCTAACAATCTTGGCTGCATGCCACTCTCAGGGTAAGCTTGTGGTCTTTTACTTATTGGTGCTCATTCCCCTTGACAAAGTCAACAGTCAGTAATTTAAAACCAAAGCAAATAAACGTGTAGCTTTCCCACTCGCCTGGTGCTTATTCTCTTCAGAGTTGGTTTCGCTCAGTTTATAGACACCTATATGCTCAGCTCACAGCTTACAGAGAGAACACACACCACTGTATATGGCCAACATCCTATTTCATATTTAGGCCCCCTTTTCTAGTTAGAACAGTACTGTATCTACTCATCTGGGAAGCATTTTCACTAGATTAAGCAAATTCCCACAGCAAGCACAATCCAGCACATTTAACCATAATAGCATTAGGGGGGCCAGGCACTAAGGTTGCACAAGGATGCCTAGGATGCAGTTCTTATTCCAAATTTACTGTATCCCAAAGGTGGTCAGTTGGGTTGAGGTCAGGGCCCTGTACAGAACACCCATGCTCTTTTACTTCAACCTTGACACACCGTGGAGCTCAATTTGTGTATAAGGAGTTCAAGTCAAGGGCATAATCAGTCTGTTTACAGCAAACCTTAAGAAACTCTTACCTGCTGTCTTAATTATTTGAGCATGCAATTGCCCACCGCCTGAGTGAAAGCTAAGATACTATTCCACCCCTACACATTGCAAGATTTGCCTGTTTCTAGGATTTTCTTACTGTTTACATGCTGCTCCAACTATGAACTTACTTCTACGGACGTATCTTTGGTATGAATGACGTTGTTGTCTAAACAAGCCAGCGCATATGCACAGTGGGGTCTCTTTACTGGTTGATGCTACCAAAACTCTGGTAACTCTGAAAAGGCAAACCAAAACGGAGACAAATCGGTTTAATCTGAGTGGCGTGAAGGAAAGCATGTCCAGTTTCCCAGCCAAAGCCATAGTCTTGTCAATACATGGCACTGGACAGGCATCAAAATATTAAAGCCACATTCACACATCTCTTGTTACGGGCACAATCATGATAGAACTGTTCCAGTCATTGTGTGACTCCTCAAATATTCTAATGTACAGGAATGTGCCCAATTTGCTTCAACCCCTTTTTTGTGTCCAGGCAGTCGATATGACTGATATGACTGTTACTATGAAAAAGTAACATCCCCCAACAATGCTTGTGAACTATAGTAATTAGAGATTATTAATCAATAATAAATTTTGAGTAAGAATTTAAGTAATTAAAATGTATTCACCAGCTTGTTTTGCATGTAATGGATACGTGGACATCCCATCTGTTGTCTAACCTTAGCTTAGCTATTCATACTTGCCAGGCTCCTTGCATGCTTGCTAATAACTGACTTGACAAGTCTGGTCTCCTCGATGTCTTTTGTGAACTTTTGGATTGAGTCGCATGATTACGATCCACTTTTCCTTTCCGCCATCTTTATTTTTTCTGAACTAGGAAAAAAACCCTAAACTGATAGGAAAATGTGCATCTGCTTTTCATTAATTAGTAATGTTTAAACAAATATTGTTTGTTAATATGTTACAGGTTAAAGGGATTGTCTGAGCTTTTTCCAAATCTCTCTTAAATCAAAATTGAGGTGCATATAAGTACATTACAATTGGTCTCGGTCGTTACAAATTTTCCTGCTCTGCACACTGACTGTGTTTGTCACCTGCAACGGGAGTCCAATGTAAGTAATCAGGGTCAAATTCCACAGCTCTCGTTTCATTAACAAAGAGCCAAATAAGTAGGTATATTTTGAAGTTACTGTGTATTTAGTAGAGATGTTCCGATACCATTTTTTCCCTCCCGATACCGATTCCGATACTTGGGCTCAGGGTATCGGCCGATACCGAGTACCGATCCGATACCTGGGTGTGTATCTGTACTGTGTGTGTGTGTGTGTGTGTGTGTGTGTGTGTATATATATATATATATATATATATATATATATATATATATATATATATATACACACATTATTAGTTATATATATAGTATGTGTGTGTGTGTGTGTATATATATATATATATATATATATATATATATATATATATATATATATATATATATATAATAAATATATATATAATTTCTTTTTTTAAGTAAAATACTACTAGCCCTGTGTAACGGGTTCGACCCTAAGTGCACGGGCGACACCATGAAACACGGACACGAGGCGAGGTCTTACAGGAAAAAGGGTCATGTATTTAGAAAAATGGGGAAGGAAAGGGTTAAAGGCTCTATGCGGTCTTTTCCCCTTCGGCGGCAGGGATGCGAAGGCGGGCTCTACGCGGAAGTGAAGGTGCCGCGGGAGCTCGCGCAGCTCGTTCACGCGCTCCTCTCGCGGAGATTAAAGGCGCCCCCCTTTTTAAAGTCTCTGGGCCGCATCACATCGCCCCGCTCTTGTGCCACTGTCTCTCATAAAATCCACCGCGTCGCAAAGTCCAGCTTCCCAACAGTCAGACCCCGAGCTACACTCCCCGCTGTGTTTTATAGCGCCGATAGCTCATGGGCCGTTGCCTGATTCTGCGGCCCTGCTACTTCACATACCTAAAGGGGGGGGAGGCCGCCTAACTAGTGAGTGAGGAGCGATATCAATTTGGGCGCACGCCCATCACATGCGCACGCCGCATAAATAGGTTATGTTTAGGAAAATGGTATCGGATCGGTATGTGGACTCAAGTACTCGCCGATTGCGATGCCAGCTTTTTTTGTGGTATCGGCAGCATTTCCGATACCAGTATCGGAATCGGAACAACCCTAGTATTTAGTACAAATTACACTAGTTCCAGTGAAAGAAAATAATTACACCGGTATTAAATACAAGATACCAACACAATTTAGCTCAGTGAGGCTGCAGAAGTTTGAGTCTCAGCTGAACTTTGCATTTTGCCTGGAATGAGAGTTGGGGGATTTATCTCCAATTACTTACAGTTTACTGTATTTGCATTCTGGGTGACAAACTTCTGGGTGTCAGTGTGCAGAGCAGGAAAATGTATAATGACCCAGAGCTACTGTACTATTGTACTTACTGTATATGCACCTCAATTTGGATTACAAGTCTACCTGAGCCTCCAATAACAAACTGACTTCATGTAAACTTAAAGACATCAACTGTTATATTGAATAACCAGCCGCCTAACACACAGTATGACTGCAGATCGATCCCTACTATCTGTTATCACCCACCTGCTGAGTCTGGTTACTCTCAAGGTTTCTTCCGATTGCCATCACGGGGAGTTTTTCCTTGCCACTGTCGCCATCGCCCTTGGCTTGACCATCAGGGACAATCTTATTATTTTGATTCACACACATTCACATTTCATATTTCAAACGTCCATAATTCTTTCAATTGTGTAAAGCTGCTTTGCAGCAACAACCATTGTTAAAAGCACTATACAAATAAAATTTAATTTAATTGGATTGACAGATAAAAAACTAACTAGCCCTTTAAAAAAAAAAGTGCAAAATTTGCAACCGCATTAGTAGTTGTACTTAAAAGAAGCTAATGACTTGGGCACGGGCAATAGAATGGTTGTGACATTTTGAGATTTGAAAATATTCAGTTGAGCCCACATGCTTTTATTATAAATATATGCATGAGTTTTGACACTTGAATTTTGAAAAGGTCTAAGTGAATGCTTGTTCGTGTGTTAATGGGTTTACAGTAATTAAGCATGATGAACATGGACCAAAATCATCTGAGCAATGAAGTAGCACAGAATGTCCCATGAAACTACGTAAATACAGTACTGTATATGCAAACAAACAAATCAAACAAGATAAATACAGGAATACTTTTTCACATTTATTATTTTGGAAAGTGTTCCTATGACATTTCAAGTAGCTGAATGACCAAAAAAAATCGGAATGAAATATTTAGTCTTTTGCTAGAATTTCCTGTCTTGGCATGTCTGTGTTGTTCTTGACAGCACGCTGTAGGAAATAAGTGCAGAGCTTTGGCCTTTCCCTAAGCATAACATGTTTCAACATTCAACATAAAATACTGTATACTGTATATATACAGTATAAGTCAGACCTGAAAATCTAATAAATTGATGTCATATTAATGTTGAACTCATTTATAATAGTTGTTACTTGGTTGTACTCATAAGGGGAATCAGCATAAAGACACCATGTCGGTTGTGATTCTGCCTCTGAGTGCAGGTGAGGAGACATTGGAGCTGCACTCGGTGGATTTGGAGGTGGAGGCCGTGGAGAAGCTGATCCGTGAGCTACAGGTGAAGCTGGCCCGGTTACAGCAGCGGAAAGCCATGCTGGAATCGACGCAGACCGACGCTCACCTGTCCCAGGTAAATTCTCGGCGTGAGAATTCTCCTACAACCTCAACCCCGCGTGTTTCTCTGCCCAGGTCCAACACACCAAGGATGCAGCCCGCCCATTGTTCCTACACGCCGGCGCCGGGATACCACGGACCCTGGATACAGGAGCGGCGGAAGAAGCACGCCAAGCCCCGGGCGAGGACCTCTCCCCCTCCACCACCACCACCCGTCTTCGACATCTCGACCCAAAACCGCTTCGCTCCTCTCCGCGAGACGGCACATGACGTCCTGGTCATCGGAGACTCCATCGTTCGTCACGTGCGTGCTACCACGGCTAAAGGTAAGGTGTACACACGCTGTTTACCTGGTGCACGTGTTCTTGATGTTGCTGCACAGGTGCCTGCTGCCCTGAGGAGGAACATTGGAGCTGTGGTTCTTCATGCCGGCACGAACGACACCAGGCTGAGGCAGACGGAGATCCTAAAGAAGGACTTCAGGAGCCTGGTCGAGAAGGTCCGCAGCACATCACCCACGACAAGGATCATCGTATCTGGACCGCTTCCCACATTTCAGCGAGGAATCGAGAAGTTCAGTAGATTATTTGCTTTTAATGAATGGTTACAATCTTGGTGTCAACAACAGAAACTACGCTTTGTTGATAACTGGAATGTTTTCTGGGAGCGTCCTAGGCTCTATCACACCGATGGCCTACACCCTAGCAGAGCTGGAGCAGCGGTCCTCTCTGACAACATCTCCAGAACACTACGAACCATCTGACTGGCGGTAAGTCATACTGTAGATTCCAAACATATTAGACACATCACAACTCACCGTAGTGATAGACGAACACACATAGCTTGTCCTATAGAAACTGTGTCTGTTCCCCGAATACTGAGAAAAAAGAATAAATTTGTTAAATTTGCCCGAAACAATCTGATAACCATAAAACCAGAAAAAGGCAAAATAAGTAGTCAAAATCCACCTCTAAAGTTTGGACTACTCAACATTAGATCCCTTGCGCCTAAAGCACTTATTGTTAATGAAATTATCTCAGATTATTGCCTTGACGCACTCTGTCTCACTGAAACCTGGCTTAAACCAAATGAATATTTTGGTCTGAATGAGTCTACTCCGTCAGGATATTTCTATAAGCACGAGCCCCGTCTAATTGGTCGCGGTGGTGGTGTCGCCACTATCTACAATGATGTACTCACTGTTACCCAGAAAATAAGGCCCAGGTTTAATTCATTTGAAGTGCTTATCATTAATGTTGCACTAAATGAAATACGTAATAAACCCTTGCTATATTTTACCCTGGCCACCGTGTACAGACCCCCGGGGCCATATGGCGATTTTCTTAAAGAATTTGGACATCTGCTATCAGACCTATTGGTTAACTCTGACAAAGTATTGATAGTAGGAGACTTTAACATTCATGTAGATGATGCTAACGACGCTTTAGCACACACATTTATGGATTTACTAAATTCCTTTGGGGTTAAGCAAAATATAATTGGAGCAACTCACCGCTTTAATCATACGCTAGATTTAATTATATCCCATGGTATAGATGTCTCTAATATAGAGATCATACCTCAAATTGATGATATCACAGATCATCACCTCCTGACATATACTCTACCCGTAGAACAGATTAGCTGTGTCTCCCCACGTTATCAATCTGTTAGAAATATGAATCCCACCACTAAAGACAGATTCACAAGTAATCTGCCGGATCTGTCCCAATTTCTTATTAGACCCCTAAATGCAGATGATCTAGATGAAGTGACTAGCAGCATGGGCACTATTTTTACCAGTACATTAGACACTGTTGCTCCCATCAGATTAAAAAAAGTCAGAGATAAAACATTGGCACCGTGGTACAACAGTCATACTCGCGCCCTAAAGAGAGCAACCCGTAACCTCGAGCGAAAATGGAGGAAAACTAAATTAGAAGTATTTCGAATTGCATATAAAGACAGTATGTGCAGCTATAGACAGGCTCTAAAAACTGCTAGGACCGAGCATCTTAGCCAACTGATAGCAAGAAACCAAAACAATCCCAGGTTCTTATTTAGTACAGTGGCTCGCCTAACAAAACCTAAGAGGCCCGCAGAGAGTATCCCATCACAGTTTAGAAGTGAAGACTTTATGGACTTCTTTAATGAAAAAATCAATAATATCAGGAAGAAAATAATGGAGGTTCAACCTCTAATAGTATCTCACGATCCAGTTCAGCCTATAGCTTCACATTTAGATTTTCACTGCTTTACAGGTATAGGACAGTAAGAGCTGTATAAACTCATCACCTGGCTAAATCAACAACGTGCCTGTTAGACCCAATCCCAACCAGATTTTTAAAAGAAGTGATGCTTACGGTTGGAGAGCCACTCCTAAACATTATTAATTCTTCATTACATCTAGGTCACGTCCCTAAACCTTTCAAGTTAGCAGTTATTAAGCCGCTTCTTAAAAAATCTAATTTGGACGCGAATGAAATAAAAAATTACAGACCGATTTCAAACCTCCCGTTCATATCAAAAATACTAGAAAAAGTAGTATCAGCTCAAATTTGCACATTCTTGCAGGATAACAACATCCTTGAAGAATTTCAGTCAGGTTTCAGGCCCCATCATAGCACAGAAACTGCACTAGTTAAGATTACAAATGACTTGTTTTTAGCTTCAGACCAAGGCTGCATCTCATTGCTAGTCCTGCTTGATCTTAGTGCTGCATTCGACACTATAGATCATAATATTCTCATAGATCGCTTACAAAATTATATAGGTATTCAGGGACAGGCATTAAAATGGTTTAGATCTTACCTGTCTGATCGCTACCATTTTGTAGATCTAAATGGAGAACCATCTGGTATAATGCCAGTGAAATATGGGGTCCCACAAGGGTCAGTTTTAGGACCTCTGTTGTTCTCAATATACATGCTTCCCTTGGGTAACATCATTAGAAGACATGGGATTAGTTTCCATTGTTATGCTGATGATACCCAATTATATATCTCAACTAAACCAGACGAAATACCTAAGCTGTCTAGATTAACTGAGTGTGTCCAGGACGTAAAAGATTGGATGACCAATAACTTTCTTTTATTAAATTCAGATAAGACAGAGATATTACTTATTGGCCCAAAAACCAGCACACAACAGCTTTCAAAATTCAGCTTGCGCTTAGAAGGATGTACTGTTATTACCAGCTCAGCAGTAAAAGATCTGGGAGTAATATTAGACAGTAACTTGTCTTTTGAAAATCACATTTCAAATATCACAAAAACAGCCTTTTTCCATCTTCGAAATATTGCTAAACTTAGGAACATCTTATCTGTATCTGATGCAGAAAAACTAGTTCATGCATTCATGACCTCCAGACTGGACTATTGTAATGCATTACTAGGTGGTTGTCCTGCATCCTCAATAAACAAGCTTCAGTTAATCCAAAATGCAGCTGCCAGGGTTCTCACTAGATCCAGAAAATATGATCATATAACCCCAATATTATCATCCCTGCACTGGCTACCTGTTCAGTTTAGAATAAATTACAAAATAGTATTACTTACATACAAGTATTATGTACATACAAGGCCTTAAATGGTTTAGCTCCCACATACCTAACCAGTCTTCTGATGCGCTACAATCCACCACGCGCCTTAAGATCACAAAGCTCCGGACTTCTGGTAGTTCCCAGAATTTCAAAATCTACAAAAGGGGGTAGGGCTTTTTCATATTTAGCTCCAAAGCTTTGGAATAGCCTTCCAGACAGTGTTCGGGGAGCAGACACGGTTTCTCAGTTCAAAAGTAGACTCAAGACGCATCTTTTTAATCTGGCATACACATAACTCATCCCAGTACTCATACTCCAGTACACCTATACCGAATGGCAACTACGCTAATTCTCCCCATCTGTTCTGTATTTCTCTACCCATCCCGAGGCATCGGGAGATTTTGCCAGCTTCAGTAGACAAAGGCCGACCCTGCGAGGTTCCTGAGGCATCCAGAGAAGGACCAGCTCCAGCTGGATTCAGCTTTATGATGGTTGGAGCTACACATGCTGCTCCTGTGCTTCCAGGGATCCAGACCTCATCTGCCCTCTGCACCTACTGACTCGTGCCTATGCTGAACTGGTCTTCATGTCAATTTAAATAATTTCTGTCATATTGAATTTTCACCTGCACAACACACAAGATGTTATATCATTTCTATCTGTTATCGCCCAAATGAGGATGGGTTCCCTGTTGAGTCTGGTTCCTCTCAATGTTTCTTCCTAATGCCATCTCAGGGAGTTTTTCCTTGCCACCGTCGCCGTCACCCTTGGCTTGCTCATCAGAGAAATTTCATTCATTCGTCTCATTATTATCTGCACATTTTTCTCACACATCCACACTTCCAATTATTTTCTTTTCTATAATTATTATTATTATTTGTTTTTATTTATTTATTTTCTATTATAATTTTATATATTTATTTATTATTTTATATATAATTATTCTATATATAGGTTTTTTTTTTTTTGTTAAATTTCTTTAATTTTTGTGAAGCTGCTTTGAGACAATGACCATTGTTAAAAGCGCTATATAAATAAAATTGAATTGAATTGAATTGAATAAAGGAATATGAAATATACTATTCTGCACATACCTGCTGGACATGTTTCTCTATGCAAAAACAACCTTGAAATTCAAAGAACTACAGCCAAGTCATATCTGAAATCTAATGTTGCAGACCTTCAGCATTATAACTCATTAGCAAGGAAAAAAGTGAAAAAAGTGAAACTGCTGTGTCGTTGATACAAAGTATGTTTCTATATTGATCTGATGGAAATTTTTTATTTCTTATATGAAACTGATATTTTTACGTTGCTTAAAAGCAAACATCGCAGCCCCTGTTTAAACTTAAATGTAATCCGTTCACTCAACGCACATTTCTGCTTCAAACCAAAGGTTTGCCGTGTCACGTGACCTCATGACGTAGTATTGTCGCGGACTGAATCACGTTCTGCTGGCGGCCATAGTTTCTCAAAGAACACAACAGGAAAGAAAGCGGATTCATGTCATTTCTATGTTAAATGTATCTCTTCCATAAGCAAATTTATGATTTATGTCAGGAACAACTACTTTGTAGATTGAGTTGTGTGTCCGTGTTTGCTACTGTAGCTAAAAACACCTATATTACCTACATTAGCATTAGCTAACTAACGAGGTTATTTTCAAAAACACCGGAGTTTCTACACTAAGTCGGCGGCGCTGAATAACATGAAATTATTTATATTTAAGTACCGAAAAAATTAATAGGAAAGTGACGTAAACATAGAACAAGCCAATTTAGAGTGAGTGCTGTTTGTGGTGTCTTTATACAGTAGTTATGTTTAAACCCTTCTGGACTTGCTAACGTGTAAGTAATGTAATATCACTAAAACTATATTCCCTCGTATGAAACGGGGCTTTAGCACATGTTCCTGACATACTGGTGACACGTTGACACGTTTTTAACGGTATCAGTATATAATCCCCAACACTGGCAGCAACTCCATACGTTGATTTAAGGTCATGAATGAAGTTTAAAAGTAAACATGAAATCTTTATTCACTTTTGTGTTTACAGGTCTGTTAGCTTTTCTGAAAGGACATTATTTTACCCATACTGCAGAAAATCAGTCCCAGAATGCACAAATAAAAACATATGTGGATAAATTTTTAAATGGAAATGATACAATAGAATTGCTGTGAATTTAGTAAATGTCAGTGTAATCTAAATATCCTAAAATAAACTCCCTCAAAATAACGTAGTACTGAAAATTAGTAGTTGAATTATCTGATAATATCAGAGAATAATTTAAATTATCCTGCGAAACTGAATTATGTTCATGGGTTTATTGTATTATTAGTAGTGAGCACTTGCCAAGCAACAAAATGCAGTTATTTTAAAGGTGTGTGTGTGTGTGTGTGGTGGTGGGGGGGGGGATTATTTCTATACACACTGTAATTAAGATTTGCTAAAAACTTGAGCCAGTCCAATTTGTGTTTATTCTTTTTTTTTACGATCAGTAATGAGTTTCTGAGAATTAAAACTTCTCCACTTCAAGCAAGATTACTGGTTTCCTTGGACAAGCAACGTTACAAATTAATTGAGATCATCAGAAAGGGAAGAATTGTCAGAGAGAAGACCAGAGATATAATCATCATCGTCAAGTTCTTGATCTGGTATGTACGCGCTCAAAAAAGCAGAAATTAGCTTGATGTGAAATGTAATATTGTGAATGGAAGCCACAGGACCTGAGCAAGGCATCCACATCAAGTTGGCTGTGACGCACTAAATTAAAACATAACTAGCAGAATAAAACATTTTAGTTTAACTTTTTCACAGGTTAGTATATGCTGTCTGAATACAGGTTTCGATGTCTGCCATGTTCATTTTATCACGCTTCACAAGCCTAACATAACCAACAATACTATGTTTGTTTTTACATTCCCAGAGCCTGGAGGTGAATGTATGAAGAGAGGATCTCCTGAAATGTCTTATGGTGTATTTAGTGGAAAATGTGGACCAACTGATTAAGCGCTGATAAGCATTTGTTCATAAGGTATTTCAACCTTAGAACTGAAAAATGTTACTGAATAGATAAATTAGCATTGCTCAAAGATCCAGGTGGCAGCTTGGTGGTGCTGGGGTTTGAACCTGTGAGCTTCCGATCAGTATACCAACATCCAAAAACCACACAACTACCTCTGCCCCTTCATATTCACAAATATGCTCAGTGGCATTATCAGCTGCAGCACAATCTTTAAACAGGGCCATTATTTTTTTTTTTTAATCATAGTATGTATTAATATTAGTTACATACATGCTCCTAAACCTTGTGGAAAGACTTCACAGAAGAGCTGAAGCTGCAAAAGGCCAACATCATATTAAACCCTATGGAATAAGAAGTGGATGTTACTCAAGTTTATACTGTATGCATGTGAAGGCAGGCGAGCCAATACTTTTGGCAATATAATGTAATATATAATGTGTGTGTGTATATGTATGTCAGTTGTTTTTGCCTGTTCATTGACATAATTACATTTAACTTGATGCACCTTAATCCTAGGTGGGGTTTTTTTTTGCACTCATAGGGAGCATTAAGTGATTTTACATTAATACATCAGACACTGTTTTACCAAATAGAGCAACTTGTATAACAAATGTCTTTTCTTTTATGAGGTTGTTCAGAAAGATGAAGCTCAGGCAGAACTTGTGAGGTGCACAATGGCCCTGTTTGTCCTCAGGTAGGAAGAGGACTGTCTTCAGCCTCCACATGAAATCGGGGTTGTGACTTACTGTCGCACATGAATGTTTCATGTTGTTTGGCCTCATCTATGTGCTAAACTTGCATTGTTTTATTTATTTAATTTTTGTTGTCTGTCTTTTAATGGGAGAAATAATGGTACAACAAAAATAATAGGTAATGTACGGTTTCAAGGATTGTAACCAAAAACAAATAAATGTTTTTGAGGAGAACTTGTTTGCTCATTGTCTTCATTCATAAATATAACTTCTCTACATAAATTAACTTTTTTGGCACGGAGATAAGTACATTTCTTTATTTCAGAAAAAGACTTTGTTGATTTTTATCTATAAAAATTTACGCCTATTACTTTATACTAAATTAATGTAATTTGTTTCTTTCAAGGTAAACACTAAACTTAAATATAATGTTAAATTTTAGGTTTTTCTAAAGTGATATAATCAAGTTGTTAGAAAATAAGTTTTACTGGCCTAAGGCATTGTAATAACTTTTGTTTCTGATTTGGATGGATGAATTTCTTTTGCTTTGGGGAAACTTAAAAATATATTTATATTTAATCCAAATTAATCCTTACATAATATTATAACATTTGATTTGAGAGAAAGTAAATAAGTTGCTTGTAACAAATTGAAGCAATTTTTTTTAAGTTGATCCAAAGTATAATTTTTTTCAGTGTACTTAAAATTTTTAATTTTTACTAAAGTGAAAATCAAGTTGTTACAAAGTCGAAAAATTGTTTTACTGGCCTAAGACAATGTAACAACTTTTGTTTTTGATATGGATGGATGAATTTATTTTTGCTTTGGGGAAACTTAAAAATATATTTATATTTAATAAAAATAAAATCTTAAATAAAATTATAACATTTGATTTGAGAGAAAGTAAAAAAATTGCTTGTAACAAATTGAAGCAATTTTTTTAAGTTGATCCAAAGTATCACTTTTTTCAGTGTAGCTTAAGCCTTAAATTATACATTATGGTTACATTTCTGGTACATTACAGTTCTGGATATTGTTATTATTTATACAAGTATATACAGTGGTGTGAAAAACTATTTGCCCCCCTCCTGATTTCTTATTCTTTTGCATGTTTGTCACACAAAATGTTTCTGATCATCAAACACTTTAAACTATTAGTCAAAGATAACACAAGTAAACACAAAATGCAGTTTTTAAATGAGGGGTTTTATTATTTAGGGAGAAAAAAAATCCAAACCTACATGGCCCTGTGTGAAAAAGTAATTGCCCCCTGAACCTAATAACTGGTTGGGCCACCCTTAGCAGCAATAACTGCAATCAAGCGTTTGCGATAACTTGCAACGAGTCTTTTACAGTGCTCTGGAGGAATTTGGGCCCACTCATCTTTGCAGAATTGTTGTAATTCAGCTTTATTTGAGGGTTTTCTAGCATGAACCGCCTTTTTAAGGTCATGCCACAACATCTCAATAGGATTCAGGTCAGGACTAAGTGATTTCTTGATTGAAACAGGTGTGGCAGTAATCAGGCCTGGGGGTGACTACAGATATTGAACTCAGGTGTGATAAACCACAGTTAAGTTATTTTTTTAACAAGGGGAGCAATCACTTTTTCACACAGGGCCTGTCAGGAACTAACTCGGGATGACCAGAAAGGCAATAGCTTTAGCAGTTAGCCCTGTAGCATGAATGGTAAACCCAAACGCGGATGGACACGAGCGGGCAGGATAATCACGCGCTTTACTATAAGGACTCTCACAGTGAATGAGCAAAGGAAAGACACAATCTAACCCTAGTCCTATAAACACACACTCAGTCTGAAAGTAAAGCCAAGAAAGTGAGTACTCACATGAACGGGAACGATTCCGAAAAAGCCTGGGCATAACTCAATGACAGAGCAATGTGCGGCGCCATCTTGTTTCCTTTTATGCTTTCAGGTTTGCGACCGTCTTACTTCTGGGTCCTAATGCCGGTCGCGGCTGAGTGCGCATGATAGGGCCATGTAGATTTTGAGTTTTTTTTCTCCCTTAATAACGTAAACCTTCATTTAAAAACTGCATTTTGTGTTAAATTATGTTATCTTTGACTAATAGTTAACGGTTTTTGATGAGCAGAAACATTTAAGTGTGACAAACATGCAAAAGAATAAGAAATCAGGAAGGGGGCAAATAGTTTTTCACACCACTGTATACTTGTTATTACAATAAATGCAACTTCCCGCCATTGTCGAAAAAATATAATACAAGTTATTAAGACATTATGTTCTTGGTATTTCCATTATCATTGAGACTTCAAAAGGAGGTCAAGTTGAAAAGATCAAGATTATCAAGTGTTTTTTTTTTTTTTTTAATCAGACACGTCAATCCCGTTTCACGAAACATTTCCGTCTCAAAACTCTCGTTCATTCCTGTGGTACGCACACTGCGTTTCAATTTGCAGAAGCAAATGAAGCATGAACTCTAAAGAGATTTAAATCACACTCCTGTCTTTTATACTGTACATCGTATGCTTTACTTGAAATCATGATCAACATTATCTCTGACTGTGCAGCATGTAGTTTTAGAATACTCATTACTTTTTCAGTATGAGAAACCAGAAACACAAATGAGTCAGGGCAATATCGCTCCAGTTGTACACCACAGTTAAGTCAACTGTTTGTGAAACTGGCTTAATGATGCTTTTACTGTTGCATTCACATTTCACTGCTGGATTCGACTGTGTTCAAATGTGTTGTACTACATAAAATAATTCAGTCAGTTTTATTTAGGTACTGTAGCTGGTTAAAGCAGTCAAATGTGATGAAATAGGGTGACATAAATAATGTATATCCACACAACAGGGCTGTAAGAAATAGGACAGGGTGTGAGAAAATGGGTAAAAATACTGCTTTAGTGTTGCTGTAGCATAAGAGAGGGCGATGATAATGCAAACAAAATTATGGACCAAAGCAGATTTAAAAAAGAAAAACCCTTGAACTGGTGGATTTTAAATGTCCCATGCCAGTTGCATAACTGCACATGATAAAAAAAAGGGTTATTCCCAACGACATGATGATACACACAAATCATCCATAACATTAACACATGAACACTGATATATACTAGTAAACTGGTGACAGGATCTTGGACACTCAAGGCTCATGTGGCCTGTCTGGTCCGATCTCATGGAAAAGCCAATGCAGCACAACTGGCCAAAAAAGTCTATACTGGCCATGATAGAAAGGCACCAGAACACCCAATGCACCACAGCCTGCCATGCCCAAGGCACTGCAGGAAAAGACACACATGAGATACCCCGGACAAACAAATCTTATCACAGGGGGCCCAACCCACAACCCACAGCAACCAAGTGTGTAATGACATCTTACAGAGGACAAGATTACGTTTTGATTCTGTTTCTACCCATCCACTGTATTTTATAGTTGTCTTGTTGAAACAAGACTTTCTGATGGCAAATACTTGGGTTGTGATTTCCCAAATAATTGTTCCGGTTATGTCGTGAATCCTTTCAATAGAAATAGAAGAAAAAATTGATTAAGTTATGAATCATGATTATTTTGTGTGCCGATTCAGGTATTGTCATGCTGACTCAAAAATATATATGTTAATTATTTAATTACTCACTCACTCATCTTCTATACCGCTTTACCCTATATTCAGGGTCACAGAACCTTAGAGCCTATCCCAGGAGGCTTAGGGCACGAGGCGGGGTACAATGACAGGGTGCCAATCCATCGCAGGGCACACACATATATACTGTACACATACTCACACACTACGGCAATTTGGGAATGCCAGTTAGCCGAATCTACATATCTTTGGACTGTGGGAGGAAACCGGGGTACCCGGAGGAAACCCACCAAGCACAGGGAGAATATACAAAAATCCATCACATCGAGCCTGGCCGGGAATCGAAACCGAACCCTGGAGGTGCAAGGCGACAGTGCTAACCACCGTGCCGCCTATTGTTTAATTAATAATTTATTAAATAAGCTAAATGTAATGACTCATGTTCAAGTTATAACAACTTATCACTTACAAAAGTTTTAAGTTCCTAAAATTGTAACAAAATCTAAAGAAAAAAGTTCCATAGAAATGGGATATTTATAAAATCATGATAGAATTTCAATATGACTTGATTCAGCACCTACAGTAGGTATCATGATAATATCAAATCAGGTGGTGACTGGTGATTCCCATCTCTATCTGGCCGGCTGTAAGGAAGTCCCGAGATGCCACATATGTTCAGTTATTAAGTGCCCCACAGCAAAGAGGCAGAGAAAGCTCAAGTTTCATATGCGGATCTACAGTTTATTACTTTCAAAGTAGACATGTGGCTTTTGTTGATATAACTGCTGCTTTCTTTATATTACAGTCAGACTTCACAACCTGATGTCTACAACACTAGGTGGCCTAAACAAATCAGCTATGAGCGTCCTATTTCACCATAAAAGGAATCATGCAAGGAAGAAGTCTAGGACGGAAAAAAGCCAGACTGAATTTTGCAGGTGATCATCAGCTTCATGGAGAAAAGCTGGTTAGATAAAACAAAAATTTATCTGGTTGTTTATAATTATCAATGTTGGGTATAAAGGATAAAGGATGCTGTGAAGCCCCGAGGGTGGCAGCAGCATGTTGCATCATGCACTTCAGAATACTGATGGCATTATGAAGCAAGATTATATAGAAAAACTGTGACATAATCATGAAGCAATATTATGTGGAAAAACTATGTGACATAATACCTCAAGACATGCTGAACATTAAGCCATCATTAGAAAAATTAATCCCAGGTTTTTTTTTTTTTTTAATATGGTATGATGGCCACTTAGTGGCCACTTGGTGTAGTGGTTAGAACGCTCGGCCAGAGATTTGCAAAGCCCCGGTTCGAATCCCGAGTGATGATGTTTAGGGCAGTGGTGGCTCAATCGGTTAAGGCTGTGGGTTTCTGGGTTACTGATCGGAAGGTCGGGGGTTCAAACCCCAGCATCGGCAAGTTGCCACTGTTGAGCCCTTGAGCAAGGCCCTTAACCCTATTTGCTCCAGGGGTGCTGTAAGCTGGCTGACCCTGCGCTCTGACCCCAGTTTCCTAATTGGGATATGCGAAGAAGAAATTTCGCTGTGCTGTAAAAAGTACATGTGACAATAATTGAATATTCTTCTTCTGGTGGTGGAAATTATGGTCAACAATAACAACCTCGGCATTACTTATTATTATCATATTTGTAATATGAATAAGTTTAATACATGCTCATGAAAGTAAATATTTTGTACGATCCCAATGGAGCCCTGCCTGCAAAAACACTGAGAACCCCAGGTCTACAGAGTGTATATGGATTATCGACTGTTATTTTTGTCCAAACTGAATGACCACCCAAAGCAACCTTTTCTTCCTAGTTCTCCTCGCAGCATCCGTTACGCACAAAAAGGCATGTATTCATTTGTCTCTGTCTGTGTAAATGTTTGTATGTGTCTGTCTGTGGGTCTGTCCATTATCCAAGCTGCTCAACATGTGGAAATAATGCTTCAAAAAATGTGGTTTTCTTGTAAGATAAATCTATGTGGGTGTCAGAGCATGACATTGGCCATCAATAATTTCCACTGTGGGAAGGCAGGGGATCCCTGGAGCAGCAGGCGTCTTTAAATGAAAGTGAATGTAGGAGCTCAGTGAGGATGGAGAGGCGGGGGAGATTTCATTTTGGAGGGGATACGTTAGGGGAGTGCACAGAGTAATCATGGTGAAACCCATCAGAACACCTAAAGAGACATCCTAAAAGGCTCTTTCAGAAAGAAAGCTGAAGTGTTTATCAGAAACAAAAACTGAACCTTTAAGTACAGGATTGTGGAGCTATTTCAAGTGATGTTCCCAATGTCAGTGAAGTGTCTTTCTTTTACTACTGTGATTTTGTTTTTGTGATATGTTTTTTTTTATTCTACAATGGTGTGGAATGTTTACTTGTAAACCTTCTTGATTACTTCATGATTGAACACTATCAGAGTGATGAGTGTAAATACTGTGAACTCACCAGGGTGTGTTGGTATCATATTGTTGGTTAATGGTGTATTTTTATTTTTTTTTAAATTATTTAATAATAATTAAATAAAACAGGGCAGTTAAACAGCAGTTGTATTTTGATTCTTTTCTAAAAAGCATCTTGTTTTCTAAAAAGCATCTTGTTTCATCTTTGGTGAAAACGGCACAGTGGCACCTCATTGGTCATTATAGGTGGTGGAGGGTCTGGGTTGCTGATCGAAGGGGTTCAAGCCCCACCACCACTGGGTCGCCACTGTTGGACACTAACTCTTTCCCCATATAAAACACACAGCAAGTGGAGATGCAGGGCATCCTCAGTGCCAGTCCCAAGCCTCAAGAAATAGGTGAGTTGCTGCAGGCGTAAAAGCCTGTGTCAATGACTTGCAGAGCAAGAGATCTGATGCAAAGACCTCGAGAAAGGGAGAAAGCACAAGAAAAAAAATCAGGTGAAAATATAATGCAATTTTCTTTTTATTAATTATGGAAATTGGAGGAAGGTCATAAATTATTTCTACGCAAGTTAATGTATTAATGTTGAACATACGTGTTTCCCTTTTCTTCTAAAAGTCTCTACAGTGTGGTTTAATATGTGCTTCCTACGCAGGGAATGCCAATTAAGGGAACTTCCCTTAACCCTGTGCGTTACCCTGGTAACAAATGCACCTTGGATACCTGTTGCTGCTGCTGTGGAAATTTTACACAATGGAAATTTAATAAAATAAAAACTGATACCATTACATATATGCAGAGGTGGAAAGTAACGAATTACATTTACTCGCGTTACTGTAATTGAGTAGCTTTGTATTTCTACTTTTTAAAGTAGTTTTAAAAATCTGTAATTTTACTTTTACTTAAGTACGTTTTGTTTGAAGTATTGTAATTCGCTACATTTTAAATCATATTCGCTACTGAGTAAAAAATTAATTAATGAAAATGCTAAAATAATACAAATATTATGCTTTTGCGCTCGCGTGTGTGTATCATGTCCTGGTCGCGCGCCGCTCCAGACTCCACTCCAGGTTTTCTGACATCGGCAGCTACCTGACCTTCCACACGGTCGCTTCTGCATTGAGTGACGTCATCGACTAGCGCGACCATGTATAAACCGGAGAGAGACGCGGGAAAGATGAAAGAGGTTGTGATTTTGGCGTTTTGATATTTGGTTGTGTATTCCGGTTTTGACTTTTTTGTCTCCAATTGACTTTGATTATTGCTTTGTCCCTTTGGTTTGGTTGGTCTTTGTATATATTTGTAGATCATTTCATTGTTTTTGGTTTAGGGAGTCCGGGAAGGTACCTGTATTTTTGTTTGTGTGTGTTTTTTTTTGTTTTTGTTTTTTTTGCAGGTAATCTAGCTACTAATATAAATACCATTTTGTTTATTATTTTGGCCTGGGTCCATCCTGAATCTGATCCTCCTCCTGGTGTGTGTGTGTGTGTGTACAAACCTCATTATTTCATCAGTTAATGATTGGATCTAGTTATTTCTGCCATATACCACCATTTCCATACAGTTATACAGTTATATATATTATAAATAGAACCCTGAACCATTCTTTTGCTGTATGGCCCTAGACTGGGACGTAACACCATATTTAAGTGACCACTTTGATTTTCAAGCACAAGAAAGACAACAGCTTTATTATGCAAAGGTGTTCCTTCAGTTAAAAACAACTAGTTTGAGATTTACATCTGCTCATCTTTTTTGAACTACGCTAGAATGCCTCATCCCACCCCGCTGTTAAAAAAAATTAAAAAGTAACTCGGTAACTTTTACTCTGAGTACATTTTTTAATGAGCTACTTTTTACTTTTACTTGAGTAGATTTTTATAATGGTAACTTTACTTGTACTTAAGTAAAATTTCACTGAAGTAACAGTACTTGTACTTGAGTACAAAATTTTATTACTCTTTCCACCTCTGCATATATGAAGATTATTTAAATGCATATAATTTATATATAAATGATTTTAAATAAATTTAATCATTTATAAACTAAATTAAAATCTAAAAATAATTTCTCATTCTTTTTGTATCATATTATGTCATCCTCAATGATAATAATAATAAATATATAGATCTCTCTTCAAGACCATTTTTTTCCATACTCCAGCAATGTGCAATGACTGATGGGAAATTATGCATGTTGATTTCTGGCAAAGTGATGAAGGATTGTCCACTTGTTCCCTACATAGTTTTTTCACCCTTGCGGTTTGGGATCATACTTAACATGACTGAATACGCAGAGCAGTGCAGTTCCAGTCACCCAGAGAACTCCTTGCTGAGCGGAACACAGTCTGTATCCTGTGACTACTATTATAAGATGTCTAACATAAGCAGACTTGTAGCATATACTATTGCATAGAGCATTAAATATTGATAATCCAGATACAAGATTCAAGGAACATTATTAATTCCAGAGGGAAATTGCTTATGAAAAAAGAGAGGAAAAGTATTATAGTATAAAAAACAAGGAAAAAAGCACAAAAACCAGGAGAGCAATCACACCAAGCTGCTGCATGCATGTGCAGAGGATTAGAGAACATATTACAAAATATTGTTGTTCCTCTGTAATCCAACAGGTTGTGCGCTCTAAACTATTCACACATTGGCAGGCAGCACAGCATCATGTGTGATAGAGAATTAGTTGCTAAGTTTGTTTAGGATTGTAACAAAAAATTATTTTGAATCTCCAAAGCTTCTTATCGCTAAGTAGTTCTTAAGTTGTACCTTAACCTCTCTCTTAATGTTATGGCGCATTTCCCGATACGTTCCTACGCTAAGTATCTCTTAGCTAAGTCACACGTTCGTAAGGTTGGTCTGACTCTGGACCAACCGTAACTCATTCTTAGCGTAGTTTCAGCTCAAGACGCTAGTCGCCGCTACTGAGCAGCAGTCTTTATAAATCAGCGGCGTATGTAAGCACATTATGGCACGTAATCAAAATCGTATTAATGATGGAATATCCTGTAGGCCTGTTTAAGAATTTAATTTAATATCAGTACTAATAGAATGACTTTTAATTAGCCTATTTCATAATGTGACTAATGCATTAAAATTGGCCATCACTTTTAATATTAAACAGGTGGCAAACAATTTGGGAGCGATACAGTGTGTTGTGCTAAACCGAAGACGGCACCATCATTGGAGCCGTGTTGTAACAGGCGGTTGCCTAGTTATGGGCTCCCGTCCAGCAGGGGCTGTGGGACCTAATTAGACAAATTCAATAAAAGAAGAAGAGAGGCTGGGCTAGGTAACAGCAGCCATTTTGTCAGCCAGAGCCTGAATGCTAATGCTAATGCTAAAAGCTAAAAGCTAAAAGGCAAGGTTTTGAAAACCCAAATGCAGGATATGCTTGTCCGGTGTGCATGTTTGTGTGTTGCCCGGGACCTGGAGAGTCGGCTATTCCCTGGGGTTTAACACGTCAGCGGCAGTGTGTGTGCGGTGCAGAGGGCTTGACTGCTCCCGCGCTGTTATTAAAGGGACGTCGCTCACGACAAGGACATCGGACCCAGAGCAAGATGTTCCCTGGTTTTGTTTATTTTACTTATGGACTTGGGTTGAGAGAGAAAGGACTCTGTATGAGTGCGAACATGGACCGTATGAATGTGGTATGAGTGGCCGGTGAATGAGTGGTAATTGGTAAGCACTACATTAAATGTGAATGCACTTTGATTATATGTTATGGTCTCTGGTGGTCCTTATCCTACACCCTGATTCTGTTAACGGCTAGCTACTACAAACCGGATTCCAAAAAAGTTGGGACACTAAACAAGTTGTGAATACAAACTGAATGCAATGATGTGGAGATGGCAAATGTCAATATTTTATTCAGAATAGAACATAGATGACAGATCAAAAGTTTAATCCGAGAAAATTTATCATTTTAAAGGAAAAATATGTTGATTCCAAATTTCACGGTGTCAACAAATCCCAAAAAAGTTGGGACAAGTAGCAATAAGAGGCTGGAAAAAGTACATTTGAGCATAACGAAGAGCTGGAAGACCAATTATCAGTAATT
Organism: Channallabes apus; assembly: GCA_030522415.1. Taxonomy (NCBI): domain Eukaryota; kingdom Metazoa; phylum Chordata; class Actinopteri; order Siluriformes; family Clariidae; genus Channallabes; species Channallabes apus. Next base: position 35,118,395 of record CM060118.1, read on the forward strand.
AGGTTAATTGGCAGCATGATTGGGTATAAAAAGAGCTTCTCAGAGTGGCAGTGTCTCTCAGAAGCCAAGATGGGTAGAGAATCACCAATTCCCACAATGTTGCGCAGAAAGATAGTGGAGCAATATCAGAAAGGTGTTACCCAGCGAAAAATTGCAAAGACTTTGCAGTTATCATCATCAACTGTGCATAATATCATCCGAAGATTCAGAGAATCTGGAACAATCTCTGTGCGTAAGGGTCAAGGGTGTAAAACCATACTGGATGCCTGTGATCTCCGGGCCCTTAAACGACACTGCACCACAAACAGGAATGCTACTGTAAAGGAAATCACAGAATGGGCTCAGGAATACTTCCAGAAACCATCGTCAGTGAACACAATCCACCGTGCCATCCGCCGTTGCCAGCTGAAACTCTACAGTGCAAAGAAGAAGCCATTTCTAAGCAAGATCCACAAGCACAGGCGTTTTTCATTGGGCCAGGGATCATTTAAAATGGAGTGTGGCAAAATGGAAGACTGTTCTGTGGTCAGACGAGTCACGATTCGAAGTTCTTGTTGGAAATGTGGGACGCCATGTCATCCGGACCAAAGAGGACAAGAACAACCCAAGTTGTTATCAACGCTCAGTTCAGAAGCCTGCATCTCTGATGGTATGGGGTTGCATGAGTGCGTGTGGCATGGGCAGCTTGCATGTCTGGAAAGGCACCATCAATGCAGAAAAATATTTTCAGGTTCTAGAACAACATATGCTCCCATCCAGACGTCATCTCTTTCAGGGAAGACCCTGCATTTTTCAACAAGATAATGCCAGACCACATTCTGCATCAATCACAACATCATGGCTGCGTAGGAGAAGGATCCGGGTACTGAAATGGCCAGTCTGCAGTCCAGATCTTTCCCCTATAGAGAACATTTGGCGCATCATAAAGAGGAAGGTGCGACAAAGAAGGCCCAAGACGATTGAACAGTTAGAGGCCTGTATTAGACAAGAATGGGAGAGCATTCCTATTTCTAAACTTGAGAAACTGGTCTCCTCGGTCCCCAGACGTCTGTTGAGTGTTGTAAGAAGAAGGGGAGATGCCACACAGTGGTGAAAATGGCCTTGTCCCAACTTTTTTGGGATTTGTTGACACCGTGAAATTTGGAATCAACATATTTTTCCTTTAAAATGATAAATTTTCTCGGATTAAACTTTTGATCTGTCATCTATGTTCTATTCTGAATAAAATATTGACATTTGCCATCTCCACATCATTGCATTCAGTTTTTATTCACAATTTGTTTAGTGTTCCAACTTTTTTGGAATCCGGTTTGTATTTTACATTGATAGTAGCGAGTTTGTTACAGTGGCGCCCAACGTGGGGTCATCAGAGTTTATACATATTGTGTGTTATTGATGTGTTATTATTGCTATTCATTCTTGCATGGTTATTGGTGCTGTTAGCTGTTACCGAGCCAACCTTCTCTCATACCATTCTACATTTTGCAAACACTCTCACTCAAGGGTTTCATTAATCGTGTTATTTATTGAAGGCAAATAGTGGCAACGTTGACCGACTCCGACGTACAAGCTGGGGAAGGGTCGTTAGCCCACGACTTCACTGCAGGCCCTTTTGTGACGCGTCGTGAGCCCATCTAGGAGTTAATTAAATCTCTTAGCCATCTCTACCTGGACACAGAGGATGAATGAGTTTCTGGGGTGGATGACGAGGATCCCCGCGGCGACAAAGGGGTAGAGAAACCAATCTCCGATGACCAGTGGCCTTCCCTTCCTCCCGTTTACACCGAGGACGACCAATGTCTCATCTCTATGGTGTTGGCAAACCGCCTCAACCAACTGGAGACGGTTCTGCAGGCTCTGGAAAGTAGACTCTCCCAACGAATGGACGAGCTGTCTGATCAGGTGGGGGAACTGCAACACGGTCGAGATACAGATATCTTGGTGAGCCAAAACAAGCTAGAGAGTGTGCAAGAAATGAAAACAATGAAACAAATGTGCCAGACGATAAAAAAACAATGTGAAGGTCAATTGCACGACGTAGGCCATGCCATGATGAAATGTATGAAGAGGCAGGACTCACAACTAAAGGCCATGATGGACGCGCAGCCGGTCGCTACCTCCACTCCATTCCGTCAACCAGAGTCCAGTTCTCATCCTCCATTTCCCAGTAGCTGCACGCATGCTCCTACCTTCAAGGCCCCTATAAAACTGGAGTTCCCCAGGTTTAGCGGTACTGAAGGAGAAGATCCCATTAGTTTTGTGGAAAGGTGTGAGGAGTACTTAGATTTACATCCACTTTCTGATAGTGACATATTAGCTACGCTCCCTTCTATACTCACCCACACTGCTAAAGACTGGTGGACCGCAGAAAGACATGGTGTCAAGAGCTGGAAGTCATTCAAAGCTGCATTGCTGAAGGCATTCCTCACCGAGGATCATGAGGTCGAGGCTGAGAAGTGTCTGAAAGAGTGAGTCCAGCGCCCTGATGAGAGCATAAGGGACTTCGCCTTCCAGTATCGAGCTCTCTGCCTGAGATGGAAACCAGGGATGACTGAAAGAGAAATTGTGCAAGCAACACTGAGGAATTGCAACCCCCGCATCGCCAGCCTGTTGCGGAGTACAGTCATCACCATAAGCGAGCTGGTACGAATCGGGATACTGGTGGATAGAGATTTTAACGCCGCTAAAGCTTTTAGACAAAGGCAAAATCCCATTTTAGCTCCCAAACTGACGAAGGAGGGCAAAGGACCTTCCAGCCTCAGCATAGCCCAGGCCAGTCCTTCTCTGTTAATGGTACAGCTCACCTTAAATCAGGCCCCCTGTACAGCCGTCATCGACACAGGCAGCACCTTCTCCCTCATCACCGAGACACTATGGAGAAGGATAAAGGAACTGACCGAAAGGTGGCAGTCTGCAAGGGGACAATCATTTTCATTAGCCAATGGCTTAGTGCAGGTTGCAATAGGCAAGCTATATGCCCGGTGCTCATTACAAGGGGTAGAGATAGAGATTTGTCTTTTTATTATGAAAGACCATAATCTTACCTTCCCCTGTGTATTAGGGTTGGATTTTTTAACGGACGCAGGTCTACAGATTAATTTTAGCCAACGCTCCTACACTATCCCAGGTAGAGACGGGGAAAACTTCCCGCTATGTGCATCCACACATGGCCAAGGGCCAATACAAACATCAAGTGCAAGAATTACTATTAGAATGGCCAACTGTATGCACCGACCAGATTGACCATACCAAGGTTTTAACTCATCATATATACACCACCGATGAGAGACCAGTCAGAAAAAAGGCTTACCCTGTACCTGTCCATAAACAACAGATTGTGGAGGATGAAGTCGTCAAGATGCTAGGGGCTGGTATCATCAGGCCATCTACCTCTCCATGGGCCGCTCCGGTTGTGCTGGTGAGTAAAAAGGGGGGTGGGACCCGTTTCTGTGTGGACTTTAGGGCCCTTAACAGCAAAACATAGCTGGACGGCTTCCCTATGTCCCAGGTCCACGAAATCCTGGAAGCGCTTTACGGAGCTACTATATTCAGCTCTTTGGATCTGCGCAGCAGTTATTGGCAAGTGGAAATGCACTCGGATAGCATCCCTAAGACCGCCTTCGTGACCAAGAACAATCAGTATGAGTTCCTCCGTCTTCCCTTTGGCCTAAAGAATGCAGGGGCAACCTTCCAGAGACTCATGACCTCCATTTTAGCTGAAGCGATTAGGAAGTACTGTTTCGTCTGCTCCCCGAGCACTGTCTGGAAGGCTATTCCAAAGCTTTGGAGCTAAATATAAAAATGCCCTACCCCCTTTTGTAGATTTAGAAATTCTGGGAACTACCAAAAGTCCGGAGTTTTGTGATCATAAGGTGGATTGTAGCGTATCATTTACATTTACATTTACATTTAGGCATTTGGCAGACGCTCTTATCCAGAGCGACTTACATTTTTATGTCATCTGAGCAGTTGAGGGTTAAGGGCCTTGCTCAAGGGCCCAACAGTGGCAACTTGGTGGTTGTGGCGTTTGAACCTGGGATCTTCCGAACTGTAGGCCAGTGCCTTAACCACTGATGACCCCTGGTATCAGAAGACTGGTTAGGTATGTGGGAGCTAAACCATTTAAGGCCTTGTATGTACAGTAAGTAATACTATTTTGTAATTTATTCTAAACTGAACAGGTAGCCAGTGCAGGGATGATAATATTGGGGTTATATGATCATATTTTCTGGATCTAGTGAAAACCCTGGCGGCTGCATTTTGGACTAACTGAAGCTTGTTTATTATGCATTACAATAGTCCAGTCTGGAGGTCATGAATGCATGAACTAGCTTTTCTGCATCAGATACAGATAAGATGCTCCTAAGTTTGGCAATATTTCTAAGATGGAAAAAGGCTGTTTTTGTGATATTTGAAATGTGATTTTCATAGGATAAGTTAGTGTCTAATATTACGCCCAGGTCTTACTGCTGAGCTGGTATTAACAGTACATCCTTCTAAACGCAGGCTGAATTTTGAAAGCTGTTATGTGATGATTTTTGGGCCGATGAGTAATATCTCTGTCTTATCTGAATTTAATAAAAGAAAGTTATTGGTCATCCAATCTTTTATGTCCTGGACACACTCAGTTAATCTAGACAATTTAGGTATTTCGTCTGGTTTTGTTGAGATATATAATTGGGTATCATCAGCATAACAATGGAAACTAATCCCATGTCTTCTAATGATGTTATCCATGGGAAGTATCTATATTGAGAACAGCAGAGGTCCTAAAACTGACCCTTGTGGGACCCCATATTTCACTTCTCGACCATCTCTACCAGGCTCCTGAAGTCCTTCTTTAGGATCTCCATCTGCCTCAGCCTGGTGTCGTTCGTGCCAGCATGAAGAACCACAGCTCCAATGTTCTTTCTCAGGGCAGCAGTCACCTGTGCAGCAGCATCAAGAACACGTGCACTAGGTAAACAGCGAGTGTACGCCTTACCTTTAGCCGTGGTAGCACGCACATGCCGAACTATGGAGTCTCCGATGACCAGCGCATCGTGTGCCATCTCACGGAGAGGAGCGAAGCGGTTTCGGGTTGAGATCTCGAAGACTGGTGGTGGCGGAGGGGGAGAGGTCCTCGCCCGGGGCTTGGCGCGCGCCTTCCGCTGCTACTGTATCCAGGCTCCGTGGTATCCCGGCGCCGGGGTGAAGGAAACCTGGGTGGGCTGCGTCCTTGGTGTGTTGGACCTGGGCAGAGAAACACGCGGGGTTGAGGTTGTCGGAGAGATTGTGTCACGCCGAGAACTTACCTGGGACAGGTGAACGTCGGTCCGCGACGGTTCCAGCGTGGCTTTCCGCTGCTGTAGCCGGGCCAGCTTCACCTGTAGCTTGCGGATCAGCTTCTCCACGGCCTCCAGCTCGAAATCCACCGAGTGCAGCTCCATTGTCTCCTCACCTGCACTCAGAGGCAGAGACACAACCGACATGGTGTCTAAAAACGGAAATAATCGGTGTGAAGAAGCGTAAACAAACTTGTGATAGCCGGGCTAACGGGCTAGCGATGCTAAGACAGTGCCTTGTAATGTAGGATGTAAGAGGTAGCGACTTAAGAAGGCTCCTAAGAGACAGTTCGAGAAATACACTTAGAAAAGTAATCACTTTACGTAGGATATATCTTACTGTAAGAGTCTTCTTAGCGCGCGAAGAGTGTGCAGGCCCAGGATATTTATAAATTCATAATAATTGGATCACGCAATACAAATCTAATTGGCAGCTAGAGAGATTAATTTTTTATCGTGATATTGTTTCTGGTGATTCTCATCCCTATGTAAATTGCTTTGGCATGGGCATAGAATTTGCATGTAAGCATTAGGTTTATTTTGAATTTATAGTCATCAGAATAGTTACCTACATAAAGCCCAGAGGCGCATGCTTCACAAATCCTGTTGTTGATGATTTGTTGAAATTCTCTTATTCGCTTTTTTCCACACTGCCATAGAAATTACATAAACTGAATAATAAGTGGGAACAAAATTAACAAGCAGTACTTGTCTAGTTTAAAAGTTTAAATTAATCACTTCCTCAGTAATTTTTTTTACATTATTTCTGCAGTTTAGCAAATATGTAAAATTATGATTGATTCATTATTAATACCTTTTCGAAAAATATACAAAGACCTAGTCCAAATAAATGTGAATAACAAAGCATATTTTTTACTCTCCTATTTTAATATTATCTATTTACATTTACAAAATTACTGTACATATTTTTAAATAGGCACTCTCCAAAGTAGATCAATCAGGTTAGGGCAGAGTGTTTTCACTAATCACCTCTGCCTTGCTCATTAGGTGTCTAGGATTTCTGCAAAGCTGCTTTGTGAAAATCGTTATTGATAAAAGTGCTATACAAGTAAAATAAAATTGTTGAATTGATTTGCAGAGTGTACAAATGACTCTGAGGGGTGCTTAAATATGTCCAAACAAAAGAAAATAGCAGTAATTAATTCAGTGTTCCATTTCATTGTGAAGAAAACCAGTAGCAAACTGTGCCTTTCAGACTTAGGCCTTGGGGAGTTCTTTTCAAAGAAAGTAGAATCCATACTAAACTAAACCTGGCAATGAAAACTAAATATTATGAGTCCCATGGTAACGTGCACGTGCACATGTGCCCATCATAGCCCTGATTATAGTACAAAGATTATACAAATTAAAAGGGTAAAGATGAAAAAAAGTCAGACATTTGAAGGTGCATAATTTGAAGGTGTGGCTTTGGATAATAAACATTGAATATTTAATTAAAATTTATTTTAGTTTAGTTTGTTCATTTGTATGTAAAATGTAAATGTAATTCTAAATTTAAAGATTATGGTGAGCTTGTAACATTAAAATAAAATAAAAAATTTTTGTTGCTCAAAATATGCATCACAACCGCCGAAGTGCGACACCCGCTGGCACGCGATTTATTGAGCTTTTCGAACCCTGATTTTTAGTCAGGTTGACTGCTGACTTCATGCTTCAGTAGACATGTGAAAAGAATGATGGCACACCGAGGCAGATGGTTTTAGGTTTGCTGCAGGTGGATATATAAAGAGTATTTAAATTGGAAGAGGACTCAGATTGACATTGAATATTTTATTTGAAAGTAACCTTCAACCCAGCATCTTTTTCGGAGTTCAAAATATTTTTGTTGCATGCAGAAATAAAATTTTATTTTTTCTGTAGCAGTTCATTGATTTCATTTTTTTATACATAGCATAAAGGTAAAAAATGATGTGCAGTGTTATCTTCATTCTGTTTAAGGTTGCCAAACTCTGTACTCGACTAACAAACCTTCAAAATGCACCTCACAAAACCCAAGAACAAAACAGTATCACACTAGTTTTTTCAAACAACTAACACTAATTAAAACTAATTAAATATAATTAACTCACCAGGTCTGTTCCCTTGAAGACATAATCCATCTTTCTTTCCTGCTGAATGAAAAGGGCAATGACCTTATTATACAGTACAGGAAATCCTTTGCTTTAATACGTCCAAAAGCATAGACCTTCAGAGAATTTCACTCACAGCAGTCTGTAAAGTTGAGCAAATGCAGAAAGATCCATAGATTCTCCCTCCTTCAACTGTTTATTTCTAGCAAGCAGCTCACTAAATATAAAAATCATTCAAGGCAAATTTTTGTTTGTGTAGAATAACAGAACACAGTTATGAGAGCAAAAACTGCCTTTATTCCTCTATATAATCCCCTGCTACATTAATGCACTTATCCCAGTATTTCACTTGAATACCATTCGTGTAGACAGTTTTCACATCTGCATCTCTGGCCCCCCAGGAACACCTTTAATGGCCCAAACATGTGGAAATGGCTTGGAACGAGGTCAAGACTGTAGAGGGGATGTGGCAACAACTCCTGCCAACTTTCAGTAAAGTGCAAGTGGTGTTTGTGAATGATTGTGCGTACAGTTCATACAGACAGACGTGTCCCTGCCACAGGTTGACGACAAGTTATCCATTGATTTTTAAGAATCAGGCAATGCACTCTCTGAATGTTCATTGGCTCCGAGCTAGGCATCATCGTTCACGGACATACAGCCTTCATTAAAACATTTGCAACATTCAAATGTTTTACTGTGACTCATCACATAGTGTGCTTGATGTTTTCTTTAAACATTAATCAGATTTATCCCTTCATTCATGGAAAAATTCATTAAAGTACACTGTTAGACATGTCTGTAATTTGCACAGTTTTTTACTGTATTTCATCCAGCATACTGTAATACCCTTAAATTATATTTACAGTTAAAAACTGTATTTCTCTTTGCATCATGGGAATATTCTGTGATGTCATACAGCGATTCATTTACAGTATTCAATACTGTATTTTTTTTAAATTGATGCATAATACTGTATTTTCCACAACGGCTTTAGCGTCCAAAGCATAGATTTGATTTGGATCCACAGGATTTGTTCGGGTTTTGTCTGAAGACGGTGGCGCAATTCCAGAGGACATCCTTGTCGACACACCAGATTAACATTTTTATATGCCAAAGACCAACCTACAAGCAAGGTAAAAAGTGTGTGAGTGTGCTGACATCAACTTTGGTAACATTGGGTAACGGAAGCTCTACTACGCTAAACTGAGGTAACATTAACGTTAGTATTTCATTTTACATACGATTTTGTGAGTTTTTTCAATTTCCGAAATAAAATCCAAATCATTTTAAACGAGCAAAGTTTAACTTAGCCAAGTTGGTTAATGTAATGGTCTCTGTTTTGGAGTTAACGTTAGTTAACGTGGGTTAGTAAAAACCGAGTTGAGAAATTTAACATCTGGAGTTATAGGTTAATACTTTAAAAACATCTGTGGATGATTAGCCATCGTTCTTGTTTTACATTAACGTTAGATTTTTGTACGTTAGATTTATTTTATGCAGTTAGAGATTAACTTTTTTTTTAAATTGATGTTTATTGTCACATCGGTCAGATGCCAGTGTACCATTTTTAATTCATCAAGATATAACTGACAGTACTTTTTTTCTTTTTCTCATTTTTGACATTAATTGACTAGATTTATTTTGCGATTTCAGTAGACACCAGCAGGAACGATTTCAAATAGGAACCAGGAACTGCAGCGCCTTGGGTTTGGCCTGAGAAGGAGGGAGTTTCAAAAGGACATCTTGACGGACAAAGCTGACGAAACGTTTGTGACTAAAAGAATAAGAAAGACCAGCGTATAATCAAGGTAAAAAAAATGGTGTATGTTGACAATAACTTGCCCACAGTTTGTTAGATTCGCTCGGTTGAACATTTTATCTTATAAGGCATTGCAGGACTAAATTAAACAGCTTAGGTTTAGCTAGGTCTACCTAATAAAATGGAAAATGAGTAATAATAACATGGTAATCTAACAATGATAAGATGTAAACTTAAACATGCAGATGTAAGATATTTAAGATATTTACTTACAGGGATGGTTCACAAAAATTAAAGTTCTCTATTGCTTAATTATTAAAAATCAAGATATTTTTGATGACATCTGAGAGCTTTCTTACACTGCACAGACAGCAACGCAATTGCCAAGGCACAGAAGGGCAGTAAGGAATAAACCACTGATGACACATGGACTATTTTAACAATGTCCTCACTACATTTCTTTCTAGGCCGTTGTAGTTGCTCTCTGTGCTGGGTGAGAAAGCTCTCAGATTTCATCAAAAATATCTTCATTTGCTTTCTGAAGACTTACAGCTTTGGAACGACATAGGGGGAGTTATTAATAAAAAAAAAATTTTCATTTTAGGGTAAACTGTCCCTTTAAATTTTATTAGTGTAAAATAACTTGTGTGTATAATAATAATAATCTTCATCATCATCATCATCATCATCTAATGAACATCTTTTATTTTTATTTTTCATCTTCCATACAAGATTGCAGATTTGGAAGAGAGACTTTTTCTGTGTGTACATGTTTTGGGTTTTAATGTTGCTTTTTAGTCACACAGACACATATGGATACATTATAAAAACAGTTTCAGTCTTGCTTGTCAGTTCAGACATTAAGCACTTAATTTTTTTTTTTTTAAAGATTACTTTGAAGATAAACGCTAATGTGGACAAAAATGAAAACTGTTAGTTTTTTCCCTCCAGCAGTTCAGACACTTTTTCTGTTTGTACATTCATTGGGTTTGATGTTAATATTTCAGTCACGCAGACACATATGGACACTTTACTGTATATATAAAGACAGTTTCATTCTTGCATGTCAATTCAGACATTGATCATTTTATAACAGAATTTAAATTTTTAACCAGGCTAATGTGGCTGAAAATGAAAAAAAAAAATTCTCTCCAAAATATGCAGTTAAGATATTTAAATAATTTTTAAATATTAATTGCTTTGTATTATTTAAAATGTTTTTCTTAAAAAGGGTGATTTAAATGTTTAATGCGTTCACATTTACATTGTTTTTCATGAATTTGCAATGATTTAAATAAAGAATGGGATATTTTGCAGTTGTGTCTGTTTGAATCTCAGTAGTAGCAAGATAAAAAATTATGTGCTTGAGGGTTCTCTGGTTTCCTCCCACAGTCCAAAGACATGCAGGTTAGGCTAATTGGTGTTTCCAAATTGCCTGTAGTGTGTAAATGTCAAATGGAGATCCGACCACGGTGATACAAAATGGGAATAAATACAATCATCATGACGGGCCTCCATGGTCAATAGATGGATGGGCAAGTTATTAACACTAATGTACTGTAAGCATTTGTTTTTCTTAAACAACTATGTCAGAAGACATACGGTATATATTATGTGGTCATGGCAAAGATGTTTCTCTGTCCTGAAGGGTCAGATTGTGTAAAAGAAAACAATTAAGGAAACATGCACAATTCAAAGAGAACTCGAGAGATTGGAACAAAACATCAGAGGTGGGTAGAGTAGTCAAAATTGTACTCAAGTAAAAGTACTGTAGCGGTACTTCTAAATAATACTACTCAAGTAGAAGTAAAAAGTATTTGGTAAAAAGACAACTCAATTACTAAGTAACTGTGTCATCATAATGTCCGATAAATGTTTTAGACATTATGTAAGCAGCCAATCAAAATGATAAAATAATGTACAAATTCTGGCATCTACAATTAATTAAATAAATAAAATACATATCTTTACAAAACAGCAAATAAATAAACAAGAAACTAAAATTTCCTAATCTCAATTTTTCACAACATAAAGCTTTTGAAACAATTACCTACTGTAGGTAACATATGTATGTTTGAACAGTGTAAACTATTTCCAGTGTAAGATACTATATATTCAGTTGCCGTCCAAATGGCTCAGCAGATAGAAAATAACATTAGAACATGTACAGGAGGTCTCACTTTACCATAAACTGTGTCCAGCAGAACAAATTTAAGAAACTTGAAATGAAACAGCTAAACTAACCGCAACATGTTTCCTCAGGTTAGAAGTCGTGTTTTTAAATGCTGAGATGTCTGTCTGTTTAGGAGGGCACTGCATTATGTAGCTGTTCTTTTGCACTGTGTGTAAGCGAAACATGCTTTGTACACATTGAGGCCAGGGATGTTTATCCTCTTCTGTTGTAGCATTGGAGACAGACGCCTCTGCCATTTTTTTTGCATTAATTCCCTGTCTACCACGGTTGAAGATTTTTTTTCTCCGCTATATAGCAACTTTGTTTGTGGTCAACTGATTACATGTGGTTGTTATTGCGACTGGTTAGTCCAGTCAACTTATTGTTGCTACATTTGATTGGTGAAACACAGTCATGTGATAGATCCATCGGCTGCATTTCTCTGGCAAAAATAAAGAATATCTAATTTGTAGAATAAATCGTGAGAAAAGTAACAAGTCGAGTGTAGCCGAATGTAGCGGAGCAAGAGTATGGTTTCTTCTTCGCAAATCTACTCGAGTAAAGTAGAAAGTATGGTGCTGTAAGGTGTACTCATAGAAGTACATTAATTTCAAAAAGTTACTCAAGCAAATGTAACAGAGCAAATGTAATGCGTGACTACCTACCTCTGCTAAATGTTGATGAGGCTAATCAGAAAGGCAGCTTCAGTTGGCTAAGGAGCATAAAGAATTAACTATGGAGTGTTGCAAAAGGTCATGTAGTCTGATGAGTCCAGATTTACCCTGTTCCAGACTAAGAAGGGAAGCAGATAAAGTAAAGTGTCTAGTACCTACTGTACAAGTCTGTAGAGGCAGTGGTATGATCTGGGATTGCTTCTGTTGCTCAGGTATGGGTCCTTGAGGTCAGAGGACAACCTGAATATACTAAATGACCACGTTTTTCCATTAATCGATTTTTTTCTTCACTGATGGCATGGACATATTCCAAGATGATGATGCTAGGATTCACCAGGCTTAAATTGTAAAAGAGCTTTAGGGAGCATGTGACATGTGGGGGGGGGGGGGGGGGGCACATGTACTGTAATGCTTTTACTGAAGGTCTCCAGAGACTTCACCACTGAAGAAAACATTTTTATGGCCCTGCCTGAAAACACTCCTCTGCCCAATGACAAACGCACATGAGGCTCTAAACATCAGAAAGGCAGCAGCTGTTTGTGTTTATGCAAATGGTACTGTAACAGCTCATCAAGAAACAGACCCTAGAGGGAGTCTAGCATTTTAAGATCCTATAATGTCAACCTGGAGCAATACAGGGAACTCACATGTCCACGCTATAAAATGTCATTAAATTAATTTGAAAAGGTTTGCAAACTCTCTGATTCAGCAAAATGGCTCTGGTTGTAATTATAAAATAACATTTGATTATTTATCATCTGATTGTTGACACAGACACACCTACATTCAGGAGTTCTTGATCTGGACAACTGTGCAAGGTGTTCTTTCACCAAGTAAACAATCCTTCTGTTATTTCCTCAGCTGTTTTCCATGCCCAGGTTTTTTATTGTTCCTGCATTTAACAGTTCTTTTTTTTTTTTTAATCCACAACTAAAGCTTTTGCTTTCAATCCAATGGGTTTGTTTAGATTTTTCAGCCTATTGATGGATTGCTTCACTGATACTATAAGTAGCTATTTGGGAATTAATATTTAGATTTAAGACAACAGATACCAAATGCAAATGGAAGACTTGACATCTCCTCCACATAAACTCCCTTATCTCCTTAACTAAGTATGTGAATAATGAGGGATATACACACATTGAAGGTTTTATGAGGGAAGTTTTTATCTATTATAAAGGGGAGGTCCATGTACAAAGATAAATCCAGACATATAAATGTTTCCATTTTGGTGCGCAGGCACTGTGTGTGTGTGTGTGTGTGTGTGTGTGTGTGTGTGTGTGTGTGTGTGTGTGTGTGAATTTAAAGTAAGCTCCCCTCTCCCCCTTCTTGTCTTACACAGTTACCCTTCCTCCACTCCTTTCACACACACACACGCGCGTGCACAATGCAGACACACTAACGGAATCACTGCTGTAAAGTAAAAATAAAACAAATTAACCTGCACTTTAGAGCAGTGTTTCTGTGTAGAGCAGAGAGTATCACGCGTGTGTGGATCATGTAAAGATTGACCCAGGTGCAGGTGGAGGTGCAGGTCATGAGCCTCCCAGCTCTTCTGCGGTGCCGCTGTAGTGAGAGCGGAGGCGCTGGAGCAGAGCTGTGAGATCTGTAGCCTCGCATCGGTGCCGGGACGTGAGATGGAGCCGTGATCGTGAAAGCGGAAGCGTTAGATCGGAGCCATGAAATCCGTCCGCGATTTCGTTGAGCCAAAACGTGAAGCCGAGCCGTAATCAAGGAAGTAAGAGCGGGAGTTCAAAGCCATGTGATCTGTCAGCGAGGGCGTTGCGCCAAAACAAACGTGAAGCAGAGCCGTAGTCGAGAAACGAAAGCGAAAGTTCAAAGCCGTTAAATCCAAGCATGGTGACAAATCCAAATCATGAGACAAGAGTCAAAAACAAGAAACGAAGTGAAATTGGCAATGTGAAAAAAACATGAACAGAAATGCGAGAAAACTGTGGCGAAGGACAATTTATGATGCGTCGTAGCTGGGACACGTGGAAGGTGGGATGAATGCATCGCATGGACGAGGGAAGTACTGTAAAAGTCGGACGGCGTACGGGTTGATTATTGTTCATATAATCAACTTGGTTATTGTAAATGGGCCGATGAAACGTGGAGAGAGCTTGCATGAAAGTGTCTTTAGGGGCGAACAGGACTCTGTCTCCTACGTGATGGCGGTCCACCTGTCTCTTGTATGACCTGGATGCTTGCAGCAGGGATCGTGTGGCTCGTAACCATGTACGTTTGCAGCGGCGGACAAAATGTTGCGTCGAGGGGACCTCTACCTCCTCCTCTTGAATTGGGAACAGTGGTGATTGTTAGCCCAGACAGCACTGGAATGGAGAGAGCCCTGTGGAAGCAGATGATAGGGTAAGCATACTCAACCCACGGGAGAAACTTATTCCAGGTGGTAACATCACGAGTGCCCATACACCGGAGGGCGACTTCCTGTTACGAAATCCAGCAAGATGTGCAACCAGGGATGGTTAGGTATGTGTAAGGGTCTGAGGAGGCCAGCCGGAGGGCGGTTGTTGGGTTTACAGCAGGTGCAGATGTCACAGGCTGCCACAAAGCTGGAAATATCCCTCCCTATCATGGGCTACCAGAAGCGCTGTTGAATAATAGAGTGTTCGGGCTGAGCCTGGGTGAAAGGACAGCTTGGATCCATGACCCCACTCCAGGACCTGTGAGAGCAGACAGAGAGATATGAAGAGACGATCTGGAGGAACATTGCTTGGGCCGGGGTCCTGAGTCAATGCCTGCTTGACCTTGTCGGCAACAAGACAGCGAGATGGCAGAATGGAGATGGAATGGTGTGGGATCCTGTGGGGGGGAGAACAGATGCGAGAGGGCATCAGGCTTAGTGTTCTTAGAACCTGGGCGGTAGTACAAGGTGAAATTGAACCTAGAGAAGAACAATGACCACCGATCTTGACGGGCATTGAGTCTTTTGGCGGTGCGTAGGTACTCTAGGTTCCTATGATACCGCCAAAAGACTCACACTATGAAGGGGAGCTCGGTCTCCTCCAGCCAATGTCTCCACTCCTCCAGCGCTAACTTGATGGCTAGGAGCTCTCGGTCGCCTACATCATAATTCCTCTCGGCCAGTGATGGATGGCGGAAATAGAATGAGCAGTGGTGCAGCTTGTTGTCTCGTGGGGATCTTTGGGAGAGGATTCCCCCAATGCCAGTGTTGGAGGCGTCCACTTCTACCACAAACTGGCGAGATGGGTCGGGGATGGTGAGAATGGGGACTGTGGTGAACCATCTCTTGAGGTCCGCGAAAGCCTTGTCTGCCTCCTCGTTCCAGTAGAACAATGTCTTGTGTATAAAACACGCCAAATCTTTGCTTTTATAACCTCGGTAGGGTGACGTCATCTGATTAGACGCACCTGCAGGTTATAAATACAGGTGAACCGGAAACATTACTCAGATTGATTTGTCTGAACGGACGTCCGGTCACGAGGCAGTGCGACATTGGGATGCAGCATCTCGTTCTCGCCTTTTCAGGGAACAGGGTTACAGCAAAGTAACCCGATACGTTCCCTTTCAAAGGCTACACTCGATGTTGCGTGAAAACGCTATGGGAACGAGAGTACCAACATCACCGCACGACCCCCAAGGTTGTATAGCGTGTGTGCACAAGGCTGAGAGGTCTCAGAACTATGTCTGGGATGCTGACTCGAGGACACGTGAGCCTGGAGTGGCATGAACATCCAGACTATAAAATTTTACAAACGTGTGCGAAGAGGACCAGCCCGCCGCATCACACACTGCAGGGGAATACATCTTGCTAGTACAATGGATGAAGCAATTCCCCTGGTTGAATGAGCCCTGATTCCTAAAGGCGAAGTGAACCCATGCGCCTCGTAGGAGAGGGCAATAACATCTCTCACCCAGTGTGGCAAGGTCTGTGTAGTGGCGGCCGCCCCCCTGGTTGTGGCCTCCATAGCATATAAAGAGCTGCTCTGATTTACGCCACTGGCTGGTGCAGTGGACGTAGATCCGAAGAGCACATACTGGACACAGTAGGTGAAGTCTCTCCTGCTCCGAAGATATGAAAGGCAGAGGACAGAAGGCTTCAAGAACAACTGGGTGCATGGTTGAGAATGGAACTTTCGGAAGATAGTGCGGGTGAGGATGCAAAATGGCCTTGACTAGCCCACGGGCAAAGTCCAGGCAGGATGGGGAGACTGACAAGGCACGCAGATCTCCAATCCTCTTAAGAGAAGTAATAGCCATAAGAAAAACCATCTTAAGAGTCAGAAGCCTGTCAGGCGCTGACTCTAGTGGTTCGAAAGTAGTGTCAATTAGACCTTCGAGCACGATAGATAAATCCCATGAAGGGGCTGTGGCTCTAGTGGGTGGCCTCAACCGTTTAGCTCCACAAATAAAACGGGCAACTTAAGGGTGTTTTCCCACAGTAACCCCCTCATTCGGAACGTGGCAGGCTGAAATAGCGGCCACGTATGTCCTGAGGGTGCTAGGGCACAAGCCCGAGGACAACTTTTCTTGCAGGAACTCCAGTACTGAAACAATTCGGCAGTGGACTGGGTCTACCTGCTTCATCATGCACCAATTTTCAAATACATTCCATTTGAGGGCATAAGCTTTCCTAGTGGAGGGAGCTCTAGCGGCTAGAATAGTGTCAATTACGCTGGCTGGGAGACCAGCTTGACTCAGTTGGTCCCGTTCAGGGGCCAAACGTGAAGGTTCCAAAGCTCAGGTCGTGGATGAAATATTGTCCCTTGCGCCTGAGACAGGAGATCCCTCCTCACTGGAATCATCCAAGGTGAGCAATCGAGGAGAGATATTAGATCCATAAAAATACTTAAATTTTATACTTACAAATCCATAAAACCATACTCTGGCCGGCCAACAGGGCACTATCAGTAAGAGGTGCAAACCATGTTGACGGACCCTTGCCAGGATTCCCGGGAGCAGAGGTATTGGAGGAAACGCATAAAGGCATAAATCGGGCCACGTATGGGCCATTGCGTCCAGACCCAGGGGAGCTGGATGTGTCAGAGAGTAGTAGAGGGGACATTGTGCAGTCTTTAGGGAGGCAAAGAGGTCCACCTCTGTTGTGAAAAATCTTTCCCAGATTTGGCTGACTACGTCAGGGTAGAGTTTCCATTCCCCGTGTGTCACAGCTTGTCTGGACAGTAAATCTGCTCCCACATTCATGCACCCTGGAATATAAATTGCCCTGATGGACAGGAACTTGACCTGTGCCCAGAGCAGAACCTGATGCGCTAGCTTGTTCAAGCGGCGCGAGTGCAGTCCGCCCTGGCGATTTATATAGGAGACTACCGATGTGTTGTCCACCTGTACTAGAACATGGTAGCCTCTAAGCTGCTGGAGGAAGTGCTGTAGGGCCAGAAATAAAGCCATCATTTCGAGGCAATTGATGTGCCATTCGAGAAGATGACCTCTACAGCGCCCTTAGGCTGGATGGCCATCCAAGACCGCACCCCAGCCGGTTAGGGAAGCGTCTGTCGTTAGCATTTTGCGATGACAAGACAGACCTACTGTAGAGTGGGACCCAAGGTGAGAAACCGGGGTCTGAATCACATAGAAAGGGTACAAAGTCCTTCGCGCGTAACCCTTATTTGCCTTCGGGGATTGGCCCCTGTATGAAATCCCCTGGCTCTTAGCCACAACTGAAAAGCTCTCATGTGCAGAAGGCCCAAAGGTATCACCATTGATGCAACTGCCATAAGGCCTAAACATTTTTGAAAGTGATGTACAGTCACTTCTTGGTCTAGTCTGATTTCCTTAGGGAGCTGAGGATGGATTCGACACGAACGGGAGACAATTGTGCCCGCAAAGTGATCGAATCCCACCTGACACCCAAGTATATTGTCCTCTGAGCCGGAAAGAGAACGCTTTTGGTAGCGTTAAGTCTTAAACCCAGCGAATGGAGATGAGCTAGGACAACATCGCGATGTCGGAGCGCTAGCTGATGAGACTGGGCCAGAATTAGCCAGTCGTCTATGTAATTGAGAATACGGATGCCCTGAAGTCGCAAGGGAGCCAGAACTGCATCCATACATTTTGTATATGTGCGGGGTGACACAGCTAGACCGAAAGGAAGGACCCGATTCTGGTAAGCTTTTCCCCCTTCTGGAGGAGGAACCTGTTCTATGGCTCCGTACCCCAGTCCTTGCGGGGGGGTGCCCGGCTGCTGACGCTCTCCTTCTGAGCCTGTAGCCTGGCGAGAATCAGATCTGGTCGAGGCTGGGTGGCTGATGGCCTCGAGTCCTGAGCACGGCGTGGGAGAAATTTCCCAAAGGCTTGGTCATATAGCCTTGCCTCGCGGAACCTAGTGGTGACTGTATTGACAGCGTCGCCAAATAGGCCGGAAGGTGAAACAGGAGCATCAAGGAGAAAAGTTCGGTCCTTATCCTTGATGCCTGTTAGATTGAACCATAGGTGTCTTTTAGCAGTCACCAAGGAGGCCATAGAACGGCCGATAGCACGGGCTGTCTGTTTAGTCGCACACAGGGATAATTCAGTAGCCCGGCGTAATTCAGTGAATGCTTCCTGATTCCATTATTTCTGGTGAGTTTATAAGTTTTTAAATTGTGCTATAAGTTTTGTATGCTTTGTTATGACACACACGCGCTCACAATGTCGGTGAAGACAAAGATCTGACGAATGTTTCCGGTTCACCTGTATTTATAACCTGCAGGCTAATCAGATGACGTCACCCTACCGAGGTTATATAAGCCAAAATTTGGCGTGTTTTGTACACACATGCTTCACAACCGGCAACATGAAAAGATATTCCCATAGCGTT
Organism: Channallabes apus; assembly: GCA_030522415.1. Taxonomy (NCBI): domain Eukaryota; kingdom Metazoa; phylum Chordata; class Actinopteri; order Siluriformes; family Clariidae; genus Channallabes; species Channallabes apus. Next base: position 35,137,220 of record CM060118.1, read on the forward strand.
TTCACGCAGCATCGAGTGTAGCCTTTGAAAGGGAACAGGTTGCATTGATAGCAGCACTTAGCTCATCTGTATTGTTGGGTCCGGTGTTTCTCACATTGCTCTAGCATCATTAGTATACAAACCGGATTCCAAAAAAGTTGGGACACTAAACAAATTGTGAATAAAAACTGAATGCAATGATGTGGAGATGGCAAATGTCAATATTTTATTCAGAATAGAACATATATAACAGATCAAAAGTTTAATCCGAGAAAATGTATCATCTTAAAGGAAAAATATGTTGATTCCAAATTTCACGGTGTCAACAAATCCCAAAAAAGTTGGGACAAGGCCATTTTCACCACTGTGTGGCATCTCCCCTTCTTCTTACAACACTCAACAGATGTCTGGGGACCGAGGAGACCAGTTTCTCAAGTTTAGAAATAGGAATGCTCTCCCATTCTTGTTTAATACAGGCCTCTAACTGTTCAATCGTCTTGGGCCTTCTTTGTCGCACCTTCCTCTTTATGATGCGCCAAATGTTCTCTATAGGGGAAAGATCTGGACTGTAGACTGGCCATTTCAGTACTCGGATCCTTCTCCTGCACAGCCATGATGTTGTGACTGATGCAGAATGTGGTCTGGCATTATCTTGTTGAAAAATGCAGGGTCTTCCCTGAAAGAGATGACTAGATGTTGTTCTAGAACCTGAATATATTTTTCTGCATTGATGGTGGCTTTCCAGACACGCAAGCTGCCCATGCCACACGCACTCATGCAACCCCATACCATCAGAGATGCAGGCTTCTGAACTGAGCGTTGATAACAACTTGGGTTGTCCTTGTCCTCTTTGGTCCGGATGACATGGCGTCCCACATTTCCAACAAGAACTTCGAATCGTGACTCGTCTGACCACAGAACAGTCTTCCATTTTGCCACACTCCATTTTAAATGATCCCTGGCCCAATGAAAACGCCTGTGCTTGTGGATCTTGCTTAGAAATGGCTTCTTCTTTGCACTGTAGAGTTTCAGCTGGCAACGGCGGATGGCAGGGTGGATTGTGTTCACTGACGATGGTTTCTGGAAGTATTCCTGAGCCCATTCTGTGATTTCCTTTACAGTAGCATTCCTGTTTGTGGTGCAGTGTCGTTTAAGGGCCCGGAGATCACGGGCATCCAGTATGGTTTTACGCCCTTGACCCTTACGCACAGAGATTGTTCCAGATTCTCTGAATCTTCGGATGATATTATGCACAGTTGATGATGATAACTGCAAAGTCTTTGCAATTTTTCCCTGGGTAACACCTTTCTGATATTGCTCCACTATCTTTCTGCGAAACATTGTGGGAATTGGTGATCCTCTACACATCTTGGCTTCTGAGAGACACTGCCACTCTGAGAAGCTCTTTTTATACCCAATCATGTTACCAATTAACCTAATTACTGTTAATTGGTCTTCCAGCTCTTCGTTATGCTCAAATTTACTTTTTCCAGCCTCTTATTGCTACTTGTCCCAACTTTTTTGGGATTTGTTGACACCGTGAAATTTGGAATCAACATATTTTTCCTTTAAAATGATACATTTTCTCGGATTAAACTTTTGATCTGTCATCTATGTTCTATTCTGAATAAAATATTGACATTTGTCATCTCCACATCATTGCATTCAGTTTATATTCACAATTTGTTTAGTGTCCCAACTTTTTTGGAATCCGGTTTGTAGTAATTAGTATAGCCTGATCATCTGTCATCATCTGCACCTGTTTCTCGCTGATTCATGCCTAAAGATGTTTTTTATGCTTGAATGATTCATTGTTCCCTGTGTGTCAAAACAAACAAAAAGCACTGGACTGAACTTTAGAGCCAAAAAAGTCCTTCAGGAAGCCAGAAGAACTATATTCCAAGACTAATTTAAAACATACAAGAAAATCAGGATCTTATATCCAGTGTTACAGCAGCAATAGTTCTGATATCTCAAATACAAAAAAAAGCATGCTAGTTTCCCATTTAAATTCACTGGAAGTTGTACACGGAGAGAGATTTCAGGCTTGAGGGTTGGAAATTGAAGATGTGACATGCTATACATACATACATACATACATACATACATACATACATACATACATACACACATACACAGACCCTAAACAATCTGTTTACGACTTTAATCCTGGGAAAAAATACGCTATTATATACAAAAGTATTCGGTTCCGTTTAACTTTTCCACATTTCGTCACATTACAGCCACAAACATGAGTCAATTTTATTGGAATTCCACGTGAAAGACCAAGACAAAGTGGTGTACATGTGAGAAGTGGAACAAAAATCATTTTTTTACAAATAAATAACTGCAAAGTGGGGTGTGCGTAATTATTCAGCCCCCTGAGTCAATACTTTGTAGAACCACCTTTTGCTGCAATTACAGCTGCTTGTCTTTTAGGGTATGTCTCTACCAGCTTTGCACATCTAGAGACTGAAATCCTCGCCCATTCCTCTTTGCAAAACAGCTCCAGCTCATTCAGATTAGATGGACAGTGTTTGTGAAGAGCAGTTTTCAGATCTTGCCACAGATTCTGAATTGGATTTAGATCTGGACTTTGACTGGGCCATTCTAACGCATGGATATGTTTTGTTTTAAACCATTCCATTGTTGCCCTGGCTTTATGTTTAGGGTCGTTGTCCTGCTGGAAGGTGAACCTCCGCCCCAGTCTCAAGTCTTTTGCAGACTCCAAGAGGTTTTCTTCCAAAATTGCCCTGTATTTGGTTCCATCCATCTTCCCATCAACTCTGACCAGCTTCCCTGTCCCTGCTGAAGAGAAGCACCCCCAGAGCATGATGCTGCCACCACCATATTTGACAGTGGGGATGGTGTGTTCAGAGTGATGTGCAGTGTTAGTTTTCCGCCACACATAGCATTCGCATTTTGGCCAAAAGGTTCCATTTTGGTCTCATCTGACCAGAGCACCTTCTTCCACATGTTTGCTGTGTCCCCCACATGACTTGTGGCAAACTGCAAATGGGACTTCTTATGGTTTTCTGAAAACAATGGCCTTCTTCTTGCCACTCTTCCATAAAGGCCATCTTTGTTCAGTGCACAACTAATAGTTGTCCTATGGACAGATTCCCCCACCTGAGCTGTAGATCTCTGCAGCTCGTCCAGAGTCACCATGGGCCTCTTGGCTGCATTTCTGATCAGCGCACTCCTTGTTCGGCCTGTGAGTTTAGGTTGACGGCCTTGTCTTGGTATGTTTACAGTTGTGCTATACTCCTTCCATTTCTGAATGATCGCTTGAACAGTGGCTCCGTGGAATGTTCAAGGCTTTGGAAATCTTTTTGTAGCCTAAGCCTGCTTTACATTTCTCAATAACTTTATCCCTGACCTGTCTGGTGTGTTCTTTGGACTTCATGGTGTTGTTGCTCCCAATATTCTCTTAGACAACCTCTGAGGCCGTCACAGAGCAGCTGTATTTGTACTGACATTAGATTACACACAGGTGCACTCTATTTAGTCATTAGCACTCATCAGGCAATGTCTATGGGCAACTGACTGCACTCAGACCAAAGGGGACTGAATAATTACGCACACCCCACTTTGCAGTTATTTATTTGTAAAAAATGTTTGGAATCATGTATGATTTCCGTTCTCTTAAACTTCTCACGTGTACACCACTTTGTATTGGTCTTTCACGTGGATTCCAATAAAATTGATTCATGTTTGTGGCTGTAATGTGACAAAAATGTGGAAAAGTTCAAGGGGGCTGAATACTTTTGCAAGCCACTGTATATAAGGCATGATCATCTGAAACTAATGCAGGAAATAATTTGAAAATGGGTTTGCAGACTTTGTGGACAAGAAAAGAATAGAAAAGTGAGTTTGGGACTTAGAACTCTATCTACAAAGAGGCACATCGCACGTCGTGTCCAAACTCTGTCACAAAAACATCAGATTCACTGGAGCAGCAGACAGAACTATTGCCTGCAGTGCTTAATAACTAAAAGAGCTTTCTATAGAATCTTTGCTGGCTCTACTACAAAAGAATCGTGTACTTTATCAGCATACAAGTGGGTTCCCAAACATTGATTTTTTTTTTTAATGGACGTTAGAGCGGAATGAACTTGCATTAGCTGAATGTTGAACTCAACAAGATTGTGTATAAGCTATTGTTGCTATGGAGAAATCTGCCCACACAAAGGATGCTCCACTGAACAAACCACTCAATAGATGATGAAGGAATCAGAAAATCAACCCAGAGGATGGGCAGTGATTGCAGTGCTACAGGAAGCTTTATATGAGCTCCCAATCAGCAGGTAAAGAGAGAAAGAAAAAAGCAGCTCAGGCACAGAAGCTGCTTGACACCTGACATTATATCTACCTTTGGCTTTTCAGCATTCACACATAGATCACCTACAATACCAATATATTAGTAGTATTCAGATATGTTTGACACTGCGTATCATTTACAGATTGAATAATGCATTACTGAATTATGCAGTTTAGGAAGTATACATTAAAGAAAAAATTACCACTAAGATGCAGCAAGGCTTGATCTATGATCTAGTACTGTTGTTAGACGGTGACACAGTCATTCATAGATAGATAAAGTGTGTTGTGTGCATCAGTACTGCATTACAACTGACATTCAGAGAAACAGTATGAATCATGTCTTTATTCTTTGAATAATTCTTCCACCTTACTATAAAAGTATCATTTCAGCAATTTTATTAATATTTAAAAGAATAAACTCAAAGCTGTTAAACTCTGCCATTTCCAAGAACACTCACTCCTCACTCCTCACTCACTCACAAGTACATTTTGCTCTGGTCCGAGATGCTGTTTTCTTGGTCTATTTTATCTATCATTTATATGCATATTGCCAAAATCAGTTCTCAATACTCCATGGTTTAGTCATTTCTAGAGGTCCTGTTAATAACCCAGTCAGTTAATAACCCAGCCAAAGAATAATCACTGATTATGACAGTATGCTGTATTCCGACCCACTTAAACCTTTTGGCGCGTTGACACGAAGTGCAAACTCTGCTACAGTAATATTTTTTTATTAATCTGATGCAATTTTCTTTCCTTTTTAGCAATTATGACTGCCACTGACATGCTTCTCTGTTTATACTCAAATACATTTAGTATGCAGGGCAAATAGTTGACCTGTCTTCTGCTGTGTTTAACTTATTTTTAGATGCAGTTTATTCCACCCTAAACATAATGCAAAAATGTAGCTTTACATTTTTTACATTACGTATATAATCATGATGGCATTGTGAATTGATGCACAATTAAATATACATACTTTTGTGAGGGTTGCCCACTAGAGGGCAGTGTTTTTAGTTTGTAGTTTTTGTTCCTAGACTCAGTTTCCCAGAAGCCTCCTCGGTCAGGTGACGTGGATGCTCACCTGAACTGAGGAGGGTCGTTAGCACTGTTATAAATACCTGTTTGTTCTGGGAAACTGGGTCGAGCATTAATTTCTGTTATGTGGGTTTTGTTTTGTTCTGTTTTAGTTTAAACAGTATGGTTGGCCTTTTGGTTTCTATGGAGCGATATCGCGGACAATATTCAAATGCAATTGCAAATTGCATTTGCAATTGCGTTTCCCATATGTAGACGCACAAACTGTGCCATAATTCAAATGCAATTGCAAACTTTGCATTACCGTTTGCTGATTCGCCTTTGCGAGCGCACACTGACTGTCAAATTTCAAATGAAAAAACAAAGTCCATTTGCATTTGTATTTCCCAGGTCTTACACGTCATGAACCTGTCATATTTAAATAGCAAAATCAATCACCACGTTTGCTTTTTCACTTTCTCTGCGCCGCGCGTCAAGCCGGCCAAAATTCAAACGCAATCGCTAATCCATTTGCAATTGCATTTCCAACACGTTACACAGAAACCTGTCAATCAGCGTCAGGGGCGGGTCTATACTGTGGGGCGGGATTGTATGGGGAGTGACGTCACTCGCAGTCGCCGACCAAGAGGGGGATATTTGAGCAATGGAGGTGAACCGAGATTATCTCATTTGTTTATCAAGAAATAAACACACAAAAATGACAAATCGCATATTTTCTTGCTCCGGAGTGGACAGAGAAGTTTTTACAAATAAAAATATTTTTAGATCTTCTCCTGTTACAGCCTGCTGGAGCTAAATCTTTCAGAAACGCTGCGCACCGGTGTTATGCGCTAAAAAGCCTCCCTGCCACTGATTGCCCCCCCCCCCCCCAACAAAACCTCTATCAAATATTATATTACAACATAAATTAATAGGTTTATGATTTACAAATTGCACCAAATGAATTTGATTATAAAATAATCTATATTAAAAAAAACACATGTAGTATAGGGGGGAAATATATTAATTATATATTATTTTCATATACAACCCCTGGCAAAAATTCTGGAATCACCCCTCTCAGAAGATGTTCATTCAAATGTTTAATTGTGTAGAAAAAAAAAACAAGCACATACATGCCACAAAACTATTTTCACTCAACAATCCAAACTTCTGGCTGTATAAAACACTTTAAAAAAAAAACAAAGAAATATAACTATAGTTAATAACAACTGTTTTAACAACTCAAACAGAGGAAAAAAATATGGAATCACCAAATAAAAACACTACTTGTACTTTGTTGCACCACCTCTGGCTTTTATAACAGCTTGAATTCTCTGAGTCCTGGATTTAACTAATGTCCAACAGTATACTTCATCAGTCTGTCTCCAGCTTTGTCTTATTGCAGTTGCCAGATCAGCTTTGCAGGTTGGAGCCTCGTCCTGGACCATTTTCTTTCATTTCCACCACAGATTTTCAATTGGATTAAGGACCGGACTATTTGCATTATATGTATTTCCTGTAGGAATGTTTTCACAGATTTTGCCCTATGGCACGATGCATTATCATCCTGAAAAATGATGCTACCATCACCAAACATCCTTTCAATTGATGGAATAAGAAAAGTGTCCAAAATCTCAACATAAACTTGTGCATTTATAGAAGATGTAATGACTGTCATGTCTCCCATACCTTTACCTGACATACAACCCCATATCAATAATGATTGTGGAAATTTGCATGTTTTCTTCAGGCAGTTGTCTTTATTAATTTCATTGGAACGGCACCAAACAAAAGTTCCAGCATCATCACCCTGTGCAATGCAGATTCGTGATTCATCACTGACTCTAACTCTCATCCAGTCATCCGCAGTCCAAGATTGTCTTTCTTTAGCCCACTGAAACCTTGTTTTTTTCTGTTTAGATGTTAATGATGGTTTTCTTTTGGCTTTTCTGTATGTAAATCCCATTTCTTTTAGGCGATTTCTTACTGTCCGCTCACAGACATTGACTCCACTTTCTGCCCATTTGTTCCTCATTTGTTTTGTTGTGCATTTTCTGTTTTCAAGTCATACTGCTTTAAGTTTTCTGTCTTGGCGCTTTGATGTCTTTCTTGGTCTACCAGTACGCTTCCCTTTTACAACCTTTCCATTTGATTTGTACTTGGTCCAGATTTTAGACACAGCTGACTGGGAACAACCAACATCTTTTGCAACATTCCATGAAAATGTACCTTCTTCAAGAAGTTTGATAATTCTCTCCTTTGTTTCAACTGACATCTCTTGTGTTGGAGCTATGAGTTATGTCAATCATCTTGGTTCAACACATCCCTAATGTGTGCAAGCACTGTTTTTTAACTGTAGACTAATTAGCAGTTGTAGAAATGCAAAGTGCATGGTGATTCCATATTTTTTTCCTCTGTTTGAGCTGTTAAAACAGTTGTCGTTGACTATAGTTATCTTTCTTTGTTTTTTTTTTTAAGTGTTTTATACAGCCAGAAGTTTGGATTGTTGAGTGAAAATAGTTTTGTGGCATGTATGTGCTTGTTTTTTTTTCTACACAATTAAACATTTGAATGAACATCTTCTGAGAGGGGTGATTCCAGAATTTATGCCAGGGGTTGTACATGTATATTTTTATATTTCTTATTTATAATAAAAATTGCTTCGTGTAATTTTTCATCATAAACAATATTTGTTTAGTGTAAACATTTTTGTATTACATGACAAACCCCTGCAAAATAAATGTGCCACAAAATAAACATTATATGAGAATTTGTATCATGTCTTAATTTCCATGTCACGTGCTTAGGGTTAATTATAATAGTAATAATATATTTGACAATACTCATATATTATATTTGATAATAATAATATGAATTTTTGATTGTGATGTCCTCACATATTTGACAGAGATTTTGTGGGGGTGCAATCAGTGGCAGGGGGGCATGGCTGACGTCACTTCCTCCGTACGAGGACACTGAGAAGCTGCTTTTTTCCGAGCTCCACCATACTGACCAACTTTTAAACTTTTTCGTCCCCTTACGAAGAGTGTACATAAAACGGATAAGTATCTTATAATATATTTACTCGAAACGCGTGTTATATCGTTAAGTTTTAATTGTTTTGCAGCACACCGCTTTTAGCCGGCATTAGCATCGCTAATTAGCATTAGCATCGCTAGCCCGGCTATCACGTTTGTTTGTTTGTTTCTAAAGTTTGTTTTCGCTTCCTCACACCGATTATTTTCCGTGTTTAGACACCATGTCGGTTGTGATTCTGCCTCTGAGTGCAGGTGAGGAGACATTGGAGCTGCACTCGGTGGATTTGGAGGTGGAGGCCGTGGAGAAGCTGATCCGTGAGCTACAGGTGAAGCTGGCCCGGTTACAGCAGCGGAAAGCCACGTTGGAATCGACGCAGACCGACACTCACCTGTCCCAGGTAAATTCTCGGCATGAGAATTCTCCTACAACCTCAACCCCGCGTGTTTCTCTGCCCAGGTCCAACACACCAAGGACGCATCCCGCCCAGTGTTCCTACACCCCGGCGCCGGGACATCACGGACCCTGGATACAGCAGCAGCGGAAGAAGCACGCCAAGCCCCGGGCGAGGACCTCTCCACCACCACCACCCGTCTTCGACATCTCGACCCAAAACCGCTTCGCTCCTCTCCGCGAAATGGCACACGACGTCCTGGTCATCGGAGACTCCATCGTTCGTCACGTGCGTGCTACCACGGCTAAAGGTAAGGTGCACACACGCTGTTTACCTGGTGCACGTGTTCTTGATGTTGCTGCACAGGTGCCTGCTGCCCTGAGGAGGAACATTGGAGCTGTGGTTCTTCATGCCGGCACGAACGACACCAGGCTGAGGCAGACGGAGATCCTAAAGAAGGACTTCAGGAGCCTGGTCGAGAAGGTCCGCAGCACATCACCCACGACAATGATCATCGTATCTGGACCGCTTCCCACATTTCAGCGAGGAATCGAGAAGTTCAGTAGATTATTTGCTTTTAATGAATGGTTACAATCTTGGTGTCAACAACAGAAATTACGCTTTGTTGATAACTGGAATGTTTTCTGGGAGCGTCCTAGGCTCTATCACACCGATGGCCTACACCCTAGCAGAGCTGGAGCAGCGGTCCTCTCTGACAACATCTCCAGAACACTACGAACCATCTGACTGGCGGTAAGTCATACTGTAGATTCCAAACATATTAGCCACATCACAACTCACCGTAGTGATAGACGCACACACATAGCTTGTCCTATAGAAACTGTGTCTGTTCCCCGAATACTGAGAAAAAAGAATAAATTTGTTAAATTTGCCCGAAACAATCTGATAACCATAAAACCAGAAAAAGGCAAAATAAGTAGTCAAAATCCACCTCTAAAGTTTGGACTACTCAACATTAGATCCCTTGCACCTAAAGCACTTATTGTTAATGAAATTATCTCAGATTATTGCCTTGACGCACTCTGTCTCACTGAAACCTGGCTTAAACCAAATGAATATTTTGGTTTGAATGAGTCTACTCCGTCAGGATATTTCTATAAGCACGAGCCCCGTCTAATTGGTCGCGGCGGTGGTGTCGCCACTATCTACAATGATGTACTCACTGTTACCCAGAAAATAAGGCCCAGGTTTAATTCATTTGAAGTGCTTATCATTAATGTTGCACTAAATGAAATACGTAATAAACCCTTGCTATATTTTACCTTGGCCACCGTGTACAGACCCCCGGGGCCATATGGCGATTTTCTTAAAGAATTTGGACATCTGCTATCAGACCTATTGGTTAACTCTGACAAAGTATTGATAGTAGGAGACTTTAACATTCATGTAGATGATGCTAACGACGCTTTAGCACTCACATTTATGGATTTACTAAATTCCTTTGGGGTTAAGCAAAATATAATTGGAGCAACTCACCGCTTTAATCATACGCTAGATTTAATTATATCCCATGGTATAGATGTCTCTAATATAGAGATCATACCTCAAAGTGATGATATCACAGATCATCACCTCCTGACATATACTCTACCCGTAGAACAGATTAGCTGTGTCTCCCCACGCTATCAATCTGTTAGAAATATGAATCCCACCACTAAAGACAGATTCACAAGTAATCTGCCGGATCTGTCCCAATTTCTTATTAGACCCCTAAATGCAGATGATCTAGATGAAGTGACTAGCAGCATGGGCACTATTTTTACCAGTACATTAGACACTGTTGCTCCCATCAGATTAAAAAAAGTCAGAGATAAAACATTGGCACCGTGGTACAACAGTCATACTCGCGCCCTAAAGAGAGCAACCCGTAACCTCGAGCGAAAATGGAGGAAAACTAAATTAGAAGTTTTTCGAATTGCGTATAAAGACAGTATGTGCAGCTATAGACAGGCTCTAAAAACTGCTAGGACCGAGCATCTTAGCCAACTGATAGCAAGAAACCAAAACAATCCCAGGTTCTTATTTAGTACAGTGGCTCGCTTAACAAAACCTAAGATGCCCGCAGAGAGTATCCCATCACAGTTTAGAAGTGAAGACTTTATGGACTTCTTTAATGAAAAAATCAATAATATCAGGAAGAAAATAATGGAGGTTCAACCTCTAATAGTATCTCACGATCCAGTTCAGCCTATAGCTTCACATTTAGATTTTCACTGCTTTACAGGTATAGAACAGGAAGAGCTGTATAAACTCATCACCTCGGCTAAATCAACAACGTGCCTGTTAGACCCAATCCCAACCAGATTTTTAAAAGAAGTGATGCTTACGGTTGGAGAGCCACTCCTAAACATTATTAATTCTTCATTACATCTAGGTCACGTCCCTAAACCTTTCAAGTTAGCAGTTATTAAGCCGCTTCTTAAAAAATCTAATTTGGACGCGAATGAAATAAAAAATTACAGACCGATCTCAAACCTCCCGTTCATATCAAAAATACTAGAAAAAGTAGTATCAGCTCAAATTTGCACATTCTTGCAGGATAACAACATCCTTGAAGAATTTCAGTCAGGTTTCAGGCCCCATCATAGCACAGAAACTGCACTAGTTAAGATTACAAATGACTTGTTTTTAGCTTCAGACCAAGGCTGCATCTCATTGCTAGTCCTGCTCGATCTTAGTGCTGCATTCGACACTATAGATCATAATATTCTCATAGATCGCTTACAAAATTATATAGGCATTCAGGGACAGGCACTAAAATGGTTTAGATCTTACCTGTCTGATCGCTACCATTTTGTAGATCTAAATGGAGAACCGTCTGGTATAATGCCAGTGAAATATGGGGTCCCACAAGGGTCAGTTTTAGGACCTCTGTTGTTCCCTTGGGTAACATCATTAGAAGACATGGGATTAGTTTCCATTGTTATGCTGATGATACCCAATTATATATCTCAACTAAACCAGACGAAATACCTAAGTTGTCTAGATTAACTGAGTGTGTCCAGGACATAAAAGATTGGATGACCAATAACTTTCTTTTACTAAATTCAGATAAGACAGAGATATTACTTATTGGCCCAAAAACCAGCACACAACAGCTTTCACAATTCAGCTTGCGCTTAGAAGGATGTACTGTTATTACCAGGTCAGCAGTAAAAGATCTGGGAGTAATATTACAGTAACTTGTCTTTTGAAAATCACATTTCAAATATCACAAAAACAGCCTTTTTCCATCTTCGAAATATTGCTAAACTTAGGAACATCTTATCCGTATCTGATGCAGAAAAACTAGTTCATGCATTCATGACCTCCAGACTGGACTATTGTAATGCATTACTAGGTGGTTGTCCTGCATCCTCAATAAACAAGCTTCAGTTAATCCAAAATGCAGCTGCCAGGGTTCTCACTAGATCCAGAAAATATGATCATATAACCCCAATATTATCATCCCTGCACTGGCTACCTGTTCAGTTTAGAATAAATTACAAAATAGTATTACTTACATACAAGGCCTTAAATGGTTTAGCTCCCACATACCTAACCAGTCTTTTGATACGCTACAATCCACCACGCGCCTTAAGATCACAAAACTCCGGACTTCTGGTAGTTCCCAGAATTTCAAAATCTACAAAAGGGGGTAGGGCTTTTTCATATTTAGCTCCAAAGCTTTGGAATAGCCTTCCAGACAGTGTTCGGGGAGCAGACACGGTTTCTCAGTTCAAAAGTAGACTCAAGACGCATCTTTTTAATCTGGCATACACATAACTCATCCCAGTACTCATACTCCAGTACACCTATACCGAATGGCAACTACGCTAATTCTCCCCATCTGTTCTGTATTTCTCTACCCATCCCGAGGCATCAGGAGATTTTGCCAGCTTCAGTAGACAAAGGCCGACCCTGCGAGGTTCCTGAGGCATCCAGAGAAGGACCAGCTCCAACTGGATTCAGCTTTATGATGGAGCTACACATGCTGCTCCTGTGCTTCCAGTGATCCAGACCTCATCTGCCCTCTGCACCTACTGACTCATCCCTATGCTGAACTGGTCTTCATGACAATTTAAATAATTTCTGTCATATTGAATTTTCACCTGCACAACACACAAGATGTTATATCATTTCTATCTGTTATCGCCCAAATGAGGATGGGTTCCCTGTTGAGTCTGGTTCCTCTCAAGGTTTCTTCCTAATGCCATCTCAGGGAGTTTTTCCTTGCCACCGTCGCCGTCACCCTTGGCTTGCTCATCAGAGACATTTCATTCATTCATCTCATTATTATCTGCACATTTCTCTCACACATCCACACTTCCAATTATTTTCTTTTCTATAATTATTATTTGTTTTTATTTATTTATTTTCTATTATAATTTTATTTATTTATTTATTACTTTATATATAATTATTCTATATATATATATATAATATATAATTTTTTTTTTTTTTTTTTTTTTTTTTTGTTTTGTTAAATTTCTAAAATTTTTGTGAAGCTGCTTTGAGACAATGACCATTGTTAAAAGCGCTATATAAATAAAATTGAATTGAATTGAATTGAATTTTAGCGCATAACACCGGTACGCAGCGTTTCTGAAAGATTTAGCTCCAGCAGGCTGTAACAGGAGAAGATCTAAAAATATTTTTATTTGTAAAAACTTCTCTGTCCACTCCGGAGCAAGAAAATATGCGATTTGTCATTTTTGTGTGTTTATTTCTTGATAAACAAATGAGACAATCTCGGTTCACCTCCAGTGCTCAAATATCCCCCTCTTGGTCGGCGAGTGCGAGTGACGTCACTCCCCATACAATCCCGCCCCACAGTATAGACCCGCCCCTGACGCTGATTGACAGGTTTCTGTGTAACGTGTTGGAAATGCAATTGCAAATGGATTAGCGATTGCGTTTGAATTTTGGCCGGCTTGACGCGCGGCGCAGAGAAAGTGAAAAAGCAAACGTGGTGATTGATTTTGCTATTTAAATATGACAGGTTCATGACGTGTAAGACCTGGGAAATACAAATGCAAATGGACTTTGTTTTTTCATTTGAAATTTGGCAGTCAGTGTGCGTTCGCAAAGGCGAATCAGCAAACGGTAATGCAAAGTTTGCAATTGCATTTGAATTATGGCACACTTTGTGCCTCCACATATGGGAAACGCAATTGCAAATGCAATTTGCAATTGCATTTGAATATTGTCCGCGATATCGTTCCATAGGTTTCAGGAGCACTTTAAGTTTGTTTGTATTGAAATGTCTTTGTGTCTCCTAGCAGGATTAGCCTCTAGGAGAATTAGCCTTTTGTGTTTACCCTTTTGTGTAAGTAACCCCCATTGCATGTTTAGTTATTAGTCTGTTTAAATACTAATGAGGGTGATACTAACATGTTTAGATCTTAGTCTGTCTAGTCTTTGAGCCTGTCTAGTCTCATTGTCTGCTTAGCTCTTAGTCTGTTTAGGTACTAACATCTTTAGCCACTAACCTTTAGAGTTCTTAGTCTGTTTCATACCTAGTCTGCTGTGTACCTTGTCTGTTCATTCCCTTGGGTCTCAGGCTACTGGCCGGTGTAGCCATTAGTCTGATTAGCTATGAGCTAGCTTAGCAGCTAATGTGCAGCTCAGCCAGTAGACCTAGCCAAGCCTGTCTTGTGTTTGTTTATCCCTTGCATGCATAGTCCCTAATGTTTAGTCCGTTAGGCTGTTTCGTGTGTCTTGTCTTGTCCAGTTTGTATCCCATGTCTGTATTGTGTATCAATGTATGTAATCCCTAGTCTTATGTCTAAGTGTTTGAGTTCTGTTACATTATGCTCCCAAGTTTAAGCCAACTTCCTTTGTTCATGTTTTGTTTTGCTTGTTTGGTTTATTATTCTCATTAAAGACTCTTTTCTGTTTCACTGCATCCCCTCTGCATTTATGCCTCAACACCAAGCCCACAGTCCAACATCATAGCAGAACGTGACAACTTTGAGCCTAAAGGAATCTTTGAAATTACAGTAAAACCTTGTACTGTATTGCTAGTAACTTGGTCTACAAGTGTTTTAAAAGACTAATCAAAAGCATATTTTGTGTGTCCAAGTGTGGTGACTGTTTTTAAATAACTGTACTGCAACAACGGTCCCTGTGAAGAAAAAGATTGAAAATAGAGGCAAAAGCAAGTGTAATTAGAGAGGTTCCTTGTTAAAGTCAATGTAAATCGTTTAGCAGGGGCAGTAGCTGTTTTGTGGATAATAAGCCAATGTACATACAGTACATTGCATGCGGTCACAAAGCCATCTTATATGGGGACAAAAAAACATTAGTTTTCCTATCAGCAATGATGAAAAAACAATGAAACTATTCATTTTTTGTCCATAGGTGTCCTTGTTCATTTAAGATGGCTTTGTGACCGCGTGCATGACTGGCTTATGTACAGACATGAAAATCAATGTAATCCTCACCTATACCACATGCAGTGATGGATAGTCTTAGTAGGTGTAGTACATTTACAAAAGTAATTTTGAGTTTAAGGTCTGTAGCGTTATTTACACTAAGCATAAAACAGAAATGGGTTTTCAAGCAGGCAGACATTTTTTATGCTTCCTCACCTGCTTATGATAAAGTATAATTTTAATTTTAAAAATCAAAGTGAAATGCCAGGGTACTCAGTGGAGTCCAAAAGTCTTGCACTGCCTGGCTGACCACCTGTAGCTCTGATTATAGCACACAGTGCGGTGGCCAATGCATGTGTGGAAATGATTCCTCATCTTCCAGTACCATTCTTTTACTCTTTTTTGTGGTCTTTTACAGTTTGAATCCTGGGACATGCCTGTGTAATCAGGAAAAAATAAAGTCCATAGATGTGATACATTGATCATTCAGTACATTCACGTCACCAGCTGACTTCATTGGGTCGGTGGAGATCAATTAGTTAAGCTTCACCGACCTCAACTAATTGAGCTCGGTGGGTTGTTGGGTTACTGATCAGTTGATCACATCTCTTCTTGAAGTTGGAAATTCAGCACAATTGATTACGATTTCAGTTCTAGTATTTTAAATCTTTTCTTTCCTCATGCAGGCCAGTAATTTGACCCTTCTCATAACTATGACATTGTTTTGGCCATGCAGGGTAGATAATAATCAAGAATGTTTTTTCCATTAAAATTTTTTTGTTGTTAATACAACTGACATTAATGGCAACAACTTAAGTGCAAAGACAAATCTCAGAAATATTTACATACATTTTGCTTACATTTATCATCTAGCATGTTCTCTTTTTTGCTTTAATGACATGGAGTCTGTGTCAGCTTGAGGGAACACTATGTTTGTGTTAAACCTGATGATCCATGTTAGATCAAATTCATCGGCGTGTCGTTTGAAGACACGCTTCAGTGGAAGGGATAAGACTCACACAAACTCTGACCTTTTGTACACTTTTTTAGCGCTTTGAAAATCCTAAGACGGATCTTTCTTTTTATTTTTAACTTTAAACGTTAAAAATATTCCAGATTTTCAATGTGATGTTAGACTGTTGGATCCCAATGTACTTCTAAATCAATTAGAAGTCAGTAAAAAATGTGTAAAAAGGGCCTATTTGAGTACAACAGCATATGTAGAGTAGAGTTATGTCCTCTGAGAGAACATTCTCATATTCATATACAAAGCCATGTTCAGAATTAATTTAGAAGTGTATAATAATAATGATAATAATATAAAAAAGTGTTTAAAGACATTACTCTAGTGACACAATTAAATAAGCAAACGTATTGTTGAAGTTATTTCTGAATATTAAAGCCTACTTTAATACACTTTCCAGTATTGAGTGAATGATATTTAATTGTCTTTTTCTCTGCTGTTATTTAATAATTAATTATAACATCTGGACCACCACAGCCTCGGGGAGTGAGATCCAGCTCCCCGGATTACTGAGCCGGCGCTTTGTCTCCCCCTAGTGTGTCTACGTGAGTATGTCTGTCCCCTTGTCTAATTATGAAGAACACCTGTGCATCCTTTTGTCTCTCCCTATTTATACCAGCCGACCCCGGAGTCTCATGTCTGTCCACCGTTGTGCATACACCCATGAACCTGTTCGCCCGTTTGTCTACCTGTTTTCCCTCCCAGGACTAAATAGAGTTTGGAACTCCCACGATTAAGGCCGGCAAAGGAAAGCCGGCATCGCCTCAAAGAAGGAGAAGGACTCCCCTGTGGTTTTGGACTACTTATGTTACGTTTTTCGGTTTATTGTTTGGGAGTGGAATTTTGAGTTGTGTGTCTTAAGAAATAAAGACTGTTTCCTGTTCCAGACCTGCTCTTGCGTCCATCCTTACCCAGCGACATGACAGATGGACAGACCTATCCGGACGCAGCAGGTGTCCCTCTACCGGAGGATGAAACGATGATGCAGTATGTAAAAATGCAACAAAAGGAAATTGACAGCATGGCACGAGCAGTGAGCAATCTTGCCCACTGCGTCAAGGAACTGGCCCGGCCAGACCAGCCCACCGCCGGACTCTCGAGACGCTCCGCACCGTCACCCCCTCGCGCGGCTCCTCCCGAAAGGTATGCCGGTGATCCCGAGGGATGCAGGCGATTCGTCATGGCTTGTGAACTGTACCTGACGGACTATCCTGACCTGACGGAGCAGCAACGGATTCGATTCGTCATCCAACAGCTCACAGGACCAGCCATGGATTGGGCGGCGGCGGTCTGGAGCACAGGCGGGGAGCTCGCCCGCTGCTACGACAGCTTCATCGGAGCGATGAAGGCCGTGTTCGACCACCCAGATCAAGGGCGCTCGGGGGAACAAAGACTCATGAGGCTGCGTCAAGGGAACCTACCCGTCGCGGAATACGCCATCCGGTTCCGAGTGATGGCTGCGGAGAGCGGCTGGTGCGAGAAGAGCCTGCTCGCCAGGTTCAAGGACGGGCTCCAGCCCGAGGTTCAGCTCGAGCTAGCGTGCCGGGATACGGGCCTCTCCCTGAATCAAACTATCAACCTGGCGATCCAATTGGACCAGCACCTGCGCAGCCAGCGCTCTCGGCCAGGGGTTAGGGCAGCCTCGACACGAACCGGCGAACCATCGCGGCGACCTCCTCCCGTAGCGCCCGAAACGAACCGGCCGGAGCCCATGGATGTGGGTGCGTCTCGGCTCTCTCCCGCCGAGAGGAGAAGACGGTTGACATCTGGGTTGTGTTTTTACTGTGGGGGGACTGACCAACGCATCCGAGACTGCCCGTTGCGCAAAGTAACGCACACACACATACATCCACGCACACACACACCCACACACACACGCACTCACACACCCACACACACACGCACTCACACACCCACACGCACCCACACACCCACACGCACACGCACTCGCACTCGCACACCCACACACACACGCACACACACACGCACACATACACACACACACACACCCAAACACTCACACACACACACACCACCCCGCACTCATCACCCCTTTTGTGTGAAAGCTCAGTTAAAAATCAATAATAATGTTATGTCTGTGTTTCCCCTGATAGATTCCGGGGCGGCTGGTAACTTCATCTCTTCTACCCTAATTTCCTCACTGCAAGCTCCCGTGTCGAAGCTTCCATATCCGATATCTATTAAAGCTCTAGATGGTCGAGATTTGGATCAGTCGCCTATTAAAGTAATTACTGCGCCCATCCGGTTAACTTTCCCCGGTCACACGGAGGAGCTGAAATTTTACGTGCTACCCCAGTCTGACCATTCCGTCGTGCTAGGTCTCCCATGGCTTAGCGCCCACAACCCCAATTTCGATTGGACCAATTCCCGCATCACTTCGTGGTCCCCGCGATGCGCGAAATTCTGTACACCGCCAACATTGGCGGTCCAAACCACCACCATTGAGAGCCCGATGGCCCAAGTAATCACTAATGTACCATCAGAGTATCTGCGTTTTAAGGATGTGTTTAGTGTTAGGGCAGCTGCACGACTTCCCCCTCACCGCCCGTGGGACTGCGCGATTGAGCTGTTGCCGGGGAAGGCACCTCCTTGCTCGCGTGTTTATCCATTGTCAGTGGCAGAAACCGGGGCAATGGAGGAATACGTGAGTGAGGCACTTCAGCAGGGGCTCATCAGCAGGTCCACGTCCCCCGCCTCGGCAGGTTTTTTTTTCATAGAGAAAAAAGGGGGGGGCTTACGCCCCTGCATTGATTATAGAGGGCTAAATGCAGTAACAATAAAATATAAGCACCCACTGCCCCTGGTTCCGGCCGCTATCGACCAACTCCGAGGTGCTTCCATCTTCACGAAACTCGACCTCCGCAGCGCATATAACCTCGTTCGTGTGCGTAAGGGCGATGAATGGAAGACGGCGTTTAGCACTACATCTGGGCATTACCAATACAACGTAATGGCATATGGACTGGTAAACGCACCTGCGGTGTTTCAGGGGTTCATGAACGACATGTTTCGGGATATGTTTAACCGTTTCGTTATAATATACCTAGATGATATTCTGATATATTCACGGTCATATTCGGAACACGTTCTTCATGTAACTGCCGTCCTTCGTCGCCTGCGCAAACACGGGCTCTATGTGAAGGCGGAGAAATGCACCTTTCACCAGAGGCAGGTGGCATTTCTCGGCTATCACATAGGACCACTGGGGGTCGAGATGGAACCGACCAAGGTCGCGGCGGTACAACAATGGCCGGAACCGAAGTCAGTTAAGGAGCTACAGAGATTCCTGGGGTTTGCCAATTTTTATAGGCGATTTATTCGGGGCTACAGTATGGTGGCAGCGCCCTTCACTTCACTGTTAGTAGGGAAACCGAAACGCCTTCGCGAGTTCCCAGTGGAAGCGCGAAGCGCGTTTCAACGCCTAAAAACAGCATTTACAACCGCACCTGTGTTAAAACTACCGAACCCGGAAAAGCCCTTCGTAGTCGAGGTCGATGCATCAGAAGTAGGCATAGGGGCAGTCCTGTCACAACGCCACGGCCACCCTGAGAAACTTCACCCCTGCGCTTTTTTTTCTAGGAAACTAACACCTGCCGAGCGGAATTATGATATCGGTAATAGAGAGCTGCTGGCAGTAAAAGCGGCGTTAGAGGAGTGGAGACACTGGCTAGAGGGAGCGAAACATCCATTCACGGTGCTCACGGATCATCGAAATTTAGAGTACCTCCAACAAGCAAAAAGGTTAAACTCACGTCAAGCCCGATGGGCGCTCTTCTTCACGCGTTTCCAATTCACGATTACATATCGCCCCGGCTCTAAAAATCTAAAAGCGGACGCGCTTTCCCGCTATTACCCGTCGCCGGAACCCATTATCACTCCGGAGCCTATCCTGCCATCATCACTCGTGGTGGCGCCGATCGCGTGGGACATCGAGTCGGAGATAGTTCAGTGGGCGCGGTCGAACCCCGCGCCTAGGGACTGCCCTCCGAATCGAACCTACGTGCCGGAGCCACTACGCGAACGAGTGACGATCGCGGCTCATACGAGCCCTGCATCAGGTCACCCCGGCGTCTCACGCACACAGCATCTGCTAGAACCAAAGTTCTGGTGGCCAAAACTGCGGGAAACCGTGAAGAGGGTAGTTTTATCTTGTGCAGTGTGTGCGACTACAAAAACCCCACGTACTCTTCCTGTTGGAAAATTAAATCCCCTGCCAATACCAAACAGACCGTGGTCCCACATCGCCGTGGACTTTGTCACAGATCTGCCGGTATCGAAAGGGTACACCACAATACTAGTAGTAGTGGACAGGTTTTCTAAAGGATGCAAGTTCATCCCGTTTCGCTCCCTCCCGTCAGCCCTCCAGGTGGCAGAAACCCTATTCACTTCAGTGTTTCGCTGCTACGGCATACCGGAAGATATTGTTTCCGATCGTGGTCCCCAATTCATCGCCAGGGTCTGGAAAGCATTCTTCCAGAAATTGGGGACCACTGTTAGCCTAACGTCGGGCTATCACCCCGAATCTAATGGACAGGCAGAGCGGGCTGTCCAGGAACTCGGGAGATATCTTCGGGCATACTGTAGCAGCCGACAGCACGAATGGGCAGACTGTTTAACCTGGGCGGAATACGCACAAAACTCTCTGCGCCACTCCTCTACCGGCCTAACGCCGTTCCAGTGTGTACTTGGGTATCAACCTCCGCTATGTCCTTGGGATGCCACGCCCACCGATGTTCCCATGGTGGATCAGTGGTTTAACAAAGCGGAAAAAGTATGGGAGGATGCACACGCTAAGATCTCCCAGGCAGTGCAGCGCTTTAAAAAACACGCCGATAGGCGGCGAAGGGAGAGTTGTCCGCTCCAGGTAGGCGATCGGGTATGGCTCTCAACACGGGACCTCCACCTCAATCTCCCATGCCGAAAACTCTCCCCCAGGTTCATAGGCCCTTTTCCCATCACAGCACAAGTAAACCCAGTATCATTTAAACTCAAACTCCCAGCACACCTACGCATTCACCCTGTCTTCCATGTCTCTCTTCTCAGGCCGGTGGTTCGGGGACCACTGGATGAAGGAACAGCGGAACCGTCGCGCCCCGGGGCTGTGGAAATAGGGGGCGCCCCGGCGTTCCGGGTCAAAGAACTGCTGGACTCACGGAGGAGAGCGGGGGCTCTGCAGTACCTGGTCGAGTGGGAGGGCTACGGCCCGGAGGAACGGAGCTGGGTCCCGGCACGAGACGTTTTGAGTCACGAACTCATCGCAGAATTCCACCGAACTCGGCCGGATCGCCCGGCTCCCCGTCCTCCGGGTCGCCCCGCCCTCCGGCAGACCCGTCACCCAGGTGGGTCCTCGCTCCCCCCGGCGGGACGTAGGGGACGCCCTCGCCTTCCTCCAGAAGCCGGTTCTGGAGGGGGGGGTACTATAACATCTGGACCACCACAGCCTCGGGGAGTGAGATCCAGCTCCCCGGATTACTGAGCCGGCGCTTTGTCTCCCCCTAGTGTGTCTACGTGAGTATGTCTGTCCCCTTGTCTAATTATGAAGAACACCTGTGCATCCTTTTGTCTCTCCCTATTTATACCAGCCGACCCCGGAGTCTCATGTCTGTCCACCGTTGTGCATACACCCATGAACCTGTTCGCCCGTTTGTCTACCTGTTTTCCCTCCCAGGACTAAATAGAGTTTGGAACTCCCACGATTAAGGCCGGCAAAGGAAAGCCGGCATCGCCTCAAAGAAGGAGAAGGACTCCCCTGTGGTTTTGGACTACTTATGTTACGTTTTTCGGTTTATTGTTTGGGAGTGGAATTTTGAGTTGTGTGTCTTAAGAAATAAAGACTGTTTCCTGTTCCAGACCTGCTCTTGCGTCCATCCTTACCCAGCGACATGACATTAATAGGAGTTTAAACTACAATTTTAAGCTTCAAGTTAAAAACTGAATGATGAGCTAAAGGGTTTAAGGTTTCTTTTTAAATATTTCAACTAAAGCATTCCATTTGAACTAAGTGAAATCCTTTAGAGCTGCTTCTCACTCACTAAACACCACATAGTTACCTTTTATTCACTCTGCAGTCATTATTTTACCCCAGATATATACAGTAGATGGACCTTCTGCAGTGAGCACTTTGGCAAATCCAGACAGCAGCTACTGTAATGGCTAGGGACTGGAGACTAAAAAGACTAATTGTGGATAATTAATTTCAAAATGTCATGATGTACTCACAATAATAACCGTCATGGGAAAAAAGTCATTTGGATTGAACAGGGTTGTGGAGTGACATTCATTTTTAGCATTTAAAAGTTTTCTAAATGTAGTAGAGAGGATACGTGTTTTAAGGGAATTATTTAAGGGAAACAAGCAGGATTTAAAAGGAGGATCAACCTGTTAAAATAAAATAAAATAAAATAGATAAATAAATAAATAAACCTTTAAAAATGTTGAGGGGTGAACAAGAATGTTATGTGTACAATAAGTAAGAGAGTAAATCCAAGTTCATTAAATTTGTTCAGAATCTACAGTACTGTGCAAAGGCAAGTTTTTGACTCCAATTTTCAGTCCAGTGCCTGTACAGTACCTGACCAGTTTCAAAGGAATGCTTTTTGTTTTTTAAGCCACACAGTGACCTATGAATCGTTCAAGCATAAACATCATCTAACTTAAGTTATGAACCAGTAAGTATCAGGTGCAGATGATAACAGATGATCAGGCCAAGGATTAGTATACTGGTGAATGCTGAGTGGTTGGGACTGACGAGAGAGGAAATGAGGTTGCTGCTGAGGTTGGTACAGTACGCTGATCTTTAGGCACATTGCAGCCTGTCACTATTCACATTTAGGCATTTGGCAGACATTCTCATCTGGAGCGACTTACAAAAAGTGCTTTCAAGTTTCTGTCATCGCATAGATACTTACAGTACAGTACACTGGGTTACTAAGTGCCATTAGTCCCCCCTTCCCAAAAAATATTCTTCCCAACTGTCCCCAACTAATGGCACTTAGTTAGTAACCTAGTAACCCAGTGTATGTATCTATCCGATATTATACGATATTAGTTCACCATAAAACATTTGTTCCCATTTATTAAAATTAATCTACATATTTTAACTAAATTTGATGTGAAGAAATGAGAAGTGACTCAAGTTATTTGCACAGTACTGTACCTGTCAACGATTTTGAATTAAACATTATTTTTAAATAGTGGCTAATAATGTTTTAATAAAGATGTCACAAGGTAATTACAAAAGTTAAACTGTCTAAACTGACACATTGTATTGTGTAGACACCCTTTCATAACGGCCTTAAATAAAAAGCGTTTAGCTACACTGAAATCAAACATGAGGGTTCTCCACTCTCCAGGTCAGGTGTTCATTTATTTATGAATGAACACACATAAGGTCCTAATTACACCTGAAATATTTTTGCAAACTAGGGACAGTGATGTATGGTTAAAAACTCATTCAACAGGTCTATCACAACATTAATAGAATTGCATTAAGTCACTGTCAAACTTAAGTCAAAGGAGAATATATCAATTTGACAGGAAAATGCAATAAATGTCATTTTCAATCTTTCATTCTTGTATTTAATTATTCTGGTAAATTATTTTCCCTGTGGCATGAAAGGCTGTCTATAACAAACTTTCCCTTTGAAAACTACTACATTTTTTCTTTTTTTAAGAAGCATAGAATTTCAACGCTTTTAGGCAAACCACACCATGGAATTACTTAGCAAAAACATGTTTCCTCTTGAAAAATAGATGCGTTGCTTCTTTTTTCATGTAACCAGTGTAGAAACTATACCTGCTTGGCAAAAAAGAGGCTGCCACTAGTGAAATAAATGGATTCAACGGATTTTTGGAAAATGACAAGACATTAACACTGTTACTGTCAAAACAATCACCTCAGCAATAATGACCTACAACTACACCGCGTTCCAAATTATTATGCAAATTGGATGTAAGTGTCATAAACATTAAATTTTTAGTTTTTAAATTAAACTCATGGATGGTGTTGGGGCTCTTTGGATCACTGAAATGAATCTCAGACACGTGTGATAATTAGTTTGCCCAATTAAAGGTAAAGTACTGAAGAAGGTTGTTCCACATTATTAAGCAGGCCGCAGGTTTCAAGCAATATGGGAAAGAAAAAGGATCTCTGCTGCCGAAAAGTGTCAAATATTGCAATGCCTTGGACAAGGTATAAAAACATTAGATATTTCATGAAAACTTAAGCGTGATCATTGTACTGTGAAGACATTTGTGGCTGATTCAGAGTAGAGGTCGCAGACCCAGCGCAGGAGTGCAGCGCGGGACAAGATTTGATGGGTGAATGCAGGTGCGGGTGGTAAGGTCCTCATGTATGTGCGGGTTGCGGGAGAATAAAATTAATCGCGGGACTCCCGCAAAATGGAATTATCTTAAACTGTATTTATTGAAAACAAATACTATATTATTTATCTACTGCACAAAAGCAACAAGAATGACTAAATTAAAATAAAAACAATTTACAGGCGCAAAGTCGGAACTTCATTTTATTTGTTGAGAAATAAGGATAACTTATGTTCAATGTTTGGACATTGCTGAAGGCAAAAAAGCCTAACGTTCTGAAGCAATATTAGGCCAAATGCTTTTCTGTTTGACCACTTGAGAAATCAACGTTTATTATTATTTTGTTTCATTGCAAAATTATTAGCCTATTTCTAACAGTTCTTATTGTATTTCTATGTTTATCATTTCATTTAATCAAACTCAAATAAAACAAAACATTTATTTTCCATTTCTTTTTTTATATACTGTATACTCAAAAGGGAAGCAATTGAAACAAATAACAGAGTAGCGGGAAGAAGCAGTAAAAATAAAACTACTTATATATTTACCTGGCCTCATGCCCTGTGTCTCCTGGGAGTCTCCATGTCCCCGCGACCCTAAATACAGGATAAAGCGGTATAGAAGATGAATGAATGAATGAATGAATGAATATATTTACCTGCAGGATTTTGAGGGCGAGAGCGGGACAAATCTTGAATACTGCAGGCGGGAGCGGGAGAAAGTAATGTATATTTTTGCGGGAGCGGGACAGAATCTTGCGGGAGCTGGCAGGAGCGGGACTGAAAAATCTGTCCCACGCAGGTCTCTAATTCTGAGTACAGACAGGTTTGTGCAGATGAAGGCAGAATGAAGAAGGTTTCTGCAAGACAAATTCATCGGATTAAGAGAGCAGCTGCTGAAATGCCATTACAAAGCAGCAAACAGGTATTTGAAGCTGCTGGTGCAAAGAAATTCAAGTAGAAACTGTCCAAAAACTCACAAGTTCAATGGATGCAAGAATTGTGAAGGTGATATCAAAGAAGGGGTCCTATGTTAAGATGGAACATGCCCTGTTAGGATGTTTTTTATTGAAATAGTTTTTGAGTTTTATGACCTCCTAAAGCTGCAAATTCAACAAAAGCCTATTTTCAGTTCTTTACAACCTATAAAATGTTTTAACTCTGTTGTGCATAATAATTTGGAACAGTGCGTTTTCAGTTTTTTTTTTCATATTTAAAATAAATATTGTTATCATTAGAAGGTTTGTTCTATAAAATTCTAATTATACCCTAACAGTTGATGACTAGAAATTATACTGACTGTCATTTGCATTTACTAATTATGAAAATCAGAGAAATATATCATTTGCGTAATAATTTGGATGCAGTGTATGTCACTAAATAGCCACACTAAATAGCCACAATACACTAAAATGAAAAATTCAAATAAAAATTTTATTTGTCACATACACAGTCATACACAGTACGAAATGCAGTGAAATGCTTATACGACCGCCAGTGACCTTAAAAATTAAAATAAAATAAAACTTATACGTAAGGAATAAATATGAATAAAAAGAAATTACTAAATAAAATTTACTTAACTAGTAAGATAAACTGTACAAATAAGGGCATGATAAAAATATTACAAAATATAGAAATATATATATAAATAAAAAAACAGTATATTATATAAATTTGAAAGTGGCAGTAGTTGTACAAATATGCATAAAAAGTGACTTATTAAAGTGACTTGTGCAATGGTCCAGATATATAAATATGTAGTGCAAGTGTGTATGAATGTGTCCATGATTGTTCAGTCAGTGTTTAAAAGATGTTATTAGTCCTGTGTGGTGGTATGATTGAGAGACCTTATCGCCTGCGGGAAGAAGCTCCTCCTCAGTCTCTCTGTATTGGCCTTCAGGGAGCGGAATCGCTTCCCAGACCGCAACAGAGTGAACAGTCCATTGTTGGGATTGCTGAGGTCCTTCACGATCTTCCTGGCCTTAGTCCAGCACCGCTTGCTGTAGATCGAGTGCAGGTCAGTTAGCTCGGTGCGGATGATGCGCTCAGCTGATCGTACCACCCTCTGTAGAGCTCGTCTGTCCTGCATGGTGCTGTTCCCGAACCAGGTCGTGATGTTTCCCGTCAGGATGCTCTCTATGGTGCAGGAGTAGAAATTCCTGAGCACCTTGGAGGGCAATCTGAAGTCTCTCAAGCGTCTGAGGTGGTAGAGACGCTGCCGGGCCTTTTTCACCACGGTGTTGATGTGACAGGACCATGACAGGTCCTGCGTGATGTGCACACCGAGGTATCTGAAGCTGTCCACTCTCTCCACTGGGCTCCTGTTGATGATGGGGGTCTGGTAGTTCCTCTCCTGATTTGTACTGAAGTCCACTATCAGCTCCTTTGTCTTGCTGACGTTCAGGAGGAGATTGTTTCTCTGGCACCAGGTCTCCAGATTTCCAACCTCCTCCAGGTAGGTCGACTCATCGTTGTTCGTGATCAGGCCCACCACGACAGTGTCGTCAGCAAACTTGATGATGGTGGTGGAGTTGGTAGTGGCCACACAGTCATAGGTGTACAGAGAGTACAGCAGGGGGCTCAGAACACAACCCTGGGGGGCTCCAGTGCTGAGAGTGAGGGAGGCTGAGACATGTCCACCCATACTTTCTGCCTGTGGTCTGCCAGTTAGGAAGTTGGAGATCCACTGACACATAGATGAGCTGAGTCCCCGGTGCTCCAGCTTGGTGGTGAGTGTGGAGGGAATTGATGAATTGAGCACTTTCACATAATTAGCCCTCCGAGTGTCCAGATGATTGAGAGATGTATGGAGGAGATGAGAGATAGCGTCATCCGTAGAGCGGTTTGGACGGTAAGCGAACTGTAGTGGGTCGAGTGTGTCCGGTAGTCTCTGAAGTCTCTGGCCAGGCGCTCAAAGCACTTCATCACTACTGAGGCGAGGGCTACAGGGCAATAGTCGTTGAGAGAAGCAGGATGTGGTTTCTTTGGAACAGGAACAATAATGGACTCTTTGAAGCATGTGGGGATCACCGACTAAGATAAAGAGATGTTGAATATCTCAGTGAACACAGGTGCTAGCTGGTCTGCGCAGGCTCTGAGAATACGGCCTGAGATGCCATCTGGTCCTGCTGCTTTCCTGGTGTTCACTCTCTTGAAGGCTCTCCTCACGTCGTGCTCGGTGATGATGAACGCGCTCCCGGTGCTGGCAATGTCTTCCTGTCTGCAGCCGTTAGCGCTGCTAGCATTAGCGCCGTTAGCATTAGCATCGCTAGCGTCTTTAGCTGCAGCCTCGAAGCGAGCATAGAAAGTGTTGAGCTCGTTCGTCATACCGGTTGTAGGTGCTTTATAATCCGTGATTGTTTTTAGTCCCTGCCACAGGCTCCTAGATTCACTCTGTTGAAGCTGTGACTCTAGTTTTCTCCCGTAGCGCTGCTTCGCCTCTTTCACCGCTTTCCGCACGTTATATGACACAGCCTTGTACGGTTCCATGTCCCCCGACGCAAGTCCCGTGTTGTAGGCAGCGGTGCGAGATCTCAGAGCGTCGCGGATGGTTGTATCCACCCACGGCTTCTGATTGGGAAACGTTCTGATAGTCTTTTTCTTCGCGGTATCATCCGCTAGCTTCCCAATGAATCCCACAACCGCTTCCGTAAACACGCTGACGTCATCGGAGCTGTTTCTGAACATGTCCCAGTCTGCATCATCGAGTGCATCCTGTAACGCGACCACCGATTGGTCCGTCCAGCGCGCGACCTCCCTCTGAACCGGAACTTCCTGTTTCAGCCTTTGTTGATATTTTGGCATGAGGAAGATGGTGGCGTGGTCGGATTTACCAAACGCTGGACGAGATTGCGCCTTGTAACCGTCTTTGACCGTAGTATAACAATGGTCCAGTGTCCTTTCGCCCCTAGTGGGGCAGGTGATGTGCTGATAAAAGGTCGGCGCTGCGCGTTTGAGCTTGACACTATTAAAGTCCCCCGCCACAATAAGCGCAGCGTCCCGGTGTTGCGTTTGTTGTTGTGAAAGTGCCTCGTGCAGCTCGCATAAGGCATCGCCAGTGTCCGCTTGTGGTGGAATATAAACGCCACTGATTATGACCGATGTGAACTCCCGTGGAAGATAAAATGTGTTACTAAATAGCCACAATACGTTATTTTAAAAAACAATTATATGAGTTGCTTGTTGTGCAAACACCATATTATATACACTTAACAAAAACATGTGGTATACTGTAGTGTAACTGGTTTCACTTACAAATCCATACTTCTCTTTTCCTTCTCTTGCCATCATTGGCATTGGTTTAGCTGCACTTGAGAGCCATGGTGAATTTACTGTAATATTTTAAAAACATAATTAAGCAGAAAGATAAGGCTACAGCACTCAACAAATGCACACAAATGTGTGGGCTGCTGTTGCATTCGCTATGTTTGGTTTCTTCTGTTTGCACCAACACATCCTGTGTGATGCGAGAGGGGAGAAGACTCCATACTTTGAAGACAGACAGTAGACAGTATTAAACTGAACTCACAATACTGTATGGTCCTTAGCTTAGTCTAATTATGGTCCTATGACCTCAACTCAGAGAACCCCATGCTGAGTGTCAAGTCAACTCCCATGATTTACAAATGGGAAAAACTATTTTTAAGACAAATAGCTTTGTATTTAAAATTACAACCGTTTATAGACCTTTTTAGTGATACTAACCAGTTTTTTTGCTACAGTTAGTAGTTGAACATCTCATTTAATCCTCTCATGTCTGCTTTCTATTCAGTCTTCTGAACTTTGTAGCTCGATAAGTCCTTTTAAACATCAAGTTTGAGATGAAGGTTTTTACAACAATCAGAACAGCGGAACATTTTAATGGCTAACACCATGCTTGTCACTGTGTTTAACGTCACCATGCTTTAATACCACTAAACATTTTTCAGTTTGACTTGGAAAAAAGTCAGATCGACAGGGATGATTTGGTTCTAGTGAGTATTGCTTTTAAACCCCTCATTCTTGACCACAAGCTAGAATAATCTTGTATAATGACTTTAAAAAGGCAGATGTCGAAAAAAGTTTTTATTGATTTATTTATAAAAATTTTTTTTTTTTTTTTTTACAGCTTTATGTTTTCTACTGAATCAGAGTTAGAGTCAAGCATTGAATGTCAGGGTTCTGAAGTAAAAGCAAGCTAGCAGTTACATTTTCCAACCACACACTGACTGATCTAAATGACTAATTAGAGTTCCCAAAATGACAGACACATGGAGCTGACACCCTGGAACATTAGCTTTCAACTTCTGAAATGCTCTCCTTTGCTACAGCTCAGGTATATAGTTCACTTGAGAAATAGGTGGGCTATTTCTCTCTTTAAAAAAAAAAAAAAAAAAAGCCCTCAGCTTTGTGAGTAGCCTGCACTGATTGCAAGAGGATTAAATGAAAGCACCTCAACTCAGTAGACAGGTAACACAGGAGGCAACCAGATTACACTTTACACATCCCTGACTATGAAATGTTGTCATGTTCCCTCTTAAGTGGCCAGAATACAGGAAATCATTTTGCAAACACAATTGACTTTGGCCTAAATATTTGAATCAGCGTCCAGTATGAAGGTGACTGTAGTACCGGCCTAAGAAGAGCTGCTCCCATTAGTATGAATTGAGTGCGTTGTATCCAAAAACAAGACAGTTAGACCACATATACTGTAAGCTAAAATTTTATTAATTGTCATTTGTGGGTTATTAAAATCTGCTCTAGTCTCTAACACTAGTGTTTGGCTATTTGCTCATTTACAGTTTTACTGGTGAGAATTTTTTTATTAACTACTGTACATTTGCTTGGGTTCTGGGGTTTGATCCCTCCTTTAAACTTTGCAGGAACATTATCTAAGCAGAAATATGTTGAACAAAATCCATTCAGGTATTTTTGTTTTCTGAATCATCATGTGGTATATTCAGAATGAAAATATTTAAGAGTTTAATTACATTTAAAATTGCATTCGTGTTTGTACAAGTATTTGCCCATACTGGATGGCTAGAGTCTGTTATGCTTTGCATAAAATCCTCATCATTTAAAATATACAGGCATCTTCCTGTTTAATTGAATTGAGATAAAATTGGGAAATTAAACAACAAGCCAGAGTATTGTTTATGAGGTATATGTTATTTTTGTTCATTTGTTTTGATTCATTACATGTTCATGGATCTCGTCTCTACAGTTTGTACCTCAAAGGCCAGCGTGTCCAGGCCAAAAAAGCATAAATACAGTATACACTATAAAGCATTATATACATACAGAATACACTATAAAGCATAGACTTATTTTGAAGTTAAACTTTTGACTTTTGTTTTTGGTTTTGTTTTGTTTTGTTTTTGCCACCCAGACTGTGCAAAACCATTATGCCTCCTATAATTGGATTGTAGTTCACAAGACATCTACTGATTGGACATCACCATAGCAACCACTGCAAAATGTTGGAACTTGAAAAGCTTTGCACATTATTTCTTGTACCACCCGCATTCCAACAGCCTATTCATAATTGGTGTCTTGTTTTTACTCCTTGTCATCAGGGACATTTTTTGTGCTATTACACCACTGCTGATCTGTGAGACAGTGCTTCTTCTTAGTCTGTGTATTTTCTGCATGAGGGATACACAGAGGTGCAATAATGGCACTCACTTGTTAAACTGTATACAAATAATTTATAATAATTTATAAATTAATGTCGTCTCGCCATGCTTGGTGGGTTTGCTCTGGGTACTCCGGTTTTCTCTCCAATGACATGCAGATTAGGCTAATTGGCATTTCCAAATTGCCCTTAGTGTGTGAATGTGCATGTAATTGTTGATCGGAGGTCCTACCATGGTTGTACTAATAGTAATAAAGTCACCATTAGCCTCCACGGTCCCTGGTTGGACTGCAGAGGTTTTTATATGGATTTTTTAATTATTATTATTATTATTATTATTAGTCTCTTGCTTAGTCTAATAATTTTATTGATAAAGCTCTAATGTAACTCTGGGGAAACAGATCAAATAAGGTCACAAAATTAGTCTGACATTGATTTCACTTAACATTATCATGAGCAGTCAAACTGTAAGTGAAGAGTTTTCGTTATGGTGATCAGCATAGCAGTGAAATAACTGGATTTAATAACAAGCTAACAAAAGCTTGACTACTAGCTGTTTTTACTCCAGCTTGTGGTTGTATTGGTGTATGGGGTTGCAGTGTACTAACTCTTTACTGCACTTCACTGGCCACCATGGTCCCTGGTTGGACTGCAGAGGTGTCTACTGTATATGGAAGCAAACCTTACCTGTCCCATTAAAGAAAATGACCACTAGCACTAAAATGGGCTCTATATGTCTGCTCAGGTTCGAGGGAGAATTCATTGTAAGAAGAAATCCTGTGGGAATGAAGCAGATAGAGAAAGCATTTCTTTTCTCTCTTTCTTCTGTTTTACAACGTGAAAAGAAATCTTTCAACTAAGAGCTTGGGTGTTAAAGTGGTGGGTTAGAGTCAGAACATTTTTTGCTCAAGGTTTTTTACCTTTGTACTGATCTTGAAATGTTCTTGGTTTATTAATTAACTACACTTACTGTAACATATGCAACCAACGAAAGAGAATGAGCCAAATGAAAGCTTGTGCCGACTTTGACTAGCGTGTTAGCTGTCCTTCAACATGGATCATCATTATTCACTCATAAGGAAAAAGGAATGGCAGTTGTAGATGTACAGTACAGTAGCATAATGTAGATGGGTAGAAAGCATAATAGAATGCAATTTTATTTGTACAGCATTTATACACAGCTTCTTAGTCCCAGTCCTGAGAGTTCTCATCACATTGTGAGCATATGGACTTACTTTCACTAATAAACATAGCTACTGTAGGGTTTTTACTCTCAGTTTTGTAAGATGCTTCACCAAGTGTTTAAGGAACTCTATTTGTGATTTCCTCCACATTGATGGAAGTTCCAGTTTTTGATAATGTGCTGAAAGCTTCTTAACCCAGTTCCAGTAAAAAAAAAATTTGGTTGATACAGCCCAATAATGTGAATAAATTGACAGTTCATCGATGATGACTTGGACACAAAACTGTTCTTGGGGATGTCAGGTCAGAAAGTATTCGAGTGAATGCAATCACAAGCTATCGTCACTCAGGTTTTTTTGTATCCAATGCAGTCCAATCCCTCTTCATGGTTATTATGCTCAGTTATTATAACTGATGAAAGTACAATACAAGTACCATATTCGATTTAGAAATGTAGCTGAGTTAAAGTAAAAAGTCTACAAAAATGTAAATACAATAGTAAAGTAAAGATACTTGGTCGTAAATTATACTGAAAAAGAAGTAATGTCTACTTACTGTTTGCTCATATGAATGTTTAAACAAGACATTTGCTTGTAATAAAAGTATAATTAAAACAATAATAAAAGTTCTGCAATGTTTTTTTATCCTACTCCTGCATGTGAGTACTGACTTCAAATCAAAATGTGCAAGAATTACTGACATTTATACGCTGAATATACTGTCCGGTTTTATTTGTTATTTTTATTACATTTAGCAGACGTCCTTATCCAGAATGACTTATGGAAAAGCTTTAGAGTCACAATAAAAAAAACGTCTCGGGTTACTTTGCTGTAACCCAGTTTCCTGACAAAGCGGGAACGAGATGCTGCGTGAAAATGCTAGACCTTTTTGTATTACCGGTTGTGAAGCATGTGTGTATCAAACACACCAAATTTTGTCTATAGATAACCTCGGCCCAGATTACGTCCCTAATGTCTCTCCTTTATTCTGCATCCTCCCCCGAACTATCTTCCCGAAAGTTCCATTCTCGACCATGCACCCAGTTGTCCTTGAAGCCTTCTGTCCTCCGCCTTTTACAGCTCTGGAGCAGGAAAAACTTCATTTACGGTGTCCAGTACGCGCTCTTCAGATTTACGTCTGCCGCACTAGCCAGTGGCGTAAGTCAGAGCAGCCTTTTTTATGGCAAACGCTGTCACATCGGGTTAGAAATGCTATTGCCCTAGCCTACGAGGCGTGTGGTTACACTTCGCCTGTAGAAATCAGGGCTCATTCGACCAGGGGGATCGCCTCATCTATTGCACTGGCAAGAGGTGTCCCCTTGCAGCAAGTGTGTGATGCGGCAGGTTGGTCCTCTCCGCACACATTTATCAGATTTTAGAGTTTGAATGTTCATGCTACTCCGGGCTCACGGGTCCTTGAGTCAGCCTCCCAGAGCTAGGTCTGAGACCTACTTGGCTATTGTGCGCACACGCAACACAATTGGGGGTCCAGGCACTTCCAGTGCGGCGGCGTTGGTATTCTCGTTCCCATAGTGTTTTCACGCAGCATCGAGTGTAGCTTTTGAAAAGGAATGTCTTTGCTGTAACCCTGTTCCCTGAAAAAGCGGGAACGAGATGCTGCGATTCAATGCCGCACTGCTTGTGTGACTGGACTTCCTTTCAGACAAAATTTACCTGAGGATGTTTCCGGTTCACTCCTATTTACAACCTGCAGGTGCGCTTCATCAGATGACGTCACCTGACCAAGGTTATATATAGACAAAAAGTTGTTCCCATAGCGTTTTCATGCAGCATTGAGTGTAGCTTTTGAAAGGGAACCCTCCTTATGCTACTTTACTATGTTAAGGAATAAGAACACCAATGAGAAGATTTTGTACATATTGTATTATTGGTGGCGGCGCGGTGGTGTAGTGGTTAGCACTGTTGCCTTGCACCTCCAGGGTCTGGGTTCGATTCCCCGGCCAGGCTCGATTCCCGTCTCTGTGTGCATGGAGTTTGCATGTTCTCCCCGTGCTTGGTGGGTTTCCTCCGGGTACTCCGGTTTCCTCCCACAGTCCAAAGACATGCAGGTTAGGATAATTGGCGTTCCCAAATTGACCATAGTGTGTGAATGTACGTATGAGTGTGTGCCCTGCGATGGATTGGCACCCTGTCCAGTGTGTACCCCGCCTTGTGCCCTAAGCCTCCTGGGATAGGCTCCAGGCCCCCCGCGACCCTGAATAGAAGGATAAAGCGGTACAGAAGATGAATGAATGAATGAATGTATTATTGGTATTAATTTGACCATATTAAAGAATCAACAACAGTATTTGTGGCACATCTGATTATGATAATCATTATTCTTAACAAGATAGGAACAAAACATCTTTTTTTAAAATGTGTCTCTATTGCACACATAATCCGCCTTGAGCTTGTGCGATATAAAAGTTAATGTTGAATGAAGGCTACAAACTTGAGGTTTGGATTTTGTGCCAATCATTACCTCAGTTTATTGCCAATTCTGACCATGTGTTGTGTAGAAACCTCCATTATACCATGCTTGGGTGACAGTGCTTGCCAGCAGGAGAAGGCTGACTCTTTCATAATGAACACAATGCTGTTGTGCATCACTGTCACTACACATTTAGCTTTTCTTTTTCCATGAATTTTGAATGCCTGGAGGCAGAATCCAGAGGTTATGTGGTATTTTCTGTATCTAATCATACAGCACAAGGTTTTCTTTATTTCTTCAATAATAATAGTTCAATTTGGATTAGACCATAGAGAAAACATTAGAACATTGTTTCTGCCATCTTTATTGTGATCTGTCTTGTTGAATTTGTGCAACAAAAAACAAAATGCAATACTGGCAATAAAAACGGTATTTGGAGAAACATTCTAGGATTGATTTGCAGTATATTCTCTGAACTGAATGAATGAATGTTTGTCTGATGAAGTCAGTATGAAGTGAAACAAAGGCGTGCGGAAATGTGTGTTTATTGCAGAAGCCTTGGAGAGATAAATGATGTCAATGTAAATTATGTTAATTAAAGGTGCATATTCGTTTTCTCCATGCAGGGAGAGTTTACAGTACCTGGGTGCATCTAATACATCAAATACGATTGCAACATAATGTCTCTAAAATGTAATCAGTATCAAGTCTTACAGTTCTACAATAATGCCTGGATTAATGTGTTTACAATGTGGACATGAATTATTCATATTTCATATTAATTTATTAATTTTCATTTAGCATTCTTAACAACAATGTTTATAAAAGTCTGTATGAGTCACTTGCAGTATCTTGGTGCATGAAGCAATAAGTACATGTTTACTGACAGCTTGACTCTTCATTAATAGGCTGTGTGTCGGAAAACAGAGATGAAGAGAAGTGCCTTCCTTGGAAAAATTAGCAAAGCCGAGCAGATACTGAACTTGAAGCGCTCTATAGGCTGAGCTTCATTATTTTTCACTGCTGATGTACATCTTGCAACAAGGCCATTCCAAAGCTCAGAATATGAAGAAGGATTTCTCTTAGGAAATCTGTCTCCGTGGTAACACTGAACTAGTTATGACAGAAGGCAAGTGATGTGTGTGCATACGCGTGTGCATGTGTAGGTATGTTTTTATCTTGGCAGGGATCAAACGTTCAATTATCTGGGAGATCATGTGTGTGTTTTCTTTTAAGGTTAGGCATTAATCAATATCTCCTAAACAATAAACAAATGATCAAATGTAGTGGATGGAGTACCATCAAATAAATATTAATATAAAACCATAAATAAATCGGAGCTCCAGTTCCAATTAATATCGTTTGAATTAATTCAGTTTACATGCTCCAAATTAAATGAAGCCTATGACATATAATGAAGACAAAAACACACACACACACACACACACACACACACACACACACACACACACACACATACACATCTTATAACAGTCTGCATTCGGGAATATGAAACTAACTCAAGCTCATCCCTACCGTAGCTGTGCATCTATTCTGTTTCATGCCGCGTTGAACACCATTAAACCACTCTTGCAGTAGCTGCATATCCACCAAGATGTCCCACTGCCAAAGTGTCAAACTTCTAGACTAGCTGTCAGCTTTACAGTGACATCTTGACTTGATGTAGTTTCCCCGATGAGACTGATAGGTGTAAATGAAATTCCTCTCTTCACATGCGAACGATAAAGGCAAAAATAAAGTGATTGTATTTGCACTGGCTTATGTTTTGAAATGTGTTCCCTTCTTATTTGCAGTGTTCCTGTCAGGTTACATAATGTAACACATTACAAGCACCTAGTCCAAGTCAGGAGACTCTTTTGGAACACTTACAGAATCCCAGCCCCACTACATATCTATAGACATCCTGGCATATAAAAAAACAATCGAACCAACCAACCAAAAACGACAAAACCAAAAAAAAAAACAGCTATGAGCCCTGCGATGGATCTCTGACTCGTGCTCAGAGGTGGAAAGTAATGAATTACTCGCATTACTGTAATTGAGTACAGAAAACATTGGTTTTATTTTGTTTAGACAGACTCTCTGTTTTTATCTGTTTAGTGTTATTATTAAAGAAAACAGCGCAAACAACAGCACTAGGGCTTTAAAAAAAATTATTTCGACAATACTTACAGTTGTTAGAGTTTAAGACATCAAGATTTAAATATAGAAATAACTAAAACAAATAGAGCAAAACACTTTGGTTTTATTTTGTTTAGACAGACTCTCTGTTTTTATCTGGGCCCGGTTTCTCGAAAGCTTCTTATCGCTAAGTAGTTCTTAAGTTGTACCTTAACCTCTCTCTTAACGTTATGGCGCATTTCCCGAAACATTCTTACGCTAAGTATCTCTTAGAACTAATAGAGTGACTTTTAATTAGCCTATTTCATAATGTGACTAATGCATTAAAATTGCCAATCACTATTAATATTAAACAGGTGGCGAACAATTAGGCAGCGATACAGCGTGGTGTTGTGTTAAACTGAAGACGGCGCGGTCCGTGGAGCCGTGTGGGTCATGTACATTTTTCCTCTAGACAAAACTTCAGCCCTTTTCATATTTTCCCCGTGGTCGTT
The DNA here is from genome assembly GCA_030522415.1 of Channallabes apus. NCBI lineage: Eukaryota > Metazoa > Chordata > Actinopteri > Siluriformes > Clariidae > Channallabes > Channallabes apus. The sequence goes on from CM060118.1 coordinate 35,174,579, forward strand.
ATTAAAAATATATATAAATAAAAGTTTTGCCTTCCAAGGCAACAGATTATGGAGCTTCTTGAGCTGCTCAGACCTGCGCGTGCCAGACCAACGCGTCGTACTTACACTCCCCGTCCCGATGTCCAGCTGCTCGCTGCTTTTGTTTAAAATATGTTTCATTCATCATTTGCCATTATCCATGACTTTATGGGTTTTGACACGTTTTATTTTTATGAAATTTGATTTAGTTAAATGAGAAAATAACCATGGGAGTTTCAAACCGCGCATCCATTCATGTTTCTGGGTGATTGTAATGTTTAATACCCCTACAGTATTCACTTACTGTATGCGGTTTGACTCGCTGTGAGATGCGGTGTGTTATACCCCTATCTCACCTGCGCGGTCTCGCGCTGTGACCGTAGGCTTGATCATGATTCACCTCGAGTCTTTGCGCTGTGATTATGTTTCCGCGTGAAAAATTCAACGTTTAATTTTTTGCTGGTCGGAAGCTTGCAGAACTTCGCGGAACGTTAAAGGAACGTGGTGGGCAATCGCGGCAGCTCACGGAGATGAGTCAGGCCACACAGGTGAGAGAGGGGTATTAGGCACCGTGATTTGCCTCGAGTGACCGGCGCCCGACGGTCCGCGAAGATCTTCCGCATGTTAAACATGTTTATTTTTTTTTGCGTAGTAAGATGGAAACGTAATAACAGCACCAAAACTCGCGCCGAATCATAATGAACCGCACTTACGGCCCCGCGTGTGAGATAGAGGTATTAAACCTCCACTCTGTCATCTCATCGTATTCATTCCATAAGTGCGCTATACAACCAGTGTTTAAGTGTGTACAAACAACAGCACAATGCATGTGTGAATGGCTGAAACGTTAAGTCAGATGAATGCGCGCGCCGATATGAGAGATTAGATCTTTCAGCACGCCGATGTCAGTCACTAGCAAGGAGCATTTACTGATCACATTTAAACAATTTATTCATACAGATGTACATGTTTTATAGGTTTGTTACTGAAGAACTGTGGCAGCGGGCACACCTAAAAATAAACGCAGGATTATTTTTTTTTTATAGTTTTATATAAATAAAAAATGCTTTTATAAATGTGGGCTGTTATCTACAGTACTTCAGTACTTATATTTCACGTCTGTGAGGCGAGTATACACGGAGTTTGGGTTCATTTTCTGACGCGCTCAAGTTCACCGAAAACAATACAGAACCCCGTTTAGTGTAATTTATTTCATTTAATAAATCTACTACAAATTTAAAGAACACAAAATATAAGATGACACAAGACCCTGGATTCGTTTTTCGTTTGCAGTATAAAACCAAAATACATCTTACTATTTTTGAGAGATTTGTTTTAAAAAAAAATCTAAAAAATAAATAAATAAAAATTCAGATATTTGTCTGTACAAAATAATATTTATGCAATATAATCACAGGCTCTTGATTCGTTATTCGTTTGCAATATAAACCAAAATACATTAACCATATAATATAAACCAAAATATAAACCAAAATATTTAATTTGCTGTATTAAATATTTCTGCCGTCTCATCAAACTCGCAACTCACTCCGAAGAGCATCCTTCTCTGCCAACTCACTTGAAATTTAATATCGTATATAATATTTAATATTGGCATAATATCCCTGCCCCAATTCTAACAGCTGTACAGTATGAATTGAAATAATAACAGTAGTGTTTTTCTTTACTGAATAGGCAGAGCCTCTGAATAGGCAGAGCCGTTGATGTCTTTGGTTTCGGCTGTGAGTGGATGCGCTGTAGTAATCCACGTTTTATACAAATTACATAACCTTTTTTCAGTCATGATATACTAACATATATTTCAGTCATGATTTCAGTCATGATATACTAACATATTTTTTGCCGTGTAGTGCGCGCGCAACATCTAAAGGGCGAGCGTTCACACAGCTGACCAAATCGTCATTAGCGTGCCCCTCCCCCAAACAGCGCAGCGAGGAGCATTTACATTTAAACAGGTTTTACAGGTGTGCTTTGCAAAGTCAGACACATACAAATGCAAATGATACTGAATAGCTGTTCTCACCTACAGTATACACTCGGAGAAACTAGAATGAGCAAGAATGAGATTTTTCTTACCATAACATGTAGTGTTATTAATCACTCTACACTGTTTTTAATTACTTTTAATTTTATTTATAAATAAACAAACCAAATAAAATTATTCCATGTGTATTTACCCTTTGTAAAATAGCATTAAAAATGATGGGTCGTGTATCGAGTGATTAAAAAACAATACAAGGCACGTTATGATAAGGAACCTTTCTACAGTACAGTATCTCTTCCATTTCAGTGATTAAAAAACGGTAAAAATGTCAATTTTGGAATCCACAGACGCTCAAACAGCAAAAGAACATGATAATAATAATCAAAATAATATTATTATTCTTTTTGCTTTTTATGTCCACCATTTAATAATGATTTAATTATCAATAATTAAAGCTGCTCACATCGCGCGCTTTCACTTTAAAAATGCAGTGTTTAATCAGCAAGTATATGTCGCCTCTCTTTATGATTGATAAATATTCTGACTGAAACAAATCTGCTCGTGTCAGATTGTTCATTTTTGATGAAAGAGGAGAGTAGCACAATGCATGTGCGAATGGCTGAAACGTTAAGTCAGATGAACGCGCGCGCCGATATGAGAGATTAGATCTTTCAGCACGCCGATGTCAGTCACTACAGTAGCAAGGAGCATTTACTGATCACATTTAAACAATTTATTCATACAGATGTACATGTTTTATAGGTTTGTTACTGAAGAACTATGGCAGCGGGCACACCTAAAAATAAACGCAGGATTATTTTTTTATATAGTTTTATATAAATAAAAAATGCTTTTATAAATGTGGGCTACTGTTATCTACTTCAAATATTTGTTAAACAGGCTGGAAACTCACTCTGACCATTTTAATAATTCATTGATAAGTTAGTGATTCCTTTGGTTACGGCTGTGCTGATCATGTCATCTCGTCGTCAGTGAGCGCGCCTATACAGTAATTCACTTCTCATACGAATTACATAATCTAATATATTTTTTTCATTAGTTTATATTAAAGCAGATATTTCTCTTTCTATAAGTATATATTTTTCACGTCTGTGCGGCGAGTATACACGGAGTTTGGGTTCATTTTCTGACGCGCTCAAGTTCACCAAAATCAATACAGAACCCCGTTTACTTTATTTATTTAATAAAATCATGAAGTTTTTTCGTCATTGTGTGTGCACCTAAATAAAAGTAGAGTCTTATAAAAGCTACAAATTTAAAGAACACAAAATATAAGATGACACAAGACCCTACACGTGTAGCCTTTCTACTGTAATTAAACAGTTTACAATGTTTACGTTGCTTAAATTCGATCCTAAAAAACTGAATTTAATTTTAATTATAAATTTGTACTGTAATGTTACTACTGTGATTATGAATTCGTTTATTTACAATGTTTCACTTTATTTTATCTGCAACGACGTGCAGCTGTGGACGACCTGCGCCTCATTAAGCCTGGAGAGAACGAGCTGATGTCTGAGGCGTCAGTCTATAGTTATATAGCGCCACTCAGTGGTAAAAGCCAGCAAACGCACAAACCCAAATGCTGACGCCATACGCTGCGACGGTAGAAGTCGCATACTGCCTGTGCACCCACTGTAGATTGTTTGTGTACTTTGACTTTTTAAAGTAGTTTTTTAAATCTGTAATTTAACTTTTACTTAAGTATGTTTTGTTTAAAGTATTGTACTTCACTATATTTTAAATCATATTCTCTACTGCATAAAAAATAAATGAATGAAAATGAAAAATGATACAAATAATACAACTGGGAAGGAAAAAAATTGCACCCCGGAAACCACTGCACTGATTGATTGATGGAGAACAAACGCGCTAAATTCACAAGAATGATGGAGACGGACAAAACAGATGTCAGTGATGCAGATACAGCGGAAAGTGAAACGCCAACAAATTCTTATGAAGGAAACCCCTGGTCATATTTAAGCGACCACGTTGATTTCATGCACAACTAAGTGAACAAATTTATCATGTAAGCGTGTTCCATCCCCCATCCCCCCAACACCCCCCCCCCCTCACACTGTTAAAAACAAAAAATAACTCAGTAACTTTTACTCTGAGTAAATTTTTAATGAGCTACTTTATACTTTTACTTGAGTAGATTTTTATAAGGGTAACGTTACTTGTACTTCAGTAAAAGTTCACTAAAGTAACAGTACTTTTACTTAAGTACAAAATTTTATTACTCTTTCCACCTCTGCTCGTGCTCCTGAGATGACCCTGCGATGCTGTATACAGAATAAAGCGGTATAGACAATGCGTGATTGAGTGAGAGCAACTGCTGTGATTAGGTAAAATAGTACCCGGATACAACCCAATTAAGCATTCTTTTCATTTACTGAAGGCAGGAAGAACCACAAACAAGCTGCAAACAAAGGCATCTGCAGTAAACACGTGGCAAATCAGTTTAGCTCAAGAGGAAAACTTAGCATTTTGTGAGCCTGTGAAAAAGGAATCAGCTAATTTTGTGTTACATACATAATTCTAGGCTTGAATCAAATCTTGATTATTTAATTCCATACCCACTGTGGTGGTGTACAGCTGCATGATGAAAAAAAGGGGTCACTGTCCAATGGTTTTGTAAAGGGATGTCCAAAAGGCTAGAGCTGTCCACATAGTTTTGGTCTTACAGTGTATGTATTGATTTTATATTTACTAGTATTTTATATGGTTTATAAATATTAAAATACAATGGGCTCAGTGTTTAGCACTGTCGTTTGCACCTCCAGGGTTGGGGGTTCAAATATTCGGTCTCGGGTCTATGTCAGTTTGTATGTTTGTGCCATGTTTGGGTAACTACCTCTTGAACATTCTTCTTTACATTGTGCCCTAAATTCCCCAGAATAGGTAACAACCCCAATGAACCCCCACAGGATAAGTTGCATAGATAGTATATGAACAAAGAGCTGTTTGTTTTATTGTGATTCACACAATATTGTAAGAGTAAGAAACAACTTTATGAAAATCATGATTAGATGCAATTTCTGTAAAAAAATTAAATTAAATTAAATATATATATATATATATATATATATATATATATATATATATATATATATATATGTTTTATTTTTATTTATTTATTTATTTATGTTTGTTTGTTTGGTCCTACCATTGGCTTTGCCTGATTTTGTTTAACTTTTCTGTATAAAGTCCAGATTAAGTTTGTGTACCTTCTTGTGCTAATTTCTGATTGTTTTGTGCATTTTGTTCTTAAGTTCAAACCTTGCCTTCTGTGTTTCAACACATTTTTGCACACACCACATTTCCCTAGTTTAGACACTTGCATAAGTCTTTGACCCTTAAAGAGTTCATGCACTTGCTGGGGGCATTTGTTCTTACAGTTTTCTCAGGATGGAGGAGAAGGATGTGACTTTTATTTAAAGCAGTGTTCTTACTAAAAAAAGAAATTTAAATGTAGGGTAGAGGAATAATAGAGATGGACAATACAATTATTGTACAGTGCAGAAGTCTTCAGATGTCCCTTGTTTCTTCATATTTTTTATTTCCAAAGAGCCAATCTTTGTTGTATTTTTTAATTAAGTTTCTCCCGGCTTTTGAAAGAACTTTTTTGGCTCTCTTTCATTCCAGTCTCTGTACCTAACCAGTTTCAGAGGAATGGTTTTTGTTTGTTTAGCCGTATAGTGACCAATGAATCATTGCAGCATTAAGCATGAGCTTAGGCATGAACCAGTGAGAAACAGGCAGTTAGAGGTGGGTAGTAACGAGTTACATTTACTTGAGTAACTTTTTAAATAAAAATGTTCTATGAGTAGTTTTACCGCATCATACTGTACTGTTTACTCTTACTTCAGTAGATTTGTGAGGAAGAAACGATACTCTTACATTCAGCTACACTCAACTCATTACTTTTCTAACCATTTATTCTACACATGCAGCCGGTAGATCTACCGCACGACTGTTTCACCAATCAGACGCAGCAAAAATAATCACACTCTTTTTTTTTATTATTATATGTTAACTTTACCAGTCAATGAATATATAAGTATATTTCAATACAGAATTAATCGCCAACACGTGTTGCACATTTTTATGCATCTCAAAAAATATGATGCATCCATGGCATCATATACAGTGGTGTGAAAAACTATTTGCCCCCTTCCTGATTTCTTATTCTTTTGCATGTTTGTCACACTTAAATTTTTCTGCTCATCAAAAACCGTTAACTATTAGTCAAAGATAACATAATTGAACACAAAATGCAGTTTTTAAATGAGGGGTTTTATTATTTAGGGAGAAAAAAAACTCCAAATCTACATGGCCCTGTGTGAAAAAGTGATTGCCCCCCTTGTTAAAAAATAACTTAACTGTTGTTTATCACACCTGAATTCAATTTCTGTAGTCACCCCCAGGCCTGATTACTGCCACACCTGTTTCAATCAAGAAATCACTTAAATAGGAGCTACCTGACACAGAGAAGTAGACCAAAAGCACATCAAAAGCTAGACATCATGCCAAGATCCAAAGAAATTCAGGAACAAATGAGAACAAAAGTAATTGAGATCTATCAGTCTGGTAAAGGTTATGAAGCCATTTCTAAAGCTTTGGGACTCCAGCGAACCACAGTGAGAGCCATTATCCACAAATGGCAAAAACATGGAACAGTGGTGAACCTTCCCAGGAGTGGCGACCAAAATTACCCCAAGAGCGCAGAGACAACTCATCCGAGAGGCCACAAAAGACCCCAGGACAACATCTAAAGAACTGCAGGCCTCACTTGCCTCAATTAAGGTCAGTGTTCACGACTCCACCATAAGAAAGAGACTGGGCAAAAACGGCCTGCATGGCAGATTTCCAAGGCGCAAACCACTTTTAAGCAAAAAGAACATTAAGGCTCGTCTCAGTTTTGCTAAAAAACATCTCAATGATTGCCAAGACTTTTGGGAAAATACCTTGTGGACCGACGAGACAAAGTTTAACTTTTTGGAAGGTGCGTGTCCCGTTACATCTGGCGTTAAAAGTAACACAGCATTTCAGAAAACGAACATCATACCAGCAGTAAAATATGGTGGTGGTAGTGTGATGGTCTGGGGTTGTTTGGCTGCTTCAGGACCTGGAAGGCTTGCTGTGATAGATGGAACCATGAATTCTACTGTCTACCAAAAAATCCTGAAGGAGAATTTCCGGGCATCTGTTCGTCAACTCAAGCTGAAGCGATCTTGGATGCTGCAGCAGGACAATGACCCAAAACACACCAGCAAATCCACCTCTGAATGGCTGAAGAAAAACAAAATGAAGACTTTGGAGTGGCCTAGTCAAAGTCCTGACCTGAATCCTATTGAGATGTTGTGGCATGACCTTAAAAAGGCAGTTCATGCTAGAAAACCCTCAAATAAAGCTGAATTACAACAATTCTGCAAAGATGAGTGGGCCAAAATTCCTCCAGAGCGCTGTAAAAGACTCGTTGCAAGTTATCGCAAACGCTTGATTGCAGTTATTGCTGCTAAGGGTGGCCCAACCAGTTATTAGGTTCAGGGGGCAATTACTTTTTCACACAGGGCCATGTAGGTTTGGATTTTTTTTCTCCCTAAATAATAAAACCACTCATTTAAAAACTGCATTTTGTGTTTACTTGTGTTATCTTTGACTAATAGTTAAATGTGTTTGATGATCAGAAACATTTTGTGTGACAAACATGCAAAAGAATAAGAAATCAGGAGGGGGGCAAATAGTTTTTCACACCACTGTACTATATACAGTATATACAGTAGAGATGTTCCGATACCATTTTTTCCCTCCCGATACCGATTCCGATTCTTGGAGTCAGGGTATCGGCCGATACCGAGTACCGATCCGATACCTGGGTGTGTATCTGTACAGTGTGTGTGTGTGTGTAACCTTTGGTTACAAAAATACGGATTCGGGAATCTAGGAATGAGCTGGTAAACACCACTTCCGGTATTGCGCAACCGCGGCGGGACAATAATAGTAACAAGAGCAAGTAGTGAAATAAACCAAAGTGTATTATACAAAACAAACCAATAACCAAACAAACACGGTGCACCGAAACCAATATATACAAATATAATACAGAAATAAACAAAGTGTATGGTGTATGCAAGGGTGTGTGTGTATGAGTGGAAGTCCAGACTGTAGTGTATTGCGGATATGAAATATGAATTGGAGAGATTATTCTCCGCCTCACCAGGATAGATGTCACCACTGGGAGCTCGAGTAACGGAATGAGAGGTGAAAAGTGAGTGTCCAACGAGATAAATCCAACCAATGATCATCCGTGTGGAAGCAACAAACTAAGGCTGAATCCCATTTCTATTTTCTACCCCTTCCCCTACCCCTTGCCCCTTCCCCTTGTCCCTTGAAACGAAGTGGAAAGGGGAAGGGTTTAAATTTTTCCCCTAAGAAATGGGACACCACTACAACACTGTTATACGTCATCATACGTTGTCACTAGTTCCTAATGTTACGTTAAAGGACATACTCACTCCCAAAGTTTTTTTGCGCCGTATTTCATCCCTATACATAATATAAATTATAAAAATATATAAAAATAAAATATATATTTGTAATATCGTGCAATCGGTGCTATCCGCTAGCAAACTTTAGCGATTTTTTTGCAAACATTTCTTTACAGAACATCACCATAAACACAAACACAAGACTAGAGGTAATATACATATAATGAAAACTTGTCATAAAAATCTTTATTTATGGCAAAAATTTACATTTATGGGTCTGCTTGCTCGAGTGAGCAGCCATGTTGAAAATTCCGCTTAGCCCTTCGTTTGAAGTGAGGTCCTGAAAAATCTTCGTTTGGAGGGCTATCTGGCCCTTCCCCTCCCCCCTCCCCCTCCAACCAAAAGAGAAATGAGACACCCCTACCCCTTCACGTGAACGCGCCAAACGGAGGGGTAGGGCTATGTGAAGGGGTAAGGGGTAGAAATGGGATTCAGCCTAACTCTCTCTCTCTAAACAAACAGCACGCTGGGGTAATCTCTCCGTGCCGGCTTCCTCGCCGGTTCCGGCTTTATGCCGGGTCACGTGATCAGTTCGCATCCGGGTCCCTCGCGTCGCGATCGCGCATGCGCGTGGGAGCTTGCCCGGTGACCAACACTGTCTAAGGGGAAAATAATAAACCGTTCGGGCACATCTTAGGCTACAGGTGAGCAGCATTAGCTCTTCAATTATTTGCCTGTATATAAAATGTCCCTTTATGTGGCAGCGCTACATAGACCCCCCCCCAAGCTTCCGGCGTCTGAGGAGAACGTCCGTAAAAGCGCTTTAAGTTTACCACATTGATAATGTCGTTTTTTTGTGGATTGCCCCAAGACACAGTGTAATTAATTGGTCCTCGTTTACTTTTTATTTCAGCTGGTCCTTCCCACTTAGGCGCTAGCTTGGCTGAAAATCTCTTTGCGGCGGAGGAGAGTGGGTGAGTTTTAATCCAAACCAGTTCTCCCGGTTGAAAGTGCGCATCTTTCCTCCGGGCATTGTAGTATCTCGCTTGTTTGGATTGTTGGTGTTTCACTCTTTGTTTCACCTCCTCCGTGATCCGTTGTTGCCTTTCAAGAAGTGAATATGCTGTGTGATTGGGTGTTGGGGGATGATTAATGAGCCTTTCCAGAGGACCCTTAAGTTGTCGCCCAAGTGTGAGTTCTGCAGGCGTTTTCCCAGTGGTTTCCTGTTGGGCTGTGTTGATGGCGAATCTCAGTTCCGGTAACCATTGGTCCCAGTTTTGGTGGTGGTCCCCGACATACTGTATGAAGCGATCATCACCTTTAAAGTTCTGTTCACTCGCTCCGTCAGGTTCGTTTGCGGGTGGTAGCTTGTAGTTAGCTTTTGGACGCTCCCCCATGTTTGGCAGAGGTGTGCCAGCAGCTGAGACGTAAACTGGGGTCCTCGATCAGATACTAGATATTTGGGAACTCCCCATCTAGTAAAGATTTCCTCTCTCAGCACTTTTACCAGCTTTGGCGTCTTTACATCCCTGAGGGGAAACATCTCCACCCATTTGGTGAAATAATCCACCACCACCAAAAGATATTCGTTTTGCCTTTTACTTCGTGGAAAAGGACCCATGATGTCCAGTCCCACGGTGTGTCCAGGCTCTGGAACCATGGTACTCTGTAGTAGTCCACTGGGTTTAGTATTGTCCGTTTTGTACTGTTGACACACGCTGCAGGTCCTCACATAATGCCAGACGTCCTTCCGCACAGTCGGCCACCATGCCACATCTAATAACCTTAACAAGGTCTTTAGTTGCCCCAAGTGTCCTCCCAGTGGATTGTCGTGGTAGTAGTGCAGAAAGTTTTTGATTAGTGACTGGGGGACCACGAGCTGAAATTTTTCTCCGTCTCTTACGGGTACCCGGCGATATAACGCGCCCTGATGATGTTCGAAGGAGACCCTCTGATCTTGTATGCCTCTTGGGTAATCTTTAGAGAGCAGCTTCGTGACGCAGTGGACGCGAGCTTGGAAGGGCTGCAGCGCTACTGCCAGAGAGTATGCACTGAAAACAGAGGAGGGGATCGTGTACCATCCATTCATAACGGCCCCATAACGGGACCATCGATGCTGACGCAACGAAGACACATTCAGCTCCCAGCAACGGCCAATCTTTACCTCGCCCTGCCGGTGACACCCGACGAGCTCCGATGTGCGGAAAAAAACCCTGAGAGCACGACATCATGGGACACCGACAATGAGGAGGAGTTGCTGAAACTCATGGCTGCTTGGCCACACACCACCTCCAACACACTAGGCAAAACAGCAGTAGTGAGACACACTATCACTTTATCAGACGACACTCCATTTAGATCCAGAGCCTATAGAGTATCACACATTAAGAAGACCATTATAGAAGATCAAGTAGACCAGATGCTGAAGGATAACATCATCCAACCTTCATGTTCACCCTGGTCTTCCCCCGTTGTGTTAGTACCTAAACCCGATGGGACTTACCGTTTTTGTGTGGATTACAGAAAGCTAAACAGCAAGACCAAACCTGATGCTTATCCAATGCCGTTAATACATGACATCTTAGAATCACTGGATGGCGCCTCCTGGTTCTCAACCTTGGATCTGCAATCAGGTTACTGGCAGGTGGAGATGGAGAAAGACAGCTGTGAGAAGACCGCCTTCATCACCACCAAAGGGCTGTTTCAATTTCGGTCCATGCCCTACAGACTCAGAAACGCCGCAGCCACCTTCCAGCGTTTGATGGAGAAAGTCTTGGCTGAACTAAGGGGGAAATATTGCTTTGTGTATATAGATGACATCATTATCTACTCCCCAACACAGGAGCAGCACATCAAACACCTTAATTCAGTATTCTCCAAACTTACCCAGGCCAACCTCTCCCTCAACATGAAGAAATGTAATTTCTTCAAAAGGCGGCTGAAGTTCCTAGGCCATATCATCTCCGAAGAAGGCGTGCAGTTGGACGCAGAGAAAACCGAAGTGGTGGCCCGTACGTACGGGGAATCGGTATTTTGGGGTATTTTCCGGTTTTGTGTGGCGTGGCTGAACAAAATGGACGCTAACATCGCTAACGCTAATGCTAGTAGTGCTGCTAAGGCCGACTTTGTAGTAGATAATAACATGCTGGTTGATGTAGAGGATGCATTTAATACACGCCGTAACCCTACAACTGAATTAACTTCATTGATTAGTTCATTATATATATCTGATAACCATGATAATGACAATAATGATGATTATATTTTTCATGGGACTGATATTGGGGTAGTGCACACACTACGAACTGAACTGTATCAATGCAAGATGGACATGGTGGCGCTTACTGATAAAGTGAGCTCTATAGAGCAGGATTATAGACAATCCCTGGACAGCAGCCTCAACAGGGAAATCAGTCTTCGTGACGCAGTGGACGCGAGCTTGGAAGGGCTGCAGCGCTACTGCCAGGAGGCTCTCGATAAAATGGAGAGAGCCATCGTTGACTGTTTTCTACGGCGTGACGTCATCTGGGAAAACCGGATGAAGAGATTGCGGCTCACTTGTACGCCCACCGCCCACAGGTTACAGGCCTGCACCCCTGCATCCCCTCCAGCTCCTGCAGAACATCTGCCCAGCACTTCAACCACTACAGCTACGGCCAAGGTAAAGCCACCAAGCACGCATGCCAGCAACGACGTTCCTACTGGTGTTCCCGCTCACTCCTCGGCTCTGCTCTCCTCCCCACTTTCTTCTTCTTCTTCTCTTCATGCTCGACCATCCATCTGTGTAGAGTTTCCAACCTTCTGCGACGCGTCAGAGACAGCTGAGGTGAGGAACTTCATCGAGCAAGCAGAGAAGTACATAGCAATCAGTCCCCTGACCCGACCAGAGCTGCTGGGAACCCTCGGCTCAGATCTACGAGGGCCTGCTCTGAGTTGGTGGAAGGTGGAGAAGGGCAAGGTGAATGACTGGCAGTCGTTTAAACAGGCATTCCTGGCGGCGTTTATACTGGACGACGACCTCGACGAAGAGGAAGACAACCTGAGGTCTCCGGTACAGCAGCCAGGGCAACGCCAGGGAGACTTCGCCGATGACCACCCCGCCCTCTGTCTCATGGGAAAACCTGATATCTCCGAGGAAGAACTAGTGGGGCGAACCCGGGAGAACAGCAACACGAGAATGGCGTTAAGAGGAGCGGCGAGCACCATGGAACAACAGGTGGAGAGTGGCGCTAGGGGAGAGAAAGATCGCGAGGACCGCTTTAATCCGGGTCCAGATGCCATACCCCGAGCACACCCGCCGCTGAAAGGAGCTGAAACCCCACGTCTACCCACCACGTCCACTAAAGAGGCCTCCAACTTACCAAGCGACCTGAGCGAGATCATCAAAGCCCAACAGAACGACCCAACTATCATGAAGCTGCTCTCTAAAGATCACCCAAGAGGCACACCAGATCAGAGGGTCACCTTCGAATGTCATCAGGGCATGCTGTATCGCCGGGTACCAGTAAGGCACGGCGAGAAAATCCAGCTCGTTGTCCCCCAGTCTCTAATAAAGATTTTTCTTTATTACTACCACGACAATCCACTGGGAGGACACTGGGGACAACTGAAGACCCTGCTGAGGTTACTAGAGGTGGCGTGGTGGCCGACGGTGCGGAAAGACGTCTGGCGTTATACCAGAGCTTGCAGCGTTTGCCAACAACACAAGACACAACATCCATCATCACCCCGATTAAGACTTATCACGGAGGAGGGCCTACAAGGAGACAAACCATCCAGATCCACACATGCCAGAAATCAAAATACCCGGAGGAAAGCAGCGCACTTTCAACCGGGAGAACTGGTGTGGATCCAAACTCGACCTCCCTCCTCCACAGCAAAAAGATGTTCTGCAAAGCGAGTGCCCAAGTGGGAGGGTCCAGCAGAAATACAAAGAGGACCGAATAAATACACAATGTCTTGGGGCTACCCACAAAAAACCAAGGATTACAGTGTGGCGAATCTCAAGCGCTTGTGCGGAGGTTCTCCTCAGACGCCGGAGGCTTGGGGGGGGGGGTCTATGTAGCGCAGCCACACAAAAGGGACACCTTCTACAACAGGGAAATGGTTGTGGAGCTAATGCTGCTCACCTGTGGCCGAAGGTGTGCCCTGGCGGTTTATATTTCCCCTTGGACAATGTTTTGGTCACCGGGCAAGTTCCCGCGCATGCGCGATCGCGGCGCAAGGGAACCCGGAAGTGACATGGGTCACGTGAGCCGGCATAAAGCCGGAACCGGCGAGGAAGCCGGCACGGAGAGATGAGGACAGCGCGCTGCATATTTTCTGAGGCTGAGAGACTGTTTGTGGATTATTGTGCTTTAATTTCATTCAGTACCCAGCTCCTTCCGTTTCTCGATCTCCCAGACCTACCATCTTCATCTGGTGAGATCGAACCATCTCTCCAAGTCACCATTCTCATACCTATTGCCGTTTTTCAGACACTGGACTATCATACACAAACTCACACACCCGCATACATCACACACACACCATTTATATTTGTATTACATTTGTATATATTGGTTTGTGGTGCACCTTGTTTGTTTATTTATTTATCTTGTATAATACACTTGGTTTAATTTATTATAATTGTTTTGTGTCGTGTCGTGTTTTGTCCAGCTGCGGTTGCGCAATACCGGAAGTGTTGTTTTCAAGCCCCTGTTTAGATTCCCGAATCCGTAAATTTTGTAACAAACGGTTTAATATTACAATCCAAGCGTTACAATATATACATACATACTATATATATATATATATATATATATATATATATATATATATATATATATATATATTTATTTTTTTTTTTTTTAAGTAAAATACTACTAGCCCTGTGTAACGGGTTCGACCCTAAGTGCACGGGCGACACCATGAAACACGAACACGAGGCGAAGGTCTTACAGGAAAAAGGGTCATTTATTTAGAAAAATGGGGAAGGAAAGGGTTAAAGGCTCTCTGCGGTCTTTTCCACTTCGGCGGCAGGGATGCAAAGGCGGGCTCTACGCGGAAGTGAAGGTGACGCGGGAGCTCGCGCAGCTTATTCACGCGCTCCTCTCGCGGAGATCAAAGGCGCCCCCCCCTTTTTTAAGTCTCTGGGGCGCATCACATCGCCCCGCTCTTGTGCCACTGTCTCTCATAAAATCCACCGTGTCGCAAAGTCCAGCTTCCCAACAGTCAGACCCCGAGCTACACTCCCCGCTGTGTTTTATAACGCCGGGATCATTAGAGGCGATAGCTCATGGGCCGTTGCCTGATTCTGCGGCCCTGCTCCTTCACATACCTAAAGGGGGGGGAGGCCGCCTAACTAGTGAGCGAGGAGCGATATGGCGTGATACTCTGTAAGTAAGCTAAGCTAGCAAAGCTAGCGGGCATAAATAGGTTATGTTTAGGAAAATGGTATCGGATCGGTACGTGGACTCAAATACTCGCCGATTCCGATACCAGATTTTTTTGTGGTATCGGCAGCATTTCCAATACCAGTATCAGAATCGGAACAACCCTAATATACAGTATATATATACAGTATATACAGGAGATTTCAAAACTATAAAATAACACATATGGAATTAGGTAATTACGTAACAACAAGAAAAAAAACAGTTAGTTGTTATTGTAAGACACAGAGGTCGGCCTTTCTGTAATAGTTCCTGCAAGAACAGTATTGTCAAGTGGATTTGCAAAATCCGTCAAGCACCATAATGAAACTGTCTCTCATGAAGGCCGTCCCAGGAGGACGAGACCAAAACCTACCTCTGCTGCAGACGAGAAGTTCATTTAGAGTCATCAGCCTGAAAAATCACCAATTAACAGCAGCTCAGATTAGAGGCGTTATGAAGTCTTTACAGAGCAGAAGTAGCAGAAACATCTCAATATCAACTGTTCAAAGGAGATTCATGCAGTTTTTGGACGCCTTCAGCTTTACAATGTAGAAAGAAATAAACATCAGGAACGATCATGGAGTTAGAAAGTGTTCTAAAACTTTTGAACGGTAGTGTATATCGGAATCGGTGTGTACTGTATATATAAAATATATATAAAAGGCTTTTCACTGAATACTGTACTTTTTTTACTCTTGCTTGAGTAATATTTTGGATGACTACTTTTTACTTCTATTTGAGTAATATTATACAGTACAGCTACTCTTATTTGAGTACATTTTTTGGTTATGTATATATATTCTGTACTATCATATGTGGAAATGTTAAAACAACTGCTGTGTGACTAAGATGTAAAGGCCAGAGGTGAAACAAAACCTAACTGTAGAGTTTTGTTTATGCTTTAAAAAATAAAAATGTCTTCTTTTTTTATGCCCAGGTCAGAACGCAGGCAGTTAGTCACAGCAGGGATCGTCAAATCCTAGAAGAGACTAAAAACATTGCATCTTATATTAAGTGTACTTATATCTCAGACTGTGGACTGTCAGGGGGAAGACACTGCTGTACTGTAGTTCTTCGAGAACTTTGAACAATTCTGCTTTAGAAATTCTGCTTCTGAAAACCTCATTACACCCCATTAGAAAGGTGTTCTGCTGGCTGTCATCTGGCTCCACAATGCCTTCTACCCTAACCGTATTCTTTTAGGATAAACAAAATTACACTATCCCTAAACAATAGCGTATATTGATTTTCATATAATCTGAGAAACCACCACATATTTTCTGCAGCAACCAGAAATCCTCTGGGGAATCAATAAATCGTAAAAATTGATTTGTTTCTATCTTGCAATGCAAATAGATTTTATTTATGTGGCACTTGTAACAAAACAAAGACATGGTCACACAGCAGCTTTCCAGGAAATTGTATGCAGACCCACACCTGAACTGAGCAGGCCCGAGGGGACAGAAGGAAGAAAAACATAATGAAATGAGAAGAGGAAATTTCTGAATTTATGGATGATGCTAGACAGTGGAAGCGATGTGGTGAAAGTGGTAAGTGATAATTGCAGAGGAAAAGTAACAGCAAGAAATGCTAAGAATGTTATACGTAAGTGCTGCATAGAGTAGGTTATAGGAGAATATCTCATTATTATTCTCACTCAGAGGTGGAAAGAGTAATAAAATTTTGTACTCAAGTACTGGTACTTCAGTGAAATTTTACTTAAGTACAAGTAAAGTTACCATTATAAAAATCTACTCAAGTAAAAGTAAAAAGTAGCTAATTAAAAAATTTACTCAGAGTAAAAGTTACCGAGTTACTTTTTAATTTTTTTTAACAGGGGGTGGGATGAGGCATTCTAGCGTAGTTCAAAAAAGATGAGCAGATATAAATCTCAAACTAGTTGTTTTTAACTGAAGGAACACCTTTGCATGATAACGCTGTTGTCTTTCTTGTGCTTGAAAATCAAAGTGGTCACTTTAATATGGTGTTACGTCCCAGTCTAGGGCCATACAGCAAAAGAATGGTTCAGGGTTCTATTTATAATATATATAACTGTATGGAAATGGTGGTATATGGCAGAAAGAACTAGATCCAATAATTAACTGATGAAATAATGAGGTTTGTACACACACACAACAGGAGGAGGAGGATCATATTGAGGATGGACCCAGGCCAAAATAATAAACAAAATGGTATTTATATTTAGTAGCTAGATTATCTGCAAAAATAAATAAAATAAAATAAAATACAGGTACCTTCTCGGACTCCCTAAACCAAAAACAGTGAAATTATCTACAAATATATACAAAGACCAACCAAACCAAAGGGACAAAGCAATAATCAAAGTCAATTGGAGGCAAAAAGTCAAACCCGGAATACACAACCAAATATCAAAACGCCAAAATCACAACCTCTTTCATCTTTCCCGCGTCTCTCTCCGGTTTATAGATGGTCGCGCTAGTCGATGACGTCACTCTAAAGGCGGAAGCGACCGTGTGGAAGGTCAGGTAGCTGCCGATGTCAGAAAACCTGGAGTGGAGTCTGGAGCGGCACGTGACCAGGACATGATACACACACGCGGCGCAATGGAGCATTTATATAAAGCACAATATTTGTATTATTTTAGCATTTTCATTCTTTTTTTTTTACTCAGTAGCGAATATGATTTAAAATGTAGCGAATTACAATACTTCAAACAAAACGTACTTAAGTAAAAGTAAAATTACAGATTTTTAAAACTACTTTAAAAAGTAGAAATACACAAAAAAGCTACTCAATTACAGTAACGCGAGTAAATGTAATTCGTTACTTTCCACCTCTGTTCTCACTCATGCATTTATTTATTATAGTAAATTTCGCGTGGTATTCTCATCTTCTGGAAAGTTTCCACGGACTAAATCTGTGTATTTAGCAGCAGCTTTAAGATATGTGCTCCACTAGAAAAACAAGTTCTTCAATGGTTAACATTTTTACACAAAAATACAAGGCAGATGTTAAACAAAGAACGTCTCGAATACATACAACAGACTACAATCAGGAAGCAGAGAGAGAGAGAATTTTTAAAATATTAAAAACGCTACTGTGAGATAATAAAGCTCTACTTTTGATCACATACACACGTAAATGGAGGACTTCTATTTTTACTTGAGTGATATTTGCCGTAGGGAGTCTCTGCTTTTCCTCAAGTACAGGATATGTGTACTTTTCACAGCTTTGTTTATAACCATATTGTGAAGAGCTCTGGGGTCAGCATGCGCAGGATTGTCTTTATGATTATGGTAACAGCTCTAAAGTTCATGTTTTCTGGGTGAGATAATTCTCTGAAGAAAAGGCAACCATAAACTGTTTTTAAAAATTGCGAATTGCATTGTTTCAACTGAACGCTACATGAAGAAGTGAAGCTGAGCATCATCAGGGTGAATGAAGAGGTTCCTGAGGCAGAATGAGCTGTAACAGGAGTTAGTATTAAAAAACAACTCAGTTCTAACAAAATAATTATATATATATATATATATATATATATATATATATATATATATATAGAGAGAGAGAGAGAGAGAGAGAGAGAGAGAGAGAGAGAGATTTTCAAGAATTCTCCTTACAATTTAAGAGTAGATCCTAGCAAAGGTAAAAATTATTCATCAAACATCTTAACCCTTTGTAGAACTCTTTTAAGAGGCGTAGGAGTTTGGTAAGCAAAGGAGAAAATTGCGGAAAGATGAAGACGCCATGAAGATGCCATGCTACATACAAACCAACCACAGCGCTTACAGTGTAGATCAGAGCCATTTCTCCCAGTTACAAATCAACAACAAAAAACAGCAACTAAATATATGCATGATTTAGGTAGGCAGACTGATGCCCTGCACCTCCAGGGTCCGGGTTCGATTCCTGCCTCCAGTCTGTGCATGCAGTTTACATGTTCGCCCTGTGCTTGGTGGCTTCCTCTGGGTCCTTTGGTTTCCTCCCACAGTCCAAAACATACAGATTATGATAACTGGTGTTCACAAATTGCCCGTAGTGTGTGAATGAGCATGTTAGTCTGTGTGTGCCCTGCAATGGACTGGCACCCTGTCCAGAGTGAACCCAACCATGTGCCCTAAGCCTCCTGGAATAGGCTCCAGGCCCCTGTGTACAGGATTAAAGCCGTATGGAAGATGAGTGTGTGAGTGAGTGATTTAGGTAAAACAGGCAAAATATTTGTTATTTCAAAGTAAAAGCTTATATCATAATTATTATCTCACCATTTTGTAGTGATGCACGGGTCATGCATCTTTGTGTACCCGCACCAGATCCAACCCGACCCACCTGACCCACTCTAATATGTGCAAATCAAGCATTGCTCTGGCACTAGCACCCATCGACCCCCGCTCTCAAATGAGGGAGAATCTAGTAAATATAGTAAACAAATGAATGAAAAAGAATAAATTAATTGTCCCAGACTCATTACAAAAACATAAATGTTTTCATGCCGCTGTTGTAAGTGCAGTTTATACAAATCTCTGTATACCATTTAGGGGAATATACCATTTAGGCAAAAAGTGAGCCTCTATTAATAAATCTACATGGGCATGTGGTGTGTGTCTGTGTGTGTGTGTGTGTGTGAGTGTGTGTGTGTGTGAGAGAGAGAGAGAGAGAGAGAAAAATGACAGAGAGATTGACAAATAGAGAGAAAAGAAAGCAGATCGTGGGCTGTGAAGGTGGAGGTGCAGGTGGAGGTGCGGGTCATGAGCCTCCCAGATCTTCTGCAGTGCCGCCATAGTGAGAGCGGAGGCATTGGAGCAGAGATATGAGACCCGTAGCATTGCATCGGCGCCGAGGCATGGTCATGGTCGTGAAAGCGGAAGTGTTAGATCAAAGCCGTCCGTCCGCAATGTCGTCGTGCCAAAACGTGAAGCTGAGCCGTAGTCGAGGAAGTGAGAGCGAGAGTTCAAAGCCATGTAATCCGTCAGCGAGGGCGTCGAGCCAAAACAAACGCGAAGCAGAGATGTAGCCAAAAAACGAAAGTGAAAGTTCAAAGCCGTTAAATCCGAATGCAGTGACAAATCCAAAATGCGAGACGAGAGGCAAGAAACGAGAAACAAAGCGAGGTCGGTAACGTGGAATAATCATGGACTGAAATGCGAGAAAACAGTGGCAAAAAACACACAATAATCCAGCAGCGAGTTCGCGTGCTGCGCCTCCTTATAAGCCGGAAGAAATAGCAGACAGTTTACGATGCGTCGTAGCTGGGACACATGGAAGGTGGGGTGGATGCGTCGCATGGACGATGGAAGGAGAAGTCGGACATTGCACAAGTTGATAATCCTGGTTATTGTGAAAGGTCCGATGAAACGAGGAGAGAGCTTGAGTGAAAGTGTCTTTAGGGGGATGTCTCTGGTGGCGAGCATGACCCTGTCTCCTATGTGATACCTGGGGGTCTTGGAGCGATGTCGGTCCGCCTGTTTCTTGTATGACCTGTATGCTTGGAGCAGGGATCGTCTGGCTCGTAACCACGTACGTTTACAGCGGCGGACAAAATGTTGCGCCGAGGGGACCTCTACTTCCTCCTCTTGAGTTGGAAACAGTGGTGGTTGGTAGCCCAGACAGCACTGAAATGGCGAGAGCCCTGTGGAGGCAGATGGTAGGGAGTTGTGAGCATACTCGACCCATGGGAGAAACCTTACTCCAGGTGGTAGCGTCACGAGTGGTCATACACCGGAGGGCGACTTCCATAGCTTGATTCTTTCGTTCCGTCTGGCCGTTGGATTGGGGATGAAAGCCCGAATACAGGCTAGGAGAGGCTCCGATGAGTTTACAGAAGGCCCTCCAGAAGCGTGAGGTGAATTGAGGGCCACGATCTGAGACCATGTCAGTGGGGAGGCCGTGGAGACGAAAAGCATGGAGGATCAACTGCTCTGCGGTCTCTTTGGCGGAAGGAAGCTTGTGGAGTGGAACCAGGTGGACGGACTTGGAGAAGCGGTCAACGATGGTCATGATGCAAGTATTGCCATCAGATGAGGGTAGGCCAGTCACGAAATCCAGCAAGATGTGCGACCAAGGATGGTGAGGTATGGGTAGGGGTCTGAGGAGACCAGCTGGAGGGCGGTTGTTGGGTTTACAGCAGGTGCAGACGTCGCAGGCTGCCACAAAGCTGGAAACATCCCTCCCCATCGTGGACCACCAGAAGCGCTGTTGAATGACAAAGAGTGTTTGGGCAGAGTCTGGGTTGACAGGACAGCTTGGATCCATGACCCCTCTCCAGGACCTGTGAGAGCAGACAGAGGGGGACAAAGAGACGATCTGGAGGAACATTGCTTGGGCCGGGCTCCTGAGTCAATGCCTGCCTGACTTTAGTCTCAAGGTGGCAACGAGACAGCGCGATGGAAGAATGGAGTTGTATGGTGCGGGGTCCTATGGGGGGGGAGAACTGACATGAGAGGGCATCAGCCTTAGTGTTCTTAGAACCTGGGCAGTAGGACAGGGTGAAGTTGAATCTAGAGAAGAATAACGACCACCGAGCTTGACGGGCATTGAGTCTTTTGGCGGTGCGTAGGTACTCTAGGTTCCTATGATCGGTCCACACCATGAAGGGGAGCTCGGTCCCCTCCAGCCAGTGTCTCCACTCCTCCAGCGCTAGCTTGATGGCTAGGAGCTCTAGGTCGCCTACATCGTGATTCCTCTCGGCCGGAGATAGACAGCGGGAATAGAACGAGCAGGGGTGCAGCTTGTTGTCTCATGGGGACTTTTGGGAAAGGATTCCGCCAACGCCAGTGTTGTAGGCATCCACTTCTACCACAAACTGGCGAGATGGGTCGGGTATGGTGAGAATGGGAGCTGAGGTGAACCGTCTCTTGAGGTCTGCGAAAGCCTTGTCTGCCTACTCGTTCCAGTAGAACCGCGTCTTGGAGGAAGTCAGGGAGGTTAGGGGGCGGTGACGGAACTGTAACAACGAATAAAGCGGCGATAGAAGTTCGCGAACCCCAGGAACCGTTGGAGGTCACGTCGAGAGGTTGGTGTGGGCCAGTGGGAAATGGCCTGGACCTTGGCTGGCTCCATCTCCAGTCTGGAGGGAGAAATAACAAAACCTAGGAATGTCGCGGAAGTTGTATGGAACTCACACTTTTCAGCTTTAACGAAGAGGTTGTTCTCTAGGAGCCTCTCCAGAACTTGGTGCGAACGTGGTGCTCCAAACCTCGGGAGAAAATTTAAATGTCGTCCAGGTACACGAATGTGAACGAATTCAAGAAGTCACGGAGGACGTCGTTAATGAGGGCTTGGAACACGGCAGGGGCGTTGGTCAGTCCGAATGGAACCACCAGATATTCGTAGTGCCCAGTGGGTGTGTTGAAGGCTGTTTTCCACTCGTCGCCCTCCCGGATGCGGACGAGATGGTAAGCATTTCGTAGGTCTAGAGCCATGGTCATGAAAGCGGAAGTGCTAGATCAAAGCCGTTAAGTCCGTCCGCGATGTCGTCGTGCCAAAACGTGAAGCTGAGCCGTAGTCGAGCAAGTGAGAGCGAGAGTTCAAAGCCATGTACGCGGTCAGCGAGGGCAGACAAACGCGAAGCAGAGACGTAGTCAAAAAAAGAAAGTGAAAGTTCAAAGCCGTTAAATCCGAATGCAGTGACAAATCCAAAACGCGAGACGAGAGGCAAGAAACGAGAAACAAAGCGAGGTCGGTAACATGGAAAAAATCATGGACTGAAACGTGAGAAAACAGTGGCAAAAAACACAATAATCCAACGGCGATATGCCGGAAGAAATCAGCGCCGGATGAGAAACCGGTGTGCCGGCGGGGCGGTCTGGGAGGAGCGATGACAGCATGGGAAAACATGGCCACGTGATGAGAACCTGACAGCGTGGGAAAGGAAATGTCAAGGGTCTTTGATCAGCGTGAAGGCACTGAGAGCGTGACAGAAAGTTATTTTTTCCCCTCTACTATTATTAGTAATTAGACTGCCTCTGAATGTACTTTGCTAGTTATAGACCTGCATTATCCAAACTTCATTATCTGCACATCTTCTCATTAAGAGTTTTTGTCTTTTCCTTGCTTAGAGTTGCTCTGAGATTGGTCCTAAATCACCTAAAAGCTAGACGTTTTTAAGATAAGTTCGGAGCTTTCTGAAAGGATTATTAGAAGTTTCATTAAAATGGCTAGTGATATCCATTCCCACCCCCTGGGAGTGCACCTGGGGCTGTATATAATGGCTTTTGCCTTTTTGAATTAATACCATGGGTAAATACAAAGCAACTCAACCTATTTTGTACCATCAGAAAATAACTGAAGGAACAACACGTACTGTATCTGTACAACAACTGTATTTTAATATGAAGCACATCATCCAAACTAGCACTCCCAAGCCCAAAGGTGCTAGGATACTACAGAAAATACTAACCTTCAAAAAATGACCCTCTGGTCCCTCCATTTTAGAAGGGGCAAATTATTTGCCTGCACCACTAAAAGACAATTAAGGAGATTTGAAATGACTGGGATTGGGTTAAGAACTGTACAACACATTATTAAAGCCTTTACTAAGCATTACTAAACTATATGGAAGAAATGTTGTCAGACAAACATTATGAATGGAGATCACGTAAATTCTTAGTAAAGATGCATGCTAAAAATTGACAGTAGACATCACAGCCATGAACAATAGTGAATGTTAGAGCATTTCAATTCAATTTTATTTTATTTGTATAGCGCTTTTAATAATTGACAAGTCACAAAGCAGCTTTACACATCAAAAGAATTATGGAACTTTGTTTGAATTGTGAATGTGTATGAATCAAAATGAAAATATTGTCCCTGATGAGCAAGCCGAGAACGATGGCAACAGTGGCAAGGAAACTCCCTGAGATAGTAATAGGAAGAAACCTTGAGAGGAACCAGACTCAATAGGGAACCCATCCTCATCTGGGTGAAACAGAGAGCAGGAAATTATCTGCAGTCATACTGTGTGAGACTGAATGTTCATTATAACAGGTGTTTAAGTTAAAATTGACTCCGGTTCGTTATTTGAGGCTCAGGGGTAGACTATAGGAAACTCCAGTCCTTTTTTTTTTGAGTGATGCAGCTGTCTGCATCAGTCGAGGCCAGGACCGTCTTCGTGGAAAAGTGGAACCGTTCCCCAGACACCGGACGCATCCCAGACACACCGCACGGGGCAACCATGCGACAAGATCTCCAACCAGAAGCGGGACACCAGGACGAGTTAGACAGATCCAGAGGGCAGAGGGGGTCTTGATCACTGGCAGCTCAGGAGCGACATGTATAGCTCAACAGAGAGAGGAGAACAGGAGAGAGCAGAAGAGAAGGAGAGATTGTACAGTAGTTAGGTATGGTCACAGTCAAGCAATGCATAATGTGAATGTATATTTAGTGCAGAGTGCAAGCAGGGACACCGGCAGGACTAATTATGACATCATAACTAAAAGGGAGGAGCCAGAAGGAAACAAAAACATGAGGGCTCCCTGAGATGTAAAGCAAACAATCACCTCACCGTCAACAAACCTGAGTGATCAAATGAGACTGAGGAAGACAGCATCTAAACATACCAGTTCACCATAATACTCTACGTCCATGAGTCCCCCAGATCTGCTCCTTTACCTTATGGCAAATCTATTTATAAAAATGCTTGGCTAAATAAATAGGTTTTTAGCCTAGACTTAAACACTGAGACTGTGTCTGAGTCCCGAACACTATTTGGAAGACTATTCCATAATTTTAGGGCTTTGTAAGAAAAAGCTCTGCCCCCAGCTGTAGTTTTCATAATACACGGTACTGACAAGCAGCCTGCATCCTTTGACCGAAGTAGGCGTGGCGGATCGTAAGACACTAGCAGTTCGCTCAGATACTGCGGCTCGAGACCATTTAATGCTTTATATGTCAAGAGTAGTATTTTAAAATCAATGCGGAATTTCACAGGGAGCCAATGTAGTGAAGATAGGATACGGGTGATGTGCTCATATCTTCTGGTTCTAGTGAGGACTCTTGCTGCTGCATTCTGGACTAGCTGAAGCTTGTTTATGCACCTAACAGAACAACCAGACAGTAAGGCATTACAATAGTCCAACCTAGAAGTGATAAAAGCATGAACTAGTTTTTCTGCATCGTTTAGCGACAATATATTTCTTATCTTGGCAATATTTCTGAGGTGAAAGAATGCTATCCTGGTGATATTATCTACATGAGCTTCAAATGAAAGGCTGGAATCTATAATCACGCCGAGGTCTTTTACTGTTGCACTTGATTCAAAATGTGACAGTTAGGACTAAACCACTGTGTGGCCACTTGTTAGTGCGACTAATCAGGGGAAAATTGCTAAGGACCAAAAGAATGAACAATGGAAAAATGTCATGTGGTCTGATGAGTCCAGATTCATCCTATATTATTTTCCCCACCATGCTGTGCACTGTAATCAAAGCTAAAGGCGGTCATTGAAATCTTAAGTGAGTGACTTATTTTTGGCCAGGCAGTGTAGATAGCATCATGAGGGTGGAGGATTATTTGGAAATACTGACCACCAGGATCAGACAGAAAATCAGAACCTGGTCACACACCTGGGGCCTCATGTACAAAGACTTGCGTTGAATTCATACTAAAACATTGCGTACGGACAAAGCTGTAAATGTGCGTACGCAGTAAAAAAATCTGATGTATGAAACACTGCGTACACGGAATCCCATGCATATTCTCTTTGTACATCCGAATTAACGTGAAATTGAGCGCACGTGCACGAGCGCAAAACCCCTCCCTGCCTCCTCCCCCGTATAAATATGGTAATGACTCCACTTTGGCAAAACCAAACGAAAAAGCAATGGCAAAAGCAAGCAAGAAGAGAAACTGCACAGAATGTGAATTGGAGGTGCTCCTATCGGAGGTAGACCAGAGAAAAACTGTGTTATTTGCAAGTTTGTCCTCCGGACAAACATAAAAAAAAAAACTTAGCTGGAATAATATCTTTAAATACATCACTCACCAAGAAGCCTCCCATCGCGCACTCTGCCACCTTGGAGCCTCATCCCAGCCATGCTGTTTGTGAGGATAAATGAATCATGGGTTGACCCAGGCCACCTCGCCACAATATTTGTTAGGCGCATTTGAGCAGGGCCGGTTCTAGACCTGACCATATGGAGGGGGGGGGAGGGCAGTGGCGGGGTGGTCGTGGTCAGATCCTGCAATGGGGCGAGGGGGGGCCGGATTGTCGCGTGGGTAGATCATGAAAAGGGGGGGGGGGCGGTCAGATCATGCAAGGGGGCATGGGGAGGGGTGGGGGGGTGCGCGCGGTCAAATCATCCGGCTGGGGGGTGGGGGGGGGCAATGATCTAATGCCCCCCGTAGAACCGGCCCTGTTTGAGCATCACATATTATTTGCACATTTATTGAATGGAAATGTTTCCGATTCACGTATGCAAATTCGTCTTCAGATGGCGCCTTTATAGCACTGTGCGTGCAGTCGATGGCTCCGATTACATTAGGAAAACCGGTGATCGCTGCAAATTGCGCTTTAATGTTTGGCTGGTCAACTGCATGGAATGGAAACCTTATATAACTGCTAGACATGCGGATGATCCCGTCCCATATAGCTGGCATTGCATGGCTCAAAGACGACTGGCTTAACCCCGAGCGGTCTGCCAGTTCCCTTTGGAAAGAACCAGTTGCCAGGAAACCAAGTGTTGTCAGCACCTGTAAGGGAACGGGTAATGCGTGGCTCCTCGCTGTCTCTCTTTCCAAATTTGGACCCAACTCAGCACAGAACTCCAAGAGGATAGCTCTTGGAAATCTGAAACGGCTAATAAGCCAGTCATCATCATGGGCCAGAAAATCACTGTGACCCCTAAAAATGCGTTCCCTTCGGATTCGGCCATTGACAATGTCCTCTAATAAGGCCAACACTGCCATTGCCATAGACTAAGGCTTGTATACATTTGAAAATGCTTTTATATGTTCTAAATCAAATAATTGGTAGAAAAATATTGTGTCAATTAACCCATTATATCAATTATATGTGTTGGTGCGATACTTTGTAGTGTTCATTTTAACATAATTGCCTCTAGGAGTCGCCAAAGGAAAAAAAAAAAAAACACAAGAAATATACGTACGCCAGACAGGAAGTTGGCGTGGAAGAACGCACATTCTCACGTTAATTTCACTGTTAGTAAATCCAACCGTGAGCGTGAAAACTGGCGTAAGCAAAGTTTTTGTGCATACGCAGCGTTGATACATGAGGCCCCTGGTCTTCCAGCATCACAATGATTTTAAGCATATCTCCAAAGTTCGTAACAAAATGGCTTAAATAAAACAAAGTACTGTAGTGTCACTCGCAAAACCCAGACCTGAATCCCAAAGGAAAACTGCAATTCAAGAAAAGAAATTAAAAGACAATGCCAACAAATTCAAACAATTAATCAATATCATAGAAGAGGAAGTGCTGTTGCTCTGTGATACCTTATGCACTCAGGCTTGTGCTGAAGATCACATCATAGCCGTGCTGATATTCAGCACACAAGAATGGTGCGTAAATCTGAAGAAGGTCTGTGAGATATATTGGGGAGAGATTGTGAAGTGAATTGTAAAATTAAGATTTTGTAGTCTATGTGATGAGACGCAGGCAGCCAGTGAAGCAGAGGTGTGTGTGGACTAAAACCGTGCAATAATCCACGCTGCAGAGTTTTCCAAGTAGATAGAGGAGTCTTGGAAACAGCAATAGGAATATCATTACAATAGACAATGTGATCTGTGACCAGATGTAACCAGAAGCTGAAACAAATCTCTTTAATTATAATGAAATGATCTCCTGTGGAAATAAAGAAGATACCATAACATCACTTACACTGGGAGTATTTTGTAACCTAAAATGCCTAATTCCTAAATCTAATTCGCTTGTAACACCCATTAACCTAATAACAGCTCTGGCTAATACTTCAGTTTGCACCCTGTAAGGTGGAAAGAAACACATCAGACGTACTGATTTATTATACACAGAGCAACATAACCAGCAACTGGCCAGCAAAGAGCTCTTGCTTGATGTGGATATTAAAAGTGGAAATTAACTAGAGGTTCATTTTCACAAGAAATTACAAAAGTATGATTGCTCAACAGCAAGAAATGATGCCGTACAGCTGGCACAGTGAGTAACAGCATTTATTTCTATAGGGAAAAATAATGGAAACAATAACAAAAGGACAACACAGAACACTGCAACCAATTTTACTCAGGATCTGCACAGATTTGAAGCGGTGTCAATATGTCAACAGAGCTATAGAAGCAGGAGTTGGGGAAAGTAAACAAATCCTGTACTTGAGTAAAATCTACAGTATATATCCTAGGTAAAGTATTACTGACGTAGAATTAGAAGTTCTCCATTATATACATAGTTAGTATAGTATATCGTTAAGTAAAACTACAAAAGTACTCACTTTCAAGTGTACTTAATTATTAAAATGACTGTGTGTATTAGTTTACAGTGCTCTTTACGTCATAGTAAAATAGTAAAATGTGTCTCAGAAACACACTCTCTCTTTCACTGATACTCTCTCCCTGTCCACTGTGAACATAATGTTTCATCACTGTCTGTAACTGTCTTTACTTTTGATTTCAAACAACTGCTACATGATATAAAAGAAACATTTTATGGAGGGAAGAAAAATCATGCAGTTGTGCACAATTGTCAGCCAGAGTGAACTATTACACTTCACTCTGGTTATGTAATGCAATATCTTGCAGAAATGTAGTGAAGTAGAAAGTACAGATATTTGTTGTTGGATGTAGTGGAGTAAAAGACAAAGTATCCACTAATAAAAATACTGAAGCATTTACTTACAGTAAGTAAATGTACTAAATGTACTAAGTTACATTCCAACTCTGCTAGAAGCAAAAGCGGCACCAAAACAAAGTAAGATAAAGACAAGGATAATGAAGAAAGACAATAGCATCATCTTGAGCTGTTGCCTGTTTCAAGGATCAGGCGTTCCACTTTCTGAATGTTGCCGGAATGACTTTAATGGGTTTCAAGCCACCTCGGCTAGCATCGACATTTACGGAGAAGTCTGTTTATGTCACGAACTAACCTGAGATGACCAGAAGACGTAGCTTAGCGGTTAGCCCTTTGTTGCGTGAATGGTAAACCCAAACGCGGAAGAACACGAGTAGGCAGGATAATCACGCTATTTGTTCTAAGGACTCTCATAAAAGGACAGCAAGGGAAAGAAACAATCTAACCCGCGTCCTATAAACACACACTCAATCAGAAAGTAATACCAAGATAGTGAGTACTCACGGTTTGGTGAACGATTCCGAAACGACATCGGGCGAACTCAATGACTGAGCGTTGTACTATCGTTTGTTTACCTCTTTTTATACTTCCTGGTTTGACGCCCGCCTTACTTCCGGGTCCTAGTGCCGGGCGCAGGTTGAGTGTGCATGACAGTTTACAGTGATAGAAGTCTTTTGTCTTCTGTAAACGTCAATCAAACAGTCAAATACAGTAAGTCCTAAAGGCCTTGAGGCAAGCTGGTCTCAATATGAAACTGAACGTATGTGAGACTGTATGGGTGGAGGTACGACATTATGACATCTGGGTATGATGAATGTGGCCAAAAAGACCAAAAAGAAGGTGATTCCTCTTTATTTCTCAAATCAAATATATCCTTGAAATGGTTGTAACTCTTTTTCCTTGAAATAGCTCTTTTTCTCTTTTGTTGTTCAATTACACCTATGCCCTGTACAGGACCCTGGTCTCGGAGGTAAGAGACTGAGTGCTTACCGTCAGTCCTCTGGGGAACCTGCTAGTGTTGTTGCAAGAATAAATGCACATAGATTGCTTTGTCAAGTGACGAGCACCACAAAATAACTCAAAGAGAAAAAAAAAACTCCACAAATGCAATTTCTCAAACCATGAACACTACAGAAAAAAAAACAATCAAAAAAACTTAACAGCTGAGATCTTTTCTGTAAAACTGGACGTTTTGTAGTTCAAATGTTGTGGTCTTTTTTTCCATATAAAAAAACCTGATGTTGTGTTTTGAGTAAACAATAACACAACCTAATTACAAATATGTTAATGTCATCCAACATCAAGGTGCCAGTGGACATTTATAAGCGTTAGGACTTTTACCTTCACCAGTTGTGGCCGTGTTTACGAGAGTGGTTTAAAATCACAGGTTTGTATTCACATAGAAAAATCCCTTCCAACTTGTGTCTCCATTGTGTTGTGCAGTTCCACACATCACTTGTGTGCATCTCCATAAAGCCTGTCAGCAGACGGAAGCATGACATGCTCTAAAATCTCCTGGTAGACAGCTGTGTTGACTTCAGACTTGATAAAACACAGTGGAGCAACACAAGAAGATGACATGGCAACCCAAATCCCTTTCTCCAGACTCTGGGAGCTTGATTTCCAAATGAAATGATAAATTTACTTTCATCTGAAGAGAGGACTTTGGACCATGGTGCAACGGTCCAGTTCTTTCTCCTTAGCCCTGGTAAGATTATTCTGATTTTGTCTCTGGTTCTGGATTGGCTTGATCCTTAAGATGCAACAGTTGTAACCTTTTTATATTTTAAAGTACATGCATTTTAAAGTATCTGGCTGTTAAATGGGCACTTCTCCTTCTGTGATACTTAATAGATTGCTCTTTTACTAAATAAAATTTCTAGAACATTTTCAGTACATTAGTTACCTTTTCAAATATTTTGTAACAAAAGGTACTTATTTTTTTTATTCCTATTTTGCTTTTAGGGCTCCTGCTGTGAAAAAGAAATGCTCCTGCTCCATGCTTCTTTTTTTAAGAGTTGCCCTTTACCAACAAGCTTCATATTACTAGCACTGGCATAAATTACTGTGACAGACACAGAACTGGCATATTCAAATGCAATGTTTGCTTTTATTACTATGCTATTTTGTCTGTAATTTATTAAAGCAATCTCACAGGAGAGGGGTCTGTGCCTTCATGCCAATGACCACATCAAAGCCGTGCTGATATTGAGCACAACAACACGACCGTGAGTGTGATATTGCTTTTTACAACAGTACCACAAACACCATTTATTATCAACAGATTATGACTTGTTTGTTTATTTACCCAGTTATTTTACTCCACTTAAATGTAGATTTTTTTCGTGCCTGGTGGAACTGACTAACCATGACTGGCAACCGACAGTTAGTGTAATTAACGGGTGAAAGAAGTTTAAATTTTTTACTATGTAGCCAAGGTTCCGGGTTAAATCCCAAATAGCAATCAATGGAAAGCTAGTGAACAAGTGGGCACAATCTTTTGTGCAACATGCAAAGTAGCGCCCTTGATCAGGGCTTACAGACCAAATCGAACTCAGACCCTGGAGGTGCAAGGCCCACAATGCTACCCATTAAGCCACCATGCCGCCTCTAGTGCATTGTTCATTCATTCATTCATTCATTCTTTTATGTGTTTAATAGTGTTTGAAATATTTATTAGTAATGCATTATTGTGCATTAATCTATTGCAGTAAAATATTGAACAACAGATTAATGAACAATAATGCATTACTAATAAATATTCTGAAAACTAGAATAAACAAATAATACATGCTAATACAAGGCACTAGAGGCTGCATGGTGGTTTAGTGGTTAGCTACAGTATCTATTGCAGTATTGCAGTTCGTATTTAAATTAATGCTACACTTTGATAAGATGAGAGAGACACCACCAGGGCACTGTCTGTATAAATTGCCCCTGCCCTTCCCATGTCTTAGGACACTCTCCACCACCAAGCCATCACACACACACACACACACACACACACACACACACACACACACACACACACACACACACACACACACACACACACACACACACACACACACACACACACCTGCCACACTTTTCTCACTATTCTTTCATTTGTTAGGCTCTTAATAGATGTATATGTATGTACAGTATGCATCTCAACTGATGTGTGCAATGTAAAAACAGCCCAGGTGAAGGGGACCAGGGTGAAGGGAAGTACTGAGACTGCTGGAAGGCATGAGCCACTGGCCTCACACTGCTCCCACCCACAACTGATTGACCCAGCACTGGCCCAAACCGCATTAATCTACATTTAACCTACCATTTAATCTCTCATTTACTGTATAGATGAAAATGTGTAGCTGGTGTCTGTTTTCATGTGCTTGAAATTGATGTAACAGGAAAATACTTAACGACTTTGTAGTGTGAAACTCGACATCAAAGTTTATAATATACAGTACATCTTGAAGTGTTTTATTCCCATTGTCCCACAGCAACTAAAATGTTTAATTACGGCATGCTTTATTAGATAGCACAGTTTAGTTATTTTCATTATAATTACCTTTTTTTTGTTTGCTTTATAAGTTAATAAGACAAAAAGTGCAATCCTAGTTCCTAAAAACAATTCCACAATTTTACTACTCACTTTTATAAAGCCCTGATACTAAGAACTCCTTCCAGAAGTTGCAAAGAAATGTCTCCTTAGAGACAACTAAATAATTAGACATGGTTTTTTTTGTGTCTTTATGTGGCATGCCTGTCACACAAGGCCCCATGTTACTTGTTACTATAAAACAATAACATATTGGAATGATTGCGGTAATAAAAACCAATTTTTTTTTAAGTACAAATAATCAACTCCTTCAGAATCAAGTAAGACAGAGAAACTAACAAGCAGCGTGGTGTACTTGGGATTTATTACATCATTAACAGGCCCAGTAGAAATATGCATAATTCATCTCCAGGAGCCAATGACAATTACAAAAGCACACATTAAAAACTGAAATAATGGTTATCGATTAAATTATGGAGGTTGATAATGATTCAGTTTACTCTGATCTGCAGAGGTAGAGAATTATAAAGAAGTCATTTAGTGTCATATGCTTGTTGAATAAATCATTCAATACACTGTTGTCTGCTATGACGGCTATTGTGCATGACAGTAATGTTTAGACTATATGGTCAAAAGTATGTGGACACCTCGGTCTTGCTCATCACATTACATTAATATTGAGTTGTTCCTCCGTAGTAACTAGATCCAGCTTGCTGTGGGGATTTGTGCAGGCCACTTGAATTCTATTACTCAATTCAACTGAATTTTATTTGTATAGCACTTAACAATGGTTATTGTCACAAAGCAGGTTTGCAGAATGAAACTTTTATGAAAAGAAATTTGAAAATTTAAGGAAAAAGTATAGATTATAACTATATCAATTTGTCCCTGAAGCACAAGGAATGACGGATGGCAAGGACAACTCCCTGAGATGACAGGAAACCTTTACAGGAACCAGCCTCAACAGACAAGAAACCTCATTCGGGTGATATCAGATCGTGTGATAATAAATCAGTCCCTGGTATATATGTGCACTGTGATCAGTGGTTCCACATGAGTAATTTTTAACTCTGGTCCTGGACGACCCCCTGCACATTTTAGTGGCTGTGTTCCATTCCGAAGTGTACTTCACAGGGTGCTGCCTACTCCCTGTTCTGTTTGCATTCAATGGCAGTGAAGGGAACTTCCATCGACAAATTTCCACCATTCCATTCTGTACACCCTGCGAAGTCACCAGTGCAGACTTCACTTCCTCCGTGCGTTCCCATGGTGACATAAGCCCCTTGGACACTTGTCGCTGCTGCCGTGAGAATTTCACACTATGGACATTAAATATTGAATATTTATTGAAACAAAACTGATGCCATTATAAAACATACTATTGAAATAATATATAACTTGTAAATAAATTATTGATTACTTTTTATAATAATTGACTTCCGGTTAGCAGCCACATGGAGTAGGACGTGTTAGTTAGGTGCTCCGACAGTTTAGAGTTTCTTCACGCCCTTATTCGTCTCTAGATGTTCAATTGAATTCTTAGTTGACAATAACTTGGTACTCTACCCCACGGTAATCTATTTTTTTCATTAATAATGGCTACCAGGAATGTTAAAGTCGTGAAAAAGGACGACACTGCGACCCCTCTAACAGTCGAGGCTATCTCAGCGCTGTTAGAGAAACACCGTGATGCGTTAGCGGCTGAGTTTAAATCCTCGATTAGTTTGCTAGAAAGTAAACTGGACCAAATTCAGGCCCAGGTAGAGGACCATGGACAGCGCTTACCGTCACTAGAACTCGCTACAGACGACCTGAGCCAGCGTGTGACGGAGTTGGAGAATATCTGCTCCGGACTTCGGGAAAACAACACCAAATTAACGGCCAAAGTTGTAGACCTAGAAGGCCGGAGCAGGAGACAAAACCTGCGTGTCCTGGGTCTTCCAGAAGGTTCTGAAGGTGGACTCCCTACCGAGTTCTTCTCCAAGTTTCTGTGCGAGGTGTTTGGGAGTGAAACGCTGCCATCCCTGCCGGAGATTGACCGAGCCCACCGAATACCTGCATCCAAACCCGCTTCAGGACAGAGACCTCGGCCCGTCATTCTCCGTGTACACCGGCACCAGGTGAAAGACCTTCTGATTCGGGAGGCTCGGCGGAGAGGGAAGCTGGAATACCGCGGTCAGCAGCTTCGCATAGTGGAAGACTACGCTCCCGAAGTTTTAAACCAGCGAGCCGAGTATAGAGGAGTAATGAGCGAGTTATACAGCCGTGGTCTCCGGCCTTCACTCCTGTATCCAGCGCGGCTTCGGATCACTCTCTCTACCGGACAGAAGAAGTGGCTCCGCTCGGTAGAAGAGGCGCAGAAACACTACGTAGCTGAAAACTACGTAGTGCACTATATTATTATTATTATTTTAATACGCAATACTACAGTTCTCAGGAAAGTACCATTTTAAACTAAAAGTCTGGCCATGTTTACGTCTTTCCCGGTAAGAGTGTTGTGTTAAACTTGTGAAGGGGTTATTATTATTATTTTACTATTACTATTTTTTCTATTTTTAATCACGTGTGATTTACATGTTTGTATATTTAGAGTTACAATGTGACGTGGGGGGAGGGGTGGTGGTGGTGTGTTTTTCTCTCATTGAGAGATTTCAGTATTGGAGTGTTGAAATGTTTTATTTATATATTTAATTATTATTTTCTGTAAATGGAGTCGGAGCAGAAGATGGGGTGGTTAGCGGCAGGAGGATTTGTTGGGTGGAAAATGGAGGAATGGAAGAGCTTGCTGCTGTGTTTGTTAGCAGCTATCTTTGTTTGTTGGGGGGTAGTGGGGTGTGTGGGGGAGGGGTGTGTGGGGCAGGGGTGGGGGATCTCCAAAGCCAGTATTGTGTTAGTTCTTTGTACACTGTGTATTTTTAACACGTTGTTCTGTGTTTCACGCTTTAAGGCTGACGTTAGGCATCTCAGTGTTATTCATGTTTATCTACCTGCATTTTCTCTCAGTGAGAATGAATAGTTCTTTAAACTTTGTGAGCTGGAATGTTAAGGGTTTAAACCATCCGGTCAAGAGAAGGAAGGTGCTCTCACACCTTAAACAACTTAACACTGCAATCGCATTTTTACAAGAAACTCACATTCGCAGTTCTGATAATTCTCGCCTTATGTCACATTGGGGGGGGGGGGGGGGGTTTAGCACTACCACTCGACCTTTCAGGCCAAAGCTAGGGGTGTCTCAATTCTCATTAATCCAAACATCTCTTTTGAGCATCATAATGTTATTACGGATATACAAGGTCGTTATATCATTGTTTCAGGGAAGTTATTTAATACTAATGTAGTGTTGGCTAATTTATATGCCCCTAATTATGACGATGTCTCCTTCTTTGAACATTTTTTCTCTCTTCTACCAGATCTGAGCTCATACTCTCTCATATTAGGGGGAGACTTTAACTGCTGTTTAGATCCATCACTTGACAGGTCATCTCCCAATCCTATACCTCTGAGTAAATCCGCCACGCTACTTCAGTCCTATCTCTGCAGCTTTGGTATCTCTGACATATGGCGCTTCCTTAATCCAAAAAAGAGGGAATACTCCTTTTTCTCACATGTTCATCATACTTTCTCCAGAATTGATTATTTCTTTATAGATAATCAACTGATCCCAATGGTTACTTCTTGTGCTTATCAGAGCATTGTGATATCAGATCATGCTCCAGTTACAGGTACAGTGGTGTGAAAAACTATTTGCCCCCCTCCTGATTTCCTATTCTTTTGCATGTTTGTCACACAAAATGTTTCTGACCATCAAACACATTTAACTATTAGTCAAAGATAAAACATGTAAACACAAAATGCAGTTTTTAAATGAGGGGTTTTATTATTTAGGGAGAAATAAAATCCAAACCTACATAGCCCTGTGTGAAAAAGTAATTGCCCCCTGAACCTAATAACTGGTTGGGCCACCCTTAGCAGCAATAACTGCAATCAAGCGTTTGCGATAACTTGCAACAAGTCTTTTACAGCGCTCTGGAGGAATTTTGGCCCACTCATCTTTGCAGAATTGTTGTAATTCAGCTTTATTTGAGAGTTTTCTAGCATGAACCGCCTTTTTAAGGTCATGCCACAACATCTCAATAGGATTCAGGTCAGGACTTTGACTAGGCCACTCCAAAGTCTTCATTTTGTTTTTCTTCAGCCATTCAGAAGTGGATTTGCTGGTGTGTTTTGGGTCATTGTCCTGCTGCAGCACCCAAGATCGCTTCAGCTTGAGTTGACGAACAGATGGCCGGACATTCTCCTTCAGGATTTTTTGGTAGACAGTAGAATTCATGGTTCCATCTATCACAGCAAGCCTTCCAGGTCCTGAAGCAGCAAAACAACCCCAGACCATCACACTACCACCACCATATTTTACTGTTGGTATGATGTTCTTTTTCTGAAATGCTATGTTACTTTTATGCCAGATGTAACGGGACACACACCTTCCAAAAAGTTAAATTTTTGTCTCGTCGGTCCACAAGGTATTTTCCCAAAAGTCTCGGCAATCATTGAGATGTTTTTTAGCAAAATTGAGACGAGCCTTAATGTTCTTTTTGCTTAAAAGTGGTTTCTACCTTGGAAATCTGCCATGCAGGCCGTTTTTGCCCAGTCTCTTTCTTATGGTGGAGTCGTGAACACTGACCTTAATTGAGGCAAGTGAGGCCTGCAGTTCTTTAGATGTTGTCCTGGGGTCTTTTGTGGCCTCTCGGATGAGTTGTCTCTGCGCTCTTGGGGTAATTTTGGTCGGCCAGCCACTCCTGGGAAGGTTCACCACTGGTCCATGTTTTTGCCATTTGTGGATAATGGCTCTCGCTGTGGTTCGCTGGAGTCCCAAAGCTTTAGAAATGGCTTTATAACCTTTACCAGACTGATAGATCTCAATTACTTTTGTTCTCATTTGTTCCTGAATTTCTTTGGATCTTCGCATGATGTCTAGCTTTTGAGGTGCTTTTGGTCTACTTCTCTGTGTCAGGTAGCTCCTATTTAAGTGATTTCTTGATTGAAACAGGTGTGGCAGTAATCAGGCCTGGGGGTGACTACAGAAATTGAACTCAGGTGTGATAAACCACAGTTAAGTTATTTTTTAACAAGGGGGGCAATCACTTTTTCACACAGGGACATGTAGATTTGGAGTTTTTTTTCTCCCTTAATAACGTAAACCTTCATTTAAAAACTGCATTTTGTGTTCAATTATGTTATCTTTGACTAATAGTTAACGGTTTTTGATGAGCAGAAACATTTAAGTGTGACAAACATGCAAAAGAATAAGAAATCAGGAGGGGGGCAAATAGTTTTTCACACCACTGTATGTCATGTCTATAAAACTCCCCGATCTCCCTCAAATTAATAAACATTGGCGCTTTAATTCATCGCTACTGATAGAGGGCGATTTTGTAAAATTTATGGAAGACCAGATAGTTTTTTTCTTAAACACAAATGAAACACCTGAAGTGTCACGTTTAATTGTTTGGGATGCTCTGAAAGCCTACCTCAGGGGACAGATAATAAAAAACGAAAAGATTTGACCAACCAAATTAAAGAAATTGATCAGCAGTATGCTCTATTTAAAAACCCCGATCTCTATAAAAAATGTGTAGAAGTGCAAACTAAGTTTGAACTTATTTCAACGCATGTAATTGAACGTCAATTATTAAAGAGTAGGAGCCAATTTTACACCCACGGTGACAAATCTGGGAAACTTTTAGCTAATCAGTTGAAAGGATTTAGAGCACAGCAACAAATTACAAAAATTCGGATGGAGGATGGTACCATCACTACGGACCATTCTAAAATTCATGATGCATTCAGGAATTTTTATTCTCGATTATATACTTCTGAGTTCCCAAAGGACCATAGTTCAGTTGAGAATTTCTTGACTCAACTAAATATCCCAACACTGTCCCCTGATTCTAGATTAAGATTAGAAGAGGAAATCAGTTCAGCTATCTCATCATTCGAATCTGGTAAGTCCCCGGGTCCTGACGGGTTCCCTGCAGAGTTTTTTAAATCATTCTCCTCATACCTTGCACCACAACTAGCTTTGGTTCTATCTGAATCTTTCAAGCAAGGTAAGATGCCTGCGTCATTTAATGAGGCTCGCATCACCCTCATAGCAAAGAAGGATAAGGACCCAACAGAGTGCTCCTCATATAGACCAATCTCTCTTCTTAATGTGGATGTTAAAATCCTTGCTAAAGTCTTGGCTCGTAGATTAGAGAATGTTCTACCCTCAATTATATCTGAGGACCAGACCGGTTTTGTTAAAAATCGTTATTCTTACTTTAACATTCGACGCCTTATGGATATCTTGTACACACCATCAGTGGAGACCCCTGGGTGTGTCCTTTCTTTGGATGCTGAAAAGGCTTTTGATCGTGTGGAATGGGAGTATTTGTTTAGGGCTTTAGAAAAATTACATTTTGGTCCAAGTTTTATCACTTGGGTTAAATTATTATATTCAAGCCCCACTGCCTCAGTTCTGACAAATGCTCAGCAGTCTCAACCATTCAGTCTTCAGCGGGGAACTCATCAGGGGTGTCCCCTTAGCCCATTGCTCTTTAACCTTGCCATTGAGCCACTAGCAATTGCATTCCGTAGCTGTAGAAATATATCTGGGATTTGGAGGCAGGGAGAAGAACATAAAGTTTCCCTTTATGCAGATGATCTTCTACTTTTTTTATCAAATCCAGTCTCCTCTCTGCCACCTGTGCTGTCATTGCTCAGGGAATTTAGCTACTTTTCAGGATATAGATTAAATTTGCACAAAAGTGAACTTTTTCTGCTAGATAATACAGCAGTAACAACTGGTATGCACAATTTTCCATTCAACATAGTGAAAAATCAGTTTACCTATCTTGGTATTACAATTACAAGGAAACATAAACACCTCTTTAAAGAAAATTTTATTAGGTTGTTGAACCAAACAAGAAAGGACTTGGGACGATGGTCACCACTGTCCATATCCCTGGTGGGCCGCATTAATGCAATTAAAATGAGTATTCTCCCTAAATTTTTATATCTCTTTCAGTCTGTACCTGTTTTTATTCCCAAATCTTACTTTGGCGCTTTAGACTCCATTATATCTTCTTACCTTTGGAAAGGTAAACATCCACGATTGAATAAGTCCCTACTTCAAAGATCTAAAAGAGATGGTGGCATGGCTCTACCTAATCTTCGTTTCTACTACTGGGCAGCAAACATTCGTTCTGTCATCTTTTGGGCTTATTTTCATAACCAACCTAATCGGCCTGCCTGGGTGGAAATGGAGATAAAGTCTGTCAAAAACCTCTGTGTCTCTGCACTCCTTGGATCTGCTCTTCCCATCCCCTCAATTAAATTAATCAATAACTCAGTTGTTAGACATACTTTGAAAGTATGGGCTCAGTTCAGAAAGCACAGCGGTCTTCTGGGCTTTTCTCTGTCCAGTCCTATCGTCTCTAACCATCTCTTCCAACCTTCTTTACATGATTCAGTGTTTCAGGAATGGTACAATAAGGGCATCAAGCTTTGCAAAGACCTGTTTGTTGACCATAAGTTTGCATCGTTTGAACAGCTTTCCGAGAGGTTTAACCTACCCAGTTCTCATTTTTTCAGATATCTGCAAGTACGACACTTCATTCGCTCTTTAATACCAAATTTCCCTGAGGCTCCTGCAGCAAGCATTCTAGATAACCTCCTCTGTTTGTCTCCGCTGAGTAAAGGCCTAATATCCACTATTTATGGTGGATTGATGGCTTCGAGTCACACCCCTCTGTGTAAAATTAAAACTGCTTGGGAGAACGATTTAAATTTGTCACTATCAGATGATACTTGGAATTCAATTCTTAAACTTATCAACTCTACCTCCTTATGTGCCACCACTCTTTATTACAGTTTAAGGTTGTACACAGGGCTCATTTCTCCAAACTTAAACTTTCCCGTTTTTACCCAGACATTGATGCTTGCTGTAATAAATGTAAAAGCGGAGAGGCGTCTCTTATCCATATGTACTGGACATGCCCGAATTTGGAAAAATTCTGGAGGGATGTTTTTAAGACCCTGTCCTACGTATTGAAATGCAATCTTGAACCAGACCCTCTGATTGCTCTTTTTGGTGTCACTGGAGAGGAAGATAAGAGTCTAACTCCAGCTAAAAAGCGATTGTTATCTTTTGCGACACTCCTGGCCAGGCGTTCTCTTTTATTCAAGTGGAAGGATGCCACGTCACCCACTCACGCCCAGTGGCTCAGAGATATCATGTCCTGTTTGTTCCTGGAGAAGATTCACTACACAATTCGTTACTCAGACTTGAAATTTCAACAGGTGTGGGGGCCCTTCCTTCACTTTTTTCATATACATTTATAGTTTGATTCCTGTCTTATTTAATTACTTGTTTGTTTGCTTTCTTTCCCCTTTTTATTCCTTTTTATTTTAATTTTTTTGCACGTAGAACCAAAAAACTTCCAGCTCCATATTCTTTTTTCTTTTTTGGTTTCTCTCAATGCCTGGCGTTTAGCCTTTCATATGCTTGTAAAACTGGCTTGGAGTCGGGGAGGGACGGGGTGGGTGCTATAGGGTTTATAAGGGGATTATAAAACCTGCATTAAAACATTACATGTTTACCCTGTTTTATCCCTGTTAAAATCAATAAAAATATTGTTGAAAGAAATTTTTTTTTAATAATAATTGATTAAAGCTGTACGAGATTTATTCATTCTTTTTTTTTTTTTTACAGATTTCTTGCCTATACAATACTAAGGATTTCCTAATTAAATTAAAATGTAATTTTTGGTGTCCTTTTAATATGATGTTGTCCTCGATAATAATGATAATAAATACATAAATCCTTTTTCAAGCTCCATTTCTTTCATGCTCCAGCGAGACGAAATGACTGATGGGAATTTTTTCATTCCCTTTTCCGGTGAAGTGAACACCCGTTGTTCACTTGTTCCTGACACCATTCGCAGTTTCCTTTGAACTTAACATTTTAGATCCCTGCGGTTTGGAATCACACTTAACATGGCTGACCACCCTGTGTAGTATACTTCGCAGGGTACGTCAGGCTGTTTGGAACGCACCTAATGTTTTCTCAACTCCCAGGAAGCCTGATTTATGAACTAATCAGCTAACTGAAAGCCTTCCCTGAATAGAAGTGGGTGTAACACTAAAATGTGCGAGGCAGGAACAGGGTGGATAACCAGTGTTCTAGAGCAACCTTTGTAAAAGATTTCTTTATTGATCATGTTTTGTCCACATTGTCATCCTGGAACTGCCTTGGAAACCCTGATGTTACAGCATACCAAGACCTTTTCTCCTTTGTACAGTCTCGTGGAGACCCTGCTATGCATGCTATGCTCAGGTGTCCATATAAACCTGTATGCATATCGTGCATTTCAATATCTCTTCTTTCTTTTCGTTTTTTACTTCTATTTTGTTGTATACGTACATGTACATACCTGAAGCATGCCATACACGCTCAAGCCATGTCACTCCCTCCACCAGCTGTTTGGGTTAAGAACAGTACAGTTTTTCTGCCACTCTTGGCATTTTAATGAATTTGGTAGAGGTTCCTTTTGGTTCCAGAACATTTGGGGTTCATCTTTGTATTTCTTTGTAAATTCCACTTTGGCTTTCTCAGATCTTAATGCCGATCAGTTTTTGCATCATGCTGCATGCATGACCTCTATATCTCTGGAAATCTTCTTCATATAGTGGATTGTAATACCCTCACCCCTGCACTGTGGTTGGTGATTCCGTTAATTGTTGTTTTGGGACTTTTCTTTACAGTTCTCCATATGTTTCTGTCTGTCTTGTTGGTTTCCTTACCTGCCTTATTAAAGTTTTGGTTCTCAGTGGTTTCTGTACCCAGTGCCTGTGCAATATCACTGCTCTGACCTGCTCGGATTTGGCCTCTCTCTCTCTCTTTTAGTTTCAAAATGCTTTTGCTTTAATACACTGATGATTTTCATACTGGTTTGTGAAACGTTTTTACCAATAAATGTATTATTCTCAGACTAAACTAAGGGCTCAAACCAAGAGCTGACATTTAAAGGTCACACCTGAGCAACAGGAAACACCTATCAGTGGTGGATGGGTTAAAACAAACCGTGCCATTTTGTTTAAGACATCTATGTGTAAAAATATCAGAATATTAAACCTGAAATTCTGTTCTAGTGTGCCATAACTAAAGGTGTTCAGTGTGTACTGCAGCTAAAATAGTATTCAGATTAGTATAACTCATCGTCTACGTGTGGTAGGAACCATCTTTGTGAGTAAATCGTTCCATTCCGGGATCAAAACCGTGACGCAATTCACATACTTCCTGTTTACAATCCTATACTGACAGTCATTCATTTCTGCGTTGTTTGATTCAACTAAATTCCCGCTACTTTGATGTAGTATCGACAGCCGTTACAGCCATGATTCCGTACACTGTAAACATTAAACTAGCCGCACGGACTCTCACCGGGACTCTGAGTTTGCAGAACAAAGTAGCAGTTGACTGGTGAGTAGCATTAACTAGCAATGTGGCTAATCTGTGCTTCATATGAACATCATTTTAGGTTGAGTAGAGGTTTTAAATGATATTTATATAACCTACGCTGTAAAGTCGCACTCTGGGGTTCATGTTAGTTTTGTTGTCAATGTGTACAAACGCTGTCAATTCATTCTGTGTGTATCCAATGGATGGGATTAACACTTCCTACACTTAGTTATATGTTTAATATTTGTGCACATTGTGGTGTATTATAAGTTAAACACAATGACAATATTCGGTTTCATATATTTTGCAAACGGTAAATCATTGCAGCAAAAACAAACAAAGAAAGAAACAAACAAAAAGCTTTCCACTTCCTAATAGTAAACGAATAAAGTTTCTGTCATGGTGTCTAACCATTTGCCATCTTTAAAAAAAATTTTAACGATTAGAAATGTATTTAATTAAGATACAGAAACACAAGTGCGTTGTTTATTTATGTCGAAATGTGATAACTTGCGGAAACCGGAAGTGTTGCTGAAGGTTGTAAAATCACGTGATCCGTCATACTCGGCGGTCTTGTTTGAACTCTACGTGGACTGAAAAGTCTTTAGTGCCGCTTTCCATCTCTCCCTTTCAGAATCTCTCTTAATTTGTCTTTTAGTTTTTATTTGTCTTTAGTCATGAACATGCTGCATGTTAACCGAATAACTTACAGCTTTTTATTTAGCAAATCTGTGTCATGCTGTACAAAGTTTTCCAAATACACATTTTAATTGTTGTTTAAATGTTCAGCCACTGAAATAATTCTACATTTATTGGTTCGATCCGGTGTTATGCGCTAAAATGCCCCCCTGCCATGGATCGCCCCCCTACATCATCACTATGAAATATTATATTAGAAGATAATAGAACATTGATAGGTTTATTATTATCAACTATGATATTACTATTATAATGAACTCCTGGCACGTGACAGCCATTAAGACCATTAAAACAAATCCTTGTATGTTTATTTTGTGGCACATTTATTTTTCAGGGGTTTCTCATGAATATGCAAATAAACATTTATTTACAGTATCTATAATAAAAATAAATAGTGTTCATGATGAAAAATTAGACGAAACTAATTTTATTTTAAAATGAACAATATAAACGTATACATGTTGTATATGAAAATGTTCATATACAACATATATATTTTCATATTGCTTATTTTATTTTATTATCCTTATGTAAGTTGTAAAACATTAACCGATGAATTTATGTTCTAATATAATATTTCATAGTGATTATGTTGGGGGGGGGGGCAATCCATGGCAGGGGGGCATTTCAGCGCATAACACCGGCAGAGCGATCTGATTGACTGAGAAGCATTTCCACATATACGCTGATATACAGTGGTGTCAAAAGTATTCACATTCATTTAGGGCTGCAACTAACGATTATTGTTTCGATTAATCGATTAATCGGATAAAAGCTAAGCGCTTCTTTAATTTGATGTTTTGCTTATAATTATATATAAAACCATACCAACAATAATTGCAGATGGCAAGTTGACTGTTATTTACATATATACTGTCAACTTGCCATCTACATACATACATTATATTTATTTATATATCGATTAATCGGATAAAAGCTAGATGCTTTAATTTGATGTTTTGCTTAACTATATAAAACTTTACCCTGATTTATGGGTATTATTTATGTATAAAAGTAAACTTTAAAAAAATGCAATAGCCACATAGCTTAATTATCTTTAATTTTGACATTTAAACCTTATTTTATGTAAATCAACATTTTTGTTTTTAACAATAACTGCAGATGGCAAGATGATTGTGTGTGTGTGTGTATATATATATATATATATATATATATATATATATATA
The DNA here is from genome assembly GCA_030522415.1 of Channallabes apus. Classification (NCBI taxonomy): domain Eukaryota; kingdom Metazoa; phylum Chordata; class Actinopteri; order Siluriformes; family Clariidae; genus Channallabes; species Channallabes apus. The sequence goes on from CM060118.1 coordinate 35,219,223, forward strand.
TATATATGTATAGAGAGAGAGAGAGAGAGAGAGAGAGAGAGTTAAAAAAATACACTGACATATTCAGTTGTTAAGAATGACCTCAATTTTAAATTCTCTTAAATTAATTCAACTTAAGAAGACTTCTAGATTATGATATTATTTTTAATTGAAGTGGCTACTGCATCCTTTTCACGGTTTATACATTATTTCGGTCCTCTCGTGTATTTTATCCTTTTTGTTTGTTGTCTCAATAAAAAATAATAATAAAATAAATAAATATATAGACCATTTTGCTATACTAGACATTCTCGTAATACGGCGACGTAGGGAGAGAAAAAAAAAAACTCGCCGCTACTGGGTTCACTCTGTTTATTTTGCCCTTTTTCCGCATTTCCCCTCTGTATACAGTAGCATGTAGGATTATGGGATATATCCGGTCCTCCGAAGTGTAAAATGAACGTGAAGAAACGAACTAGAAGTGTTTTCCTTGCGGTCGTTGGGATTTGAACGCGGAGAAAAAGCTGCATGCAAAGTTTTTTTTTTACACAGTATAACTGTGCAGCCGGACAAACGCACGTCACCAAACCCCGTGTGAACTCTCTCACTGACTCCTATGTGTAGAAAACCCTCGGCACTTCATCTGCGCTCACCGGACACTACGAACGGCAGAAAAACGGTCGCTTTTAACACCCGATAAGAAGCGTTTAATGTAAACTGCTCCCATACCTTGGAGGACTTGGAGCGCGCACTTTTTCCTGTAAACTCCATTGCGACTGTGTATCTGTTTGTGTATTTGTGCATCTTGTGGTCGCGCTCCTCAATAACGTGGGCAGCCCAACTAATCGATAACGGCATTCGTTGACAACGAATTTCATTATCGATAATTATCGATTTTATCGATTAGTTGTTGCAGCCCTACATTCATTACTTGAGTAGAAGTATAGATACTAGGGTTTAAAAAGACTTCTTTAGAAGTTGAAGTATCAACTCAAGCTTTTTACTCAAGTAAAAGTGTAAAAGTACTGGTTTCAAAACTACTTAAAGTATAAAAGTAAAAGTAACGTGAGGGGGGAAAAAGCATTAAGGATAAAAGCTTAGGCTGTGCCACGGGCCTGTATACTGCACTAACACCTCATAAAAAAAAAAAGAAAGAAAATTTAGGTTTTTTTGGTTGTATTTTTTAACAGCTGTAGTGATTTGTGATACTGTAGAATGCATTTTAGTACAATGCAAATACATTAAAGAACCATATATGTGTACTACTGAGTAGGGCTGCACGATAACTGAAAAAATGATTATCACGATTATCTTGCTCAAAATTTTTATCACGATTAATAATGACGATTATTCCTTTGGTAATGAACTTTTATTCACTTGTGTATTCTTATTGCACTTTACAGCCACAAATAAAGAAAAATAAACAAACGGAACATGTTTAGAATGGAGAGTTTTTCTTAGCTGTGGTAAATAAGTAAAATTAAATTGCCTCTTCTACATCAACTTGTAATAAAATCAAATAAGAATAAAAAAAAAATTACAACATGTTACAGATTTTTGGCTAAGAACACAAGCCTGTCAACTTGATCGGGCTTCAGGGAAGACCGCAAGCAAGTAACTACATTTCCACCGGAACTAAAAGCCCTCTCTGAAGGAGAGCTTGTGGCTGGTATGCACTAAGTATTGGCTAAGTATTTTTGTGCCACTTTTGAAAGCCTTGGGTAGATCTTTTCATGTTCTTTCCACCATTTTAATGGGTCCCCCTCACTATCCAGGTAGCTTGACTGCAAGTAAGATTCCAGCTCACAGGTTACACTGGATTCCTGGTTGTTAGGTGGCAAGGCTTGTTCAGCAGTTTTAAAGTAGCTTCCTAAAGTCATCTTTTTCTTTGGGGCACATCCAGCTTCAGCATCCTCCTCGCTGGTCTCTTGTGCTGTTTCTTGGGGTGGCACCTAAACACAGAAAAGGGCATTTAGAACAGATGCCTCTAGTACATCCATGTCCTGCCATGTTGGGATAAGGTGACGAGACTTCTTGTCAGAGGACAGAACATGTGCAATGGCCTTTTGCTGCTCGATGATTCTCTCTATCATGGCCTGACGTGATCCCCACCTTGTTGGACAGTCTGTTTTCAGTGAGTGCTCTGGGAGTTTCATCTCCTTTTGTGCAGCTAAAAACTCTCTCTTACGCTTCCAGCTGTAAGAGAAGGAGCTCACTAACTTTTTACAGAGCCCCACAGCCCGGTCAATTCTTGGATCCTTCATGGCATTCTCTTCAGGAAATAAACATGATCAGAAAAAAAACAGGAAGACACAGGAAGACTCTTGTTGTTTATGCAACTTTTGATCAGAAAAAAAAAATGATTTCATTAATTATATACACCCACATAAGACAATTATCAAACATTTATTAATAAATAATTAGCAAATAAAATATTTTTTTTACTTTTAAATGTACCTAATTTGATAGATTAGCAGAATAAAAATGATGATTATTATACTGTAGACATATGACTCATTGTCATTATAATGTGTCATTACAATATCACTAAAACAACAATTCAACAACAACAATTGTTTCAATATATCTGGGGAAAAAAAACCTACAACTTACCGATGGCTAAATGAAGTCTGTGACCAAAGCAGTGTAGCCTCGGCCAGTTATTCACAGATGCTGCCCTAATCATATTAGCTGCGTTGTCCGTTGTGATGCACACAAGTCTTTCTTCCACCAAGCCCCAAGCGGACATCGCTTCTTTAAGGCCCACTGCAATAAACTCCGCTGTATGGTCTTGTGGGAAAAACGGAAGTTTGCAAAAGCTTGCTTTTCATCTCAAACTCGCTGTCAATAAAATGAACCGTCAAGCTCAAATACGGTTCCGCAGTTCGGCTTGACCATAAGTCGGTCGTGGCAGCAAAATATTCAAGGCTGAGAATTTCTCTTTCTATTTCTTTTCGGCATTTCGCATACAGCGAGGGCAGCGCGACATTGGAAAAATGGTTGCGTGAGGGAATGCTATATCTTTTATCAAGTGTTGTGATCATTTTTTTAAACCCCTCACTGCTCACGGTGGTTACTGGACACATATCCTTGGCTATATGGTACGTGATCGCTTCTGTTATTTCCCGGTGTCTTTGCGAGCTAGGCAGATATGGTATTGCATTGAACAATGTCCCTGATATTGTTGTCTGTGTTGTGGATGGCTGGGAATTTTTTGTTGTTGCTGTTTGTGCCTTCAGTCGTTGAAATTCTTGATAGTGTACTTTGTGGTGGCTTTTAAGGTGCTTTATGAGGTTTGTCGTGTTACCTTGGGACGTTTGGACGGAACAGGAGCAAAGTTTGCACAAGACTTGTACCTGATCAACATCTCGTTCCTCGAAACCGAAATAGTTCCAGACAACTGAGTATGACCCCTTTTTAGGAACTAACGATCGCACTTTTGCACCTTCCTCACGTTGCTCCGCCATCATGTTTATTCTGACTGACTGTTATTGCTGCTAATGACTTCTACTGCTTCAGAAAGCGCTCGCAATCTAGACGCAGTAACGTCATAGTGACGCAGTCCGTAAACTCCGCCCATAAAAAACAGTTTGGTCTTTATACTGTAAAATCGCGACGATATTTATTAACTGATCGTGGGTCATAAATATCGTTATCATGATAAAAATAAGATTAATCTTGCAGCCCTACTACTGAGCATTAACATGTTTTATGGAGAAGAAGATACTGTATGATAACTAGTTGCCTATAAGTATTTTAATGGTGCAAAAAGTCAAACTTCAGAGGCATGTCATCAGTAACCTTTATTGGAATGTAAATGTACATCCAAGCTTAGCTGCAGGAATCTGTGAGGGCAACATACACGAAAATTAGTGTACCCAGGGCAGGCAATTAACATTAGTGCTGTCAGAATGAAGGATTCATCCAAGTGATATATATATATATAATTTTTTATTTTTATATATATATATATATATATATATATATATATATATATATATATATATATATATATATATATATATAATCATTCCTGTTACCTTCCTAGGGTTGGGTATTGTTTGGTTTTTTTCAATACCGGTGCCAAATCGATACTTTTAAAACGGTACCAGTGCCTGAACCGATACTTTACAAAAGCCACAAAAGTATGGTGGATGACTCAAAAATAAATTTTTATTGAACAAAAAATGTTATGCCTATAATTGAACAATATATTAAAAGTATATATGAATATATAAGCTTCATATGTTAGCAATTATTTTGCAGAAATTTCACGATATTTGCGTTTTCCTGCAAAATACGACACCTGTCCTGACTTATTGCTCTGCACAGGACATGTATAGCCTTCTTTGCAATGGTAAATGGGGTCACTGTTGTAGTACTACTAGTACTAGCTGGAAAGCCATAATTATAAACAGAATCCATGTTACATTAGTATTTGACAAATTGTTTGACCGTTTGTTAGCATGAACGCAAGATTTGCATTTTGCTATTAACATTACATTATCCTACTACTAACCTGCGGAAAGTCTGCTGTGGTCATCATAATCAGTGACTCCTTTTTGCTACAGTTGGTGTGACTGGGACTGGGGTCGTCCACACTGATAGCGACAGCTGTTGTCCACAAGCTGGTGTTTGGTTGTGACATTTCGCTCGAATCTTAAGTCTGTATCACGGACGTCTTCGTCTACTTATCACAATGTTAAAATGCTATTTTATTCAAACGTTCTTGCTGCAGTGTGTGACGTGACGTCATGTGCAGGTGCGATGGATCGCGTACCAACCAATAGGGTGTCGGAATGGTATGTTTATACTTCTCATCCAACCACAATCAAATTCGCTCCATCCGGATGGCGCGATTTATCCGGATGTTTTTTTGTTTGTTTGTTTTTTGAATGACAAGCTGAAATAAAATAGGAGTAACGAGGCTATTTTTAAAATGTAAGGAGTAGAAAGTACAGATAATTGCGTGAAAAAGTAAAAAGTCGGCTGAAAAATAATTACTCCAGTAAAGTATAGATACCCAAAATTTCTACTTAAGTAAGGTAACAAAGTATTTGTACTCCGTTACTTGACACCTCTGAAGCACTGGCACTGGTAACTAACTGTACAACTCCGTGCACCAGGTGTTCTAACAGTCATTATTGCACCAAGTCTCCAGAGTGAGTGAACGTAGGTCGTTACCGTCTGCAGTACAGGAAAGCAAGGAGAGCATCAGATCAGCCTCCCAAACCCTACATTCAAAACCAGTCACAGAAGCACTTTCAGCAAGAAATCTCATCATGTTAATGTTAAACCTCAAATTTTCTCAGACTCCAAGCTGAGTCACAAATCCTTCTCCAGCCCCTGATCAAGGGTACTACTTGATGTGTGGAACAGAGGATTGTACACCCTACATAACCACTAGCATTTAATTTTACACACTTTGGGATTTAAGCACGGAGCCTGGAAGTTAATGGAGCTGATGTTCTAACATGGAATAAGAGAAACTATAATGAGGAACCTATGAGATTTACAGGAATGTCCAGCACCTCTATGGTTTATTCTCCTTACATGTTGGCTACACATAGTAGCAGTAAGAATTTCAAACTACTTTGACCCCTGTTTATTACACTAACTTTCTGTCAACAGTTCAATGCGTTGGTGGAGCAAAATAACTGCTTGAATAAATAAATCATAAGCTGTTGATAATAAATGGCATTTGTCAAACTGTGTAAATGCTTTATAAATCTTTTACTTTGTAAACACAGTAATATTAATCAAGCTGAAAAAGAGAGTGATTGTGAGGAGAGGTGGGGAAAATGTAGCTCACTGTTGTTTTGTGGGTTTGACAGCCAAGGAGTACGTTAAAGTTACAAACCTTTTAGTGGCAGCAAACTAAACTTATTTAGTTTAAGTTTAACTTACTTACTTATTAAAGTTACAAACAGTAGTGGATTACACAGCCGACCTCTTTTTACTGCAGTCACGTCTCTGTGTAAAGAAAAGAAAGGTTGCTGTGCTGTGACAGAGTGAGGACAATGTTGTGAAATACAACCTCTGTTTTTGGGGGACACAATCATACTGTAGATCCTCTAGTTAATTAAAAACAAAAAGTATTCTTATTCACCTGCCATTTTTGTGAACAGGATTAGTGAAAAACAACAGGAACGGTCTCATTACGAAAAAAATGACATGCTTTTTCATGGTTAAGTCGCACAGGTTAGTTTTTGTTCTGTGTATAATCGTGTGCAGCAGGTGAAATTTCAATTTCGCAAAAATCAGTTGATAAATATCTTTGTGATCTTTCAACAGAATTCAGAAAGTTTTAATCCTAGATACTGTTTTAACGCAGTTTAATGATCACTATCCAATAGACATCACTGGGCATCACCAGGATCTAGCCAATATATTGTCGATTTATTATATTGACTTGATTTGTATTGCAATTAAGTATGTATTGTATTCCAATGTAATATACTCATTTTTTCACATTCATTGTTTTTCAGACTTTGTTACAATTTTAAACAAATTTAGCAAGTAATATTTTTTTATAAAGAATTGAGAAACTACTTGAAGCAATAAGCTACTTGCGTTCAATTCAATTGGCAAGCTGCTGAAGGTTTTAAATTATGACAACCTTTTTAATTTTACAGAATCACACTTTTAATCAAATCAGCACATGGGTATAATATTGTATTGAGAGGTGTGTATATATGACGGGTATATATATACAGGTCCTTCTAAAAAAATTAGCATATTGTGATAAAGTTCATTATTTTCTGTAATGTACTGATAAACATTAGACTTTCATATATTTTAGATTCATTACACACAAACTGAAGTAGTTCAAGCCTTTTATTGTTTTAATATTGATGATTGTGGCATACAGCTCATGAAAACCCAAAATCCCTATCTCAAAAAATGAGCATATCATGAAAAGGTTCTCTAAACGAGCTATTAACCTAATCATCTGAATCAACTAATTAACTCTAAACACCTGCAAAAGATTCCTGAGGCTTTTAAAAACTCCCAGCCTGGTTCATTACTCAAAACCGCAATCATGGGTAAGACTGCCGACCTGACTGCTGTCCAGAAGGCCATCATTGACACCCTCAAGCAAGAGGGTAAGACACAGAAAGAAAGACATTTCTGAACGAATAGGCTGTTCCCAGAGTGCTGTATCAAGGCACCTCAGTGGGAAGTCTGTGGGAAGGAAAAAGTGTGGCAGAAAACGCTGCACAACGAGAAGAGGTGACCGGGCCCTGAGGAAGATTGTGGAGAAGGACCGATTCCAGACCTTGGGGGACCTGCGGAAGCAGTGGACTGAGTCTGGAGTAGAAACATCCAGAGCCACCGTGTACAGGCGTGTGCAGGAAATGGGCTACAGGTTGCAAATTTTGCATGTCATTCGGAAATCAAGGTGCCAGAGTCTGGAGGAAGACTGGGGAGAGGGAAATGCCAAAATGCCTGAAGTCCAGTGTCAAGTACCCACAGTCAGTGATGGTCTGGGGTGCCATGTCAGCTGCTGGTGTTGGTCCACTGTGTTTTATCAAGGGCAGGGTCAATGCAGCTAGCTATCAGGAGATTTTGGAGCACTTCATGCTTCCATCTGCTGAAAAGCTTTATGGAGATGAAGATTTCATTTTTCAGCATGACCTGGCACCTGCTCACAGTGCCAAAACCACTGGTAAATGGTTTACTGACCATGGTATTACTGTGCTCAATTGGCCTGCCGACTCTCCTGACCTGAACCCCATAGAGAATCTGTGGGATATTGTGAAGAGAAAGTTGAGAGACACAAGATACAAGAATCTGCAAAAGGATTCCCGACCAAGTATTGAGTGCAAAACTGAACATAATTATTTGAAGGTTGACTTTTTTTGTATTAAAAACACTTTTCTTTTATTGGTCGGATGAAATATGCTAATTTTTTGAGATAGGGATTTTGGGTTTTCATGAGCTGTATGCCACAATCATCAATATTAAAACAATAAAAGGCTTGAACTACTTCAGTTTGTGTGTAATGAATTTAAAATATATGAAAGTCTAATGTTTATCAGTACATTACAGAAAATAATGAACTTTATCACAATATGCAAATTTTTTGAGAAGGACCTGTATATACACACACAGTATATACACCTATTTTTACTGTTTGGGTTTTGGTTTTCAATTACACCGTTGTATTTCATGCCACTCTATATATGCTTATAGAGATTAAAATCTTTTCATATCAGCAATTCGGAAACCGACACTGCTGACACGCGCATTAATGTGCAGAATCTCACCAAATGCGTATTACAAGGATGTGGTCATGAACCTGGAAATTTCAGCAAAGGGCAGCAGAGAAGAAAATACCAGCTTTCCGTAGAAGATCTATTTCACTGAGAATAAAGGTCACTCATAAATCTGTGCAGAAAGAAAGTGCATCTGTTTAGCATGAATGAGGAGAAATCACTGTTCTGTAATTCAGAAATGAGCTGGATGACATAATTACCAAGTAGTTATACAGTATCAGCTTCATTTTATAATAAATACCAGATGCATTTTTGCTGGTGATCAGATCAGCTAATTCTTTTCTTTTTCGTTTAAAGGTAACAAAGCCAGATTTTAACTATGTAGTTAAACTAGTTACACCTATTGTTGCTTTAATAACTGTAGAAAGCCATATTTAACAACCTTACTGCAGTTAATATTGCATGCTAATATTTGGCAATTTTGTCTTTAGGTGCTTTATTCAACAGAGAATTTCAAAAACACCAAATATAATCCTATTTCTAGACAAATTCGTTCTTTTTTTTCCTTCTTATTTTTAAGCATACATCTTTTGTTCAAAATGTTTTTTATTCTAGTTTTAAGCATTTATTTCTTGAAAGAATCAAATAATCTGAACAGAATAAATTTGTCTAGACTGGACATAATAATCTAATTTGGTTTGTTGTAATCTAATGATAAGAAAATGCAGAACAATTCGACTAGGTTTAAGATATTTTTTGCTCTCTGTGTCATTATGTTTTTTACAGTGTAGCCTACAGTATGTAGTTTACGCATACATGATTTGAACTGTAACAAAAATAAATAAATTACTTTTGACAGATATTGAAAAAAAGTATGCCTACTTCATCCTTTTTTCTCTAAATAAACAATACAATCCCATTATATCCCCAGTTTAATCCCATTATAACAAACTCAGTTGTAAAGGAACCTAGGCTATAATGGATGAGGTCAGCAGATCCCGGCCATTCAACCACATAAGTATGAAAAAAAAAATGCCTTGAATATAACAAACTCACGAATAAGGGAAATTTGCTTACACTGGACAAATAATTAGGTCCTTGTGGCTGCTGAAAGGCATGATTATATTCGGTTATAACGAAACCCCAGCAATGTCATGCTGTACGTTTGAACCGATCAGACAGACTGATTAATGGATGACCGTCACGGTTCATAAATAGCTGTAAACAGCTACGACATAATGCACCGCTACAGCCACGGCTTTGTTAGGGTTCAGAATAATGTCCATGGCTCACCAAACCATCATTATCTGTTTTTTGACATAACAGGTCGCGTTTGCTCCTATACAGTATGTTAACTTCGCTTGGATGGGTATAACAGTGTTTTGTGTAAAATGTCAGAAATTTGCTAGTGTGAGGTGGCATGCAACGTGTGCTGAATACTTTAAAAAGTACAGGATCTTCTGTTGGCTTATCTGCTGTAAATAGCCCAAATTCAGAGGAAATCACGATGAGTCAGATACAGCACTGTGCAAAAGGCATCAGCCATCATAATTTCTTCATATTTTGCTTCCAAAAAAAGCCAGACTTTCTTGAATTTTTTAATGTACAGGTGAAACTTGAAAAATTAGAATATTGTGCAAAAATTAATTTCAGTAATGCAATTTAAAAGCTGTAAGACATAATCATCTCAATTATGACAAATCACGGTTTGAACTATCTTGCTTTGCATATAATGAGACTATCTGATATATTAGTTTCACCTTTTAAGTTGCATTACTGAAATAAATGAACTTTTGCACAATATTCAAATTTTTCGAGTTTCACCTGTAGTCTTAATGGAAAGTTTTCATTTTCAGTGTGATAATTAATATACCAGCGATTAGAGATGGGAGAAACATTTTGTGATTCTTTTGTCTCTTGTTTACTTCCAACACACGCTAATTTGAGGAGGTTAAAAATCAACAACAGATTTTTTTATAATCCTACAGGTGATGCTATAAACTATTAAGAGTGAATTATTTGCTAAGTTTATTTCAAAATAATTATTATGGCAATGAAACCTGCTGCTCAGTAAAAGTTTACCATTGTATTTTACTTTATGCTAATTTTATTTACATTTTATGTTAAACTTTTGTATTTGGAGGTACTTTGTGTTGTTTAAATGCTATATAATGTTATAAGGAACAGGCTACATTTAATGACGCATGTTTGATTCAGTTGTAAAGCTGTTAAATAAAGCGAAAGTAGAAACCTTTCGATTTGTTATAACTTTTTTTGTTGTTTTAAATATTCAAGGTACAAACTTTTAAAAACATTCATATGGACTTGAAATATTTATAAAATCGTAATACTTACAGAATCACATATATTATATTACAATATATTAGTTTCATCTTTTAAAGCAATTTAAAAGATGAAACTAATATATGAGATAGAGTTTGTGGATTTGGGGTTTTCATGATCTGTATTCATAATTAGGGCTGCACGATATTAGGAAAATAGTTGTTAGTTGTTGAATATTGCGATAACGATATTTCTTGCGATATAACATTTCCCTAGAGAAATGCATTTTTTATTATTATTATTGCCTATTTTTTAAAATTATTTATTTATATGTAATGATGATACTAAAATAAACAGGTAATAGATATTCGTCTGATGTAATTAAATCTAATTCAGGCTAAAAAGAAACTATATGTCAAGGAAGTTGCAAATATTTAGACTTCAAAACACTATGAATGACTTAAACCCCTCAGCAGGTATTCTGACTTCTGGTTTGCTGTTACTATAAACCTGCCAACACAATATGAATTACTTTCAAACATTACTGTTTATTTACGTGTAACCGTACACTCATCGATTTCATTTATCGCGATTCTTTGCGATATAGATATTGCGTATATCATTATCGCGATAACGAAAATTTTTCGATATATTGTGCAGCCCTATTCATAATCATCTCAATTATGACAAATCACAGTTTGAACTATCTTGCTTTGCATGTAATGAGTCTATCTCATATTAGTTTCACCTTTTAAGTTGCATTAAAATTAACTTTTGCATGATATTCAAATTTTTTGAGTTTCATACATTAGAAAATCAGAAGTTGCATTTAGAAGAAAATAAGTCTCTATGTGGCTGATAATCACATTAATTAAAAACGTTCAAGCGCTGTGTTTAAATTTGCACGCAATGCAGCCGAATTTAGTAAAAAAGTGCTGACGTGGAATCGCAAAGTGAGTAATGCAATGGGGAATTAGGATTGTATCTTTAACATTGTATCTTGTTCCTTATCTGTAATTCAGTAATGTTCATGAGTGCATGATCACTACGTGTCTACAAACTTTTGGCTATGTAGTGTAGACACCGTGAAAACCACAGTGCCATATAAAAACAAAACCGGTTTGGTTAAAAAAATACATCCCACATACATGAGCATCCCACAGCGCTCAATTAAATCCATTATTTTAAATAATGGAAAGAATATGACACGACTGTGAGGCTGCCTCGAGGAGGCTGTACAACAAAAACCATGAGAGGATAAAGAGGGAATTAATTAGAGAAACAATGAAGTGGCCTGTCTTTGCAGATTTTGTCACCATAAATGTTTTTGTCCTTTTTCTGACATGGATATTTAATTACGCGTTATCTCAGAAGAGGGAGTGCTGTTATACTGAATATCAGCATGTGATATTACTTTTATGTAATAAAAGTTCCACAAACACCATTTCTTAAAAAGAGACTATGATTTGTTTGCTTATTTAACCAGCTATTTTGTTCCTTAAACACATATCCTTCTGCGACTGGAACTCACTAACCGCAACCTGCGGAGCTGAACATTTAATTAGGGAGAAGCTTTAAAATTCCTACTGGTACTATGTAGCCAAAAGGTGAGTAGAATAAACCGTGAAGCTGGGGGACACACCTGGGAAACTTATGAGATATTCTTTATATTTCTACTTATCCCGTTTTAGAATATCAGCAAACTTCCGGGAGTTTTGGAGTTAAATCTCAAATAGCATTAAATGGAAAGGAAAGCTAGTGCTCTATGGTGTACTGTACAATCCCTTAGTCCACACACCCTGTAGTGCAGGGGTTAGGGATACAGCTATTTAGCTTTGTAGCGCATGTTAGCCATTAACAAAACAACACGACTGGTTCAAGGGCTTTTTAGAGCAACTTTGAAGCAGTTACTATGAAGATTAAGATGAGAGTGCTATAAGTTTTTCTGCTGTAAGTGCTTCCATGACTAGTTTTGAAAGTGGGTTTTGGCAGGCAGCTGCTCTCTTTGCTCTCCGTACTTTGGATACTCACATACTTTCACCAATTCTGCGACTGACAGTTAGTATAATTTATGATTGTTAGAACACTGGAGACACATACTGTACATATATGTATATAAAAGAAAATTATGGAAATTTGTAAAAAAAAAAAAAAAAAGTGTATGAATCAAAATGATCAGATTGTCCCTGTTGAGCAAACACAAGGCGACGGTGGCAAGGAAAAACTCCCTGAGAAACCAGTAGGGAGAAACCTTGGGAGGAACCAGACTCAACAGGGAACCCATCCTCATTGGATTATAATGAATAGCAGGAATTGTTTTGCGGTCGTACTGTGTGTTAGGCGGCTGGAAGTTCAAGCTGGAAATCTTTAAGTTAATATAGAATCCAGTTTATTATTGGAGGCTCAGGCAGAATGTTTAAAATTCCAGTCCTGAACTATGAAACGATATACATATACATTCATTCATACATACATACATTTAAATGTTACAGTGCTGTTATAATCTATTATCACCATTCGTCGAATGCTTCTTATCCAGTAAGATTATTAGGTTGAAAAACTAACTAACTAATTTTGCTTAATCAGGTATTACTTAAACGCTAATGCTTTTTTTTGCTGTTTTTTAAATTTGGTTGTCTAGTTTTTTTTTTTTATAGAAATTAATACAGAAAATTGTAAAGTGTTCACAAACTTTGTAGTGGCACTATAGCTGTAACTCCGGAGCAGAATAGCAGCAAGAAATAAGTAACAGAATAAATTGACCTGGGAAAGCTTTCACAAGCTACAAAGATGAAACTAAAGTGGTGTGGTGGTCACGTATGAACATGGCAATCTCTGCCTTTATATGCACCACTTCTCTGTGCTTGTTCCTGTATAAAAGAAGACCTGGGCTACCTTGTTGCTTGGTTATTTCATCTCAGTAATAAACAGAAATATATATAACATTTTTCCATCCCTAAATCTGCTTATTATCATTAACCGATAAGCAGAGCGTAAAAATGAAATGAAATATATATATTTTAAATAAGCGGAAGTCAAACTGGGACATGATGATGAAATTTTTCATGAATGAAGATGTAAAACTGATTGACATTTACAGAAGATTTCAAGCACAGTACAGTGATGAGCCGCCCGGCACATCAGGCGATGGATATGCACTCGTAGTTTCAGTGGCAGTTGTTTACAGGGTCGGGCTGACATCTCGACTCCCGATTGTATCTGAGCACTTGTGGTTGAAGGTCCTTGATCAAGGGTCTAACACTGGCGACCAGGTGTCGTCGGGACAGCAGTACAAGACTTTAACGATCGAGCTAACCCTGGCCCAGATGAGACTCTTAGCTGCAGGTAAAAAAAAAAAACCCTGTTTCTGTGAATAATGATAGCGGCCGAGGCGGCTTGGAGACCACTGCATTCGTTCCTGTGAACATTCAACAACAAGGATGCTTGATCTTTGAAAATGAAATGATGAACTCATCAAAAAAAAAAGACGCATCTGTCTGTGGACAAAAGTTTTGAGAATAACACACATTTTCACAAAATCTGCTGCCTCAGTTTTTATGAAGCCAATTTGCATGTTATGAAGAGTGGTCAGATAAATTGCAATTCATTGCAAAGTCACTTTGTGCCATAAAATTAAAAGGACAGGCTGATTTCGTGTCAGTGGTTCTCTCGTTAATACCGGTGAGGGCGTTGACGAGGACAAGGCTCACTCTGTCATTCTGACTGAGGTAGAATAACAGATTGGAAGCTTTAAAAGAAGGATGGTGCTTGAAAACATTATTCGTCTTCTGCTAACTGTGCTTACCTGCAATGAAACACGTGCAGTCATCATTTCTTTGCACCAAAAGGGATTCACAGGCAATGATATTGCCATTAGTAAGATTGCACCTAATCAACCATTTATCAGATCATCAAGAGCTTCAAGGAAGGAGATTCAGTTGTTGTGAAGAAGGCTAAAGGAAGTCCAGGAAGCGTCAAGTCCATCTCCTAAAGTTGATTCAGCTGCAGGATCAGGGCACCACCAATGCAGAGCTTGCTCGGGAACGGCAACAGGCAGGTGTGAGTGTATCAGCACGCACAGTGAGGTGATACTGTCAAGAAGGGCAGCAAAAAAGCCACTTCTCTCCAGGAGAAACATCAGGGACAGACTAATGTTCTGCAAAAAGTACTGCTGAGGGCTGGGCTGTTTTCTCTAATAAATCTTATTTCCGATTGATTTGGGCATCCAGAAAAAAAGCTTTTCCAGGAGTAGAAAAGGTAAGCGCTACCATCAGTCCTGTGTGCTGCCAGCAATGCAACCTTAAGCCATTCATATACATTATGTGGGGTTTCTTCTCAACCAAAGGAGTGGGCTCACTCACAATTTTGCCATGAATAAAGAGTTGTGCAAAAATATCCACCGAGAGCAACTTCTACCAACCATCCAAGAACAGTTTGGTGATGAACAATACCTATTCCAGCATGATGGAGCACTTTTTGCCATAAGACAAAAGTGATCACTAAGTGACTCAGGGAACAAATCATCGACATTTTGTGTCCATGGCCAGGAAACTCCCCAGACCTTAATCCCATTGAGAACATGTGGTCAATCCTCAAGAGGCAGGTGGACAAAAACCCCCCACAAATTCTGACTCCCAGCATTGATTATGCAAGAATGGGCTGCCATCAGACAGGATGTGGCCCAGAGGTTAATTGACAGCATGTCCGGGTGAATTGCAGAGGTCTTGAAAAAGAAGGGTCGACGCAGAAAATATTTCTTAGACGCGTGTACAGAATTGTGCCCTCGTTTTCCAGCTCGCTTCTTCTGCCAACGGTTGCATGTACATTTAAGAGCTAGACTTATAATCGCACATTTATGGTGGTTGATTGAGATTGTAGCATGGCTCTCTTCTGCCGGCTGTTTCCTGTTTGCTGCTCGTTCACTTTTATTAGCACGCTGTCACAATTCAAAAGTGTCCATAAAGATCCTAAAAATCCCAGGCAGACTGAACGCTCAGACACAAGCACTGAGAGTTTGGAAAGTGTTCAGATTTTTTGAAATGTTTTATGAAATGCTTGTAAGTGAACTTCAGCATGCTGAACCTGCAGACTTTGTGAAAATTAATATTTGAATAATTCTCTGGCCACGGCAGGAACTCGGCTGGACGTTATTGCATATTAATGACCTCTCTCCAAGCCATTTCCACATGTTTGGGTCGTCAAAGGAGGTTCTGAG
Organism: Channallabes apus; assembly: GCA_030522415.1. Lineage (NCBI taxonomy): Eukaryota > Metazoa > Chordata > Actinopteri > Siluriformes > Clariidae > Channallabes > Channallabes apus. Next base: position 35,234,919 of record CM060118.1, read on the forward strand.
AAGCCAGAGTTTCAGACATGAAGCAGGCAATCCAGCATACTGAGAGAAATTTCTACCTTTTTATACACACACACACACACACACATACACACACATACACACACACACATCCTTTCACTTGTGTGTTCTCTGTCTGTCGCACTCTCTCTCACACTCTCTCTTATTTCTCTTTTCCCCTCAGGGGTTGGCAAGGTCTGATTGCTCAGGGATGCCACTCCAGCATCCTCATTATCGACCCAAAGACCGCTCAGACCATTCAGGTCCTGGAGAGACACAAATCCAATGTTGTCAAGGTGAGTTGGGAACGTTCCTGAAACTCTTTCACCGCTAACAAGGGTAAAGGCGATCAGAGCAAAGTTTCTAACTTGCTAATGCTTTGTCCTGGACGTACTGATCTGTTTCTATGGGGAATAAAACAGTAAGTAACTGGACACTTCAGGTTTTCTTGTTTAGTATTTATCCAGTGCATAAGTCCATTTCTATAAAAGTCATGTAAAACACAATAGTAGTGTCCTGATGATTTGTATAAGTTACTTACGCTGACTTGATTCTAAGACACAGCAACATTCTGTAAACGTAGTAAATAGAATAGAAATATAAATTAGTTTAAAAGATTAAAATATCTATGATCAAATTAGTAATGTTATAAAGTTGTTTAAAATCTATTTTAACCCCAGGCCTTGTTTGTCAAGCGGGCGTGAATGCAGTTTATCCACAAATCTTATACTGGAGCATTTAAACAAGATGTGATCTTCATAAAAATTCGGTTGCTTGAGAAAAACCATTAAATGTTTTATAAGAGCTTGTATCCACTGCTTTGGTGCGAAATTACAAATAGAGGCTCGTTAGTGGGGAAACATTTTCAGATCGTATAATTGGAAATGAGTTGCTGCAAATTTATGAGCTGCTGTAAAATTAATTCCCTCTCAGGGGGGCACGGTAGCTTACTGCTCAGCACTGTCGCCTCACGCCCCAGGGGATTAGGGTTCGAACTAGGTTGCCTACAGAGTGTGTGTGTGTGTGTGTGTGTGTGTGTGTGTGTGTGTTCTTACTGCTTCTGGTGGGTTTCCTCCCTGTTCTTACTGCTTCCTATCCTCCGTACTAGCCATAGTCAAATGGTTAGCTGTGTGTCTGAGTGTGTGTATGATTTGCTCAAGTTAAGGGTTGGAAGAAAATAAATAAATTTCTAGATATCAATGCTGAGTGTTTTTGTACAAAGTGAAACCTGTGTTATAAAATCTGTTGCCATTGGTAGATTGGGAAGATTGCTGACAAAAAGGAAAATCACTGCTAAACAACACTCAAGTGTGATGATGCTTTTTTTCCCCCCGCAAACACCATTCATCAACACATGTTGATTTTTTTTTATTGTTAACTTAACCAGTTATTTTGCTGAGCCACACATATCCTTTACTTACCCTAGTGTTGACCTGGCGGCCGAAAATTAACCAGTTATTGTAATGTCTAGGAATGAAAATAGTTGAAATTCTTACCGATATTATTAAGGCACAAAGATGAGAAGAATAAGTCATGGAGATGGTGGACAGTCCTTAGAAACATATCATATATACTTTATATTTTTGCCTCGCCCACCGCCTCACAGATTTTTCTGAGTATGTAAATGTTGCTAAAACAATTCCCTTGGCATGTGGTGCATTTTCGCCATACGACCGAACGAACCGAGCGCCTGCCAAGTTGCGCCTGTTGTCCAGAAGCCATTTAAAACTTGTTCACACTAGTGGAAGGTCAAGCGAAGACAGTGAAGACATAGCACTATGGGTCAGCAAGAACGGTAACAAGGCGAAAAACAGGGAACCGCTTTCAGTTTCGTTTTTGAAGCCGCTGGTACCAAGAGAAATTATAACTTAAGGTTCAGTGAGGTCTAATGTCCATTTATTACATATTTTACTTCATTTGCATGTGTTTTCTAAATGTTTTGATTGTTTTTATATGCAACAATATGATTATAGTGTTGGAAATTGGTAATATTGGTAATATTTTTGGGTGACTGGAACGAATTATCTGCAGTTTGCATTTCGCGATACGGAATTTCTTCTTAACAACTCGCCTTTGAAACGGATTATTCTGCTTTAGAAGATCAGCTAACTTCTGGGTTTCCAGAGTTAAATCCCAAATAACATTCAATAGAAAGCTTGTGCGCTATGTAGGGTGTACAGTCCATTGTTCCACACACCAAGTTGATCAGTGGTTAGCACATGGAGGATGCAGAGTAATGCATACAGATAAACATCACAGTGCTGTTATGCTGTATATTATCACTCGTTCACTTCGATTACTTGTTTAGAACTAACTGTTGTGTAGTAAGCTGCACAGACATAACAAAGTCAAAGAACTTAAGCATTGTTGTGAGAAAAGCCGGTTGAAGAATATGTAGGTTTATGGAATCTTGGCTTCTCATTGATTTCGAAGGCGTGACCTGAAATAAGCATTCCTTTCATCTAAAATGTAAACATGAGGAAGATGAATTTAAATAAAAATCTGGCTTCCTCTGCCAAGAGAAGAGGTTACAACAAGTTAATCAAAACATAGCTTATATACGCTTCGGATATCCTCAGCCGTTGACTTAAACACTGTAGTGAGCTGAACTTCAGAATTCAAGATTCAAAGAACTTTATTTATCCCAGAGGGAAATTGCTTAAATGCAGAGCGCACAAGAGAGAGGCTAATAAACCACAAAAGACATTTATTGAAGCATTTCACCTTGTGTTGCGTTCAGTTATTAAACGCAACACTATCAGTTTTATAGCTTTAGAGAAGGGTGTGATCGAACCGGCTGTTGTCTTTGAGGTGCTTGATCTGTGACTCCTCGCGTCACACTAAACTTCCTCCTATTTATTCTTTGATGTCAATTAAGTCACAGTCGATTGTTGATGGAATTAAAATGAGGAAGATGAGACCCGGCATGACGAATGTCCCAGAAGAATGAATTTGTCATTCACACCCCCTGGCATTCTGTATCTTTATCCACTACTGTTCTGGGTTTTCTTTGTGTGAGTGTGTGTGTGTGTGTGTGTGGTCTCATGAGTAATGACCCATAAACTAGCCAGTGTTTATCTGAGACATTGCCCGACTCCTGCTGCCATTTCTCACCCTGCTACGCATTTTAATCTGGTAAGCCACAACGCTGAGACGTGGGTTCATTCCTCATTGTCCTGGGAATAAACGAGCATGCAGATGGGGAAAGCAGACCGAACCCAACACATGCTGGAGTCCATTTGTTTACCGTTTCAGCGTGATACTCGTGCATAACCCTTATGTTCCGGTCAGGTCATCTGATCTATAAAAATTAAGAAGAAAAAAATTTAATGAGAAATTCTCATGTTCTCATTATTTCAAATACATCTGTTGTTAATTAGTGAACAGAATGCTTAAAGACCTCCAGCAATGTAAGTGGTCATAGCCACGGGTGTTTCTTTTGCAGCTCCATTAATTTTGGGATCTTGCCAGAGATCAAAACCCCAACTTGTGAAGTTGTAGGAGCTGTTTTGAAGTCTCCTGTTGTCTATAAAGAATGCTGTGTATGTGTGTTTATAGGTAAAATGGTCCAGGGAGAACTACCATCACAACCTGAGCTCGCCTTACTCCTTGCGACTGGCGTCAGCTGACGCCTCAGGCAAAATCATCGTGTGGGACGTTGTGAGCGGCATGGCACACTGCGAGATCCAGGAGCACTCCAAACCCATCCAGGGTAAGGCACGGCTGTTAGAAGGCATTAGAAGCTATAAACACATCAATTGTGGATAGAGACACATCAGCATTGAAAAAAGACACAGATATCATACTCAAGGACTGATGACCAGACGTGATCCTGTTGCCTTGTATGATTCTGACTGTCTCTGAAAAATAACAGTAGTACTCAGCATTAACACTATCTAGAACTTAGCACTTGCCATGTAGATGTGGCATTCATCTGTTCAGCTGTGTGTGTGTGTGTGTGTGTGATGCCAGTTAGATTATAATAAATAACCACTCTTTACATGTGGTGGACAGAAAAGGATCGCCGAGTGCACAAGACTGGAATTCACAACAGCCAAGATCCGGTGTCGAGCTCTTAAACACAATCCTGATACATGAATTAGAAAACATCAGGTTTTAGACTACAGTAGTGCCTGTTAGTGTAGATCTCTGTATTATTAAAGTTATTAGAGTTACACTAAGGTTATGTAAATGTATTTTTCAGACATGGACTGGCTATGGAATCAGGATGCGTCACATGACTTGCTTTTAGCCGTGCACCCTCCCAACTACATAGTGCTGTGGAACGGAGACACGGGGACCAAGCTGTGGAAGAAGAGCTATGCCGAGAACATCCTGTCCTTCTCTTTCGACCCGTTCGACCCCTCAAACTTAGCTTGTATGTAAAAGTACTTACCTGCTACCTGATTATATTAACCTGTTATCTTCTGTTTGGTTTCAAAATAATGCATTTTACTAGAAGTTTTTCAGTTCATGTTATATAATAGATAAGTATCATGTGTGATGTAATGCTTTTGTGTAAATATAAAACAAACATGCATTTAGTTTTTTTAGATTCAATAATTACTTTCAGTGCCGAGAGGATTCTCATCACCAGTCTCCCCTTCATCGCTGCTCAGAATAACCGAACTTGTCATCTGTCCTTGTGCTTTAACGCCCCACTCTATTAGTGCTGACCAGCGAGGGGATCGTTTTCATCACAGACTTCTCACCATCCAAACCCCCCGGCAGCAGCGGGAAGAAGGTTTACATCGCTAGCCCGCACTCCAGCCCTGCTCACAGCAAGCCCGCTGCTACGCATCCCACTGGTGCTAAAAAAGCTCTCAACAAGGTCAAAGTGCTCATCACCAATGAGAAACCAATGTGAGTACCTGCACATGGCAGTCACACACCAGCACCAGGCTGTGGGAGCAAATGGTTTTTACTTTTATGGATAAAAGATCTACACACCACTGAGATAAAAGTGTAGTCCTGACTCTTAAACCTGATTACATTTCACAGTGCTGGATAGAGTAATCATTATAATCAGAATAATCATTTATCATCTTTGACTAAAAAAATTGGGTTATTATTATTATATGAAATCACAACGTGTAAGCTCTATCACTAATGTTTCCTGAGATAAAAGTCTCAGAGTCAGGGCAGCACTTTCCTACTGTATGTAAAATGAGTGAAGGACTTAGGGTTCCCCATTAGGTGTTCTCCTCTCTCCTTTAGAGTCGTGCAGGTGCAGGTGCCGCCATCACTCAAACACACTCAGAAGCTGTCTTAATTCAGGGCCCGTGTCCTTAAAAGGACTCAGTTTACATTGTCTTTGTACCTTTCATCATTGTGTGGGCTACGAAGCCGGAACCCGAAATGAGACGGTTTGGTCTACGGAGGATTTCCTATTTGCATCCGCAGCTGTTTCCACTGTCTCCTGTCGCCTAGCAACCTTCATAGGTGTAGGTGGACTTGAGCAGATTCATGTAAAGCCTTTTTAAAATAAAAAAAAAAAAATATATATATTTAATAGTATTGATAGGTATAACATCAGCTTGCAAAGAATTTTGGGACATTTTGGGCCACAAGATTGGCGCGCTTCATTGTCAGTGTGTTTAAGCCACGTTTTTCCTGCCGCATTTGAAGGGGCATTAGAAATGGGACAGTCCTTAATAGGATTTACAGTGGCTTGCAAAAGTATTCGGCCCACTTGAAATTTTGTTTATACAATACATGACGGAATCACGTATGATTTTCGTTCCACTTCTCACGTGTACGCCACTTTGTATTGGTCTTTCATGTGGAATTCCAATAAAATTGATTCATGTTTGTGGCTATAATGTGGAAAAGATCAAGGGGGCCGAATACTTTTGCAAGCCACTGTATATCTAGTTATTATTACTTTGGTTTTACTGTAGGACATTGTCAACTATAAATTATTATTGTTTGTGCTTTTTTTTTTTTTTTTTTTTTTGCATAATGAACAAAACCAAACAAAAAAAAGATCTGTGTCAAAATCCTTATTAAAAATGAATGGACTTAGTAGATGTATTTTATGTTACTGTATGTTCATAGCATCTTTTGGCCATTTTTAATCATCACATGCACTAAAATTGATCCGTGAGGATTTCATTGATAGTACAAACAAATGTAAATTAAGTTAAATAAAATTTTCTATTCCACCCTGCATTGAATGATTCTAAGTAACTTGAACCGGGACTGAACCGGGACTGGTCATATCAATAATACCATCATCAAGGGAAGTCAATAATATTGATTATCTTGTTGCATTCTATCCTCCAATGAAATAAAGTTGGAGCAAGTAAACCATCTATTCTTGAAGTAGATGTGTTAGAAGCAGAAAAAACGGTCAAGTCTAAGGATCTGAGTGACGTAGTGATGACAAAACAGCAGCTCATGGTATGCAGTGGTTTAACCTACTTCAAGTGGTCCAAAGAAAAGAAACCAAAGGTCTGATCCAATAGATGAACTACTGTAGCACAAATCCACGAGAAGGAGTTAACGCTCACTATGATAAAAAGGAGTCTGAACACAAATACAGCATATTGGTCAACAATATGGAGTTGCCCTGTAACTGAGCATCAGTACTGGATTATGAAGCAGTGGAATAAGGTGACCTGATCTGATGATTGGCATTTTGTTTTAAATCATGTGTATATGGAGCAGTTGCTTACCTGGATCTGGGGGAATCCTTGCCACAACAGGACTAAGCTGTTTTGGTGGTACAAGGAGAATCTACGCAGTATTAGGCAGGTGGTTTAAATGTTACCACTGGTCAGTGTATTTCATTAATAAATACCACAAAAAACATGCATTATTTCTGAAAAAAGAAAAATATTGCTTCATCCATAATTTAAACAACTAATTATAACACCACTGTAAGAAATAATAATAATAATAAAAAAATCACAGGCCACATAAATATTAACATTTATTTCTCACAGTGAAGCTGATACTTAATTACTTTCCATGCCTTGCAGTGCATTTGTAGAAATTGCTGCCTTGGTGTAAGCAGGAGGATTCGCGCTAAGCTCTTCAAACCTCCACCAGTCATACAAAAGAGATATGTATAATCTGCCTACATTATCTATGTTTTGATCATCAAAGTCCTCTGTTCTTTTTTTCATCATTTAAATCAGCAGTTATTATTATTTTTTTTTTTTACCTCTTTCGTTCTTTTCATCAGCTTCCCTGCTTTGTCCGAGGAAGGTTTCGCTCCACTCTATTGATCGTCAGAAGCTTTGCTCATTTTCCTATCCGCCCTAAACACGGCACTCCTGATCTCAGTCGCAGTACACTTAGGCAATTTACTTATTAACTAGGCCTATGTGGTGGACCTGTATTAACAAGTGAAGATTATTTCCCAAAACCTGCTTTGATGCATCCGTGAAATGAAGCTGATCCCTGGTCTATTAGGCTGCTCTTGGGCAATTTTGGACAAAACGACGTGAATCAAGGATGTGAATAGGTCCATGCATTAATCCTGGTTTTTGGGCGGTGCCATTGTGATATAGGAAATTAAGAGGAGACGCAAATCCCATGTTACAAGTATAGTGAGTACCAGATTTTATCTCTACCAGATTACCATTAAATAAATAAATAGAAAAAAAACCCTGGTTACAGGATCATTGGCAACCAAGGCTCCCCCGTGTTTCTGGGTACAAATAGTAAGATATAAAGACACCAGAACACCCAGCACATTATAGCCTGTTCGAGGCAGTTGCCTTGGCTTTCAGATTCCCCAATCCAATTGAGCACCCATGGAATGTGCAGGACACACCTGCATGAACCCCCCATGAACTCGCAGCACCCAAAGGATCCACCGCTAATGTCCTGCTGCCAGACACCACAGAACACCTCCAGAGGCTGTGGAGAGCTATGCCAGTGCAACCCTGTTGGCACAAGGGAAACCAAAAACCTAGGTGGTTTTAATGTTAATGCCTTTAAGGTTATGGCTATTTTGTGGGTGTCATAACTTCCATTAGTGGCTAGTTGATTTCTAACCAACAACCTACGTCCTGTAGATATTGATTTAGACTAATTAAGAACTTGCCTGATGTAGCTCAGGTTGAACTGCTAGAGCCAGAGTTCACACACTTTGCTGATTTTTTCAAGTGTTTCCACGTTCTACATGGTGGTGTTCATATGAAAGGACCTTGCAGTTTATGCCACACTCACTTCAGGTTTAAATCAAGATACAAACTGAAACGATGTAAAACTGAACTACTAAATAGCTACAGGTGCGTCGCATTAGCTCTCTACAGATGCCTTAGCCTTCAGCAATACCAGTCAGCCTAGATCTCAAACGTAACGCCTAAACCTCTGGAGACAGTGTTATGATCTGGGGTTGCTTCAGTTGGTCAGGTACAGAAACTTTTGAGCAATAAACTGAAGTCAGCTGACTACCTGAATGACCTGGTTGTTATATCAGTGGATTAACCCCCCCCCCCCCCACTGACTGTTTATTTCAGGAGACCAACGGCAAGATTTATCGAGCTCAGATTATGAAAGAGTGATTCTGGGAGCATGAGAAATCATTGATGTGTTAGACAAGACTTTATGGAATGGATTGCGCTCGTGTTGTCATTACAAGTTTTCTAACAGAAATGAATACAACTACAAAATATTAAAATATTTATTTATTTATTTTTCTATCTAGGGAGTGTATGTGCTATAAATTATTATCATAAGCTTGTCCAATATATAGGACATTGCAGGCACTGGAAGAGCCTACATACAGCCTAAAATACAGTATTTTATTCCCTAAAGCAAGATGAACGCAATCAGTGCATTAGATTTCTGTTAACCTGTATTAGTTTTCTTCATGAAATAAAACTGTTCCTTTCTGTTCCTGCTGGACTGGAAACAAATATTTAAACACATTAATTTCAGAATTCTTTTATCAAGAGTGAATTCTTTTGAGTCTGTCTTTCCCTAAGGAAATTAAATTCTCCAAGTAAGTAAAATCAGAGGAAACAACATAGAAGCAGACATACTGAATATACACTCTCTAGCTACATTTATACAGATGATATTTCTTCAATCCAACTGAAACCATTCCATTTAAAGAGTCCACCGTAACTCTACATGGTTCGGATCTTTTAATCAGAATATTATTTTTGTGACATACGCAAATTGAGTCTGCTCTAAAGTGCTTAAGCTGCCGGAAATATAACAGAAGTTGTTTTATTTTCTCCAGCTTTGAGGTTTGGTTAGTCTTCCCATCTTTTTTGATAAATCCAACCTCCTGTGTTATGATTGGTTCCAATAATTCAGTCTCATCTATGATTGGTTGGATGTGTTGTACGTGTGAAATGGGATGCCCTTTCCTTAGTCAGAGACCCTATGGATGAAAGATAAGGCAGGTGGGAGAGAGAGCGTGAAATGTGTCACCTCGCCTCACGTGGGTTAAGAATGCACAGAAAGACTATTTATTCCAACAAGAGAAAAAGGATCAGATCAAAGAGGGCTAATATTTTTTATTAAAGTTTTTTTTTTCTGATTGGACAGGATTGGATCAGACTCTTATGGCTGAGATGTTTACACAATGCAATATATTTTTTAAAATGGGGCTATTCTGTGTTTCTTTTTTCTTTTTTTATTTGTGTGTCTAGGCACTTCAGCCCACTTTTGGAGAGATATCTGGCATTTCTCTACCAGTTTCTTATAGGGCTGGATTGCGACATCTAATAATTGTTTCTGAGCAGTTGAGGATGAAGAACCTTGCTCAAGGACCCAACGGTAGCAGCCTGGCATCACTGGGGCTCAAACCTGGGACCATCCAATCAACAGTCTAACTATTGGACTACCCCATTCCATTCTTCTGATTATTCATTGAATATTAGGGTCCATTGAAATAGGGCTGCACGATATTAGGAAAATATGCGATATGCGATATTGTTGTTGAATATTGCGATAACGTTTTTATTGATATAACATTTCCCTAGAGAAATGCATTTTTTTTAATTATTATTATTGCCTATTTTTTTATTATTTATTTATATGTAATGATGATACTAAAATAAACAGGTAATAGATACTCGTCTGATGTAATTAAATCTAATTCAGGCTAAAAAGAAACTATATGTCAAGGAAGTTGCAAATATTTAGACTTCAAAACACTATGAATGACTTAAACCCCTCAGCAGATATTCTGACTTCTGGTTTGCTGTTACTATAAACCTGCCAACACAATATGAATTACTTTCAAACATTACTGTTTATTTACATGTAACCATACACTCATCAATAGTGTCTTAAAACAAGAGCATCTTTTAAACAAAATATTCTCTTTGGCTTGCCTGTTTTTTTTTGTTTTTTAAAAAAAATAAAAATAAATATTATTAAACAAAAATGTAATAAAAAATACTATTTGTCACACACACACACACACACACACTCTCACACACACACACACACACACACACACACACACACACACACACACACACACACACACACACACTCTCGCTCCGCAACCGGCACTAGGACCCGGAAGTAATGCGGGCGCGAACCCGGAAGAATAAGAGGAGTAAACAAACCACCTCATAGAGCTTAGTCACTGAGTTCGCCATGTCGGTTCAGATTGTTTACTTTCTGATTCGAGTGTGTGTTTATAGGACGCGGGTGACATTTGTGTTTTTCCCTTGCTCCCCTTCTGTGAGAGTCCTTAAACTAATTCGCGTGGTTATCCGGCCTACTCGCTTGCTTCCGCGTTTGGGTTTACCGTCCACGCTATAAAGGGCTAACGGCTAATCGCTAAGTCTTCTGATCATCCCGGGTTAGTTCGCGACAGAATGAAGTATAAAGATATAAATAATATATATATAATTATATATATATAATATATATATAATTATATAATTAAAAAAAAAAAAATATATATATATATATATATATATATATATATATATAGATAGATAGATAGATAGATAGATAGATATAAGCGGGTATAAACATAGTAAGGGCCCATCTGATTGGTCAAATTTGGACACACAAATGCTTGGCAAATAAATTATTTATCGCAACTCTTTGCGATATGGTTATCGCGCATGCCATTATCGCGATAACGATATTTTTTCGATATATCGTGCAGCCCTACATTGAAACATACCTACTGGAACTTAAAGCTTTTTACATTTTTGGCGAGTCTCTGCCCACTGTAGTCCTTTCTGTTCTCGTCTGACAGGTTTGGAACCTGGTGTGAGCATTTTCTCTTGTAAATGCTTTACTGCTCAACATGGTTTTTAAAGAGCGGTTATTCGAGTCACTGTTGTCGTGGACCTGAATGATGACATGCATTGTGCTGCTGCCACATGGATACATATTTAGATGATTGCACTAGAATATAATGTACAGTGGGTCAAAAAAGTATTTAGTCAGCCACCAATTGTGCAAGTTCTCCCACTTAAAAAGATGAGAAAGGCCTGTAATGTTCATCATAGGTGAACCTCAACTGTGAGAAACAAAATAACAAAAGAAAAACACAGAAAATCATATTGTAGGATTTTAAAAGAATTTATTTGCAAATTATGGTGGAAAATAAGTATTTGGTCCGTTCCTGTTGATGTTTTGGGGCTGTCGCTGGGCAACACAGACTTTCAACTCCCTCCAAAGATTTTCTATGGGGTTGAGATCTGGAGACTGGCTCGGACACTCCAGGACCTTGAAATGCTTCTTACGAAGCCACTCCTTCATTGCCCGGTGTGTTTGGGATCTTTCCATTACACGGATCAGTTGTCCTGGTCCCTTTGCAGAAAAACATCCCTAAAGCATTATGTTTCCACCCCCATGCTTCACAGTAGGTACAGTATGGTGTTCTTTGGATGCAACTCAGCATTCTTTCTCCTCCTAACACGAAGTTCTATTTTGGTTTCACCTAACCATATGACATCCTCCCAATCCTTTCTGGATCATCCAAATGCTCTCTAACAAACTTCAGATGGGCCTGGACATGTACTGGCTTAAGCAGGATTTGAGTCCCTGGTGGCGCAGTGTGTTACTGATGGTAGCCTTTTGTTACTTTGGTCCCAGCTCTCTGCAGGTCATTCACTAGGTGGTCCTGCTGTTTTTGCTCACAGTTCTTGTGATCTTTTTGACCCCACGGGGTGAGATCTTGCGTGGAACCCCAGATCGAGGGAGATTATCTGTGGTCTTGTACGTCTTCCATTTTCTAATAATTGCTCCCACTCTTGCCTACTGCAGATTCAGTCTTCCCAGCCTTGGTCTTGGCCATACTGGAGTTTGGATTGTGACTGCTTGAGATTGTGGACACGTGTCTTTTATACTGATAACAGATGCCATTAATACAGGTAACGAGTGGAGGACAGAGGAGGCTCTTAAAGAAGTCTGTGAGCGCTAGAAATCTTGCTTGTTTGTAGGTGACTAAATACTTATTTTCCACCATAATTTGCAAATTAGTTCTTAAAAAATCCTACAATGCGATTTTCTGGATTTTTTTTCTTATTTTGTCTCTCATGGTTGAGGTTCACCTATGATGAAAATTACAGGCCTCTCTCATCTTTTTAAATGACAGGACTTGCACAATTGGTGGCTGAATAAATACTTTTTTGCCCCACTGTACAGTACATGTGTCCCTGTGGTCTTTTAATGAAGGCTCTGATGTCAAACAAATGAAGGAAGGTGTGCAAACAGAGTATTTAACTGTTGGACGTTTATACAATTTCTTTGTATAAACGGCATTTTATCTATGGCATTTTTTTTTTCAAATGTAGTTTTACTGTGCATTACTTTAATTTTGGATGAAGTCATATTTTTTTTAATTCCAGTTGTCGATAAGAGTTCTTTGCTGAAAATATGTTTTATTAAGCTTAGAGGAAGCTTAGTTAAAGGCTAGATACTTTATTCTATAAAATAAGAACTTTTACTCAAGTCATATATATACTTTGTGCTGGCTTCCAATTATCTTGAATCAATACGAGACACGGTCATCTATTCTGCCCCGGTCTCTCACTCCATTTCCTTTTAAAATACCTCTTAAATTTTCCAGAGAATTGCCTCCTTATTACATCCTTCAAGTTACACAGGCATTATTCCATATAAGCAGATTTAGGGGCGTCAGTGGCCTGTAAACGTAGGAGATGCCAGGCTCAGAAGAGATTTGTGATGGTTATTGCATTCCCTCTCAGTGTTCTGCAGTAATGACTTAGGTTAGTCTCCACTGCTCAGCTAAATTTTTTTGAATAGTGACATGTACGAACCTGTAAAGAGATATAAGGTATAAAATAAGAAAGTATAATGTGTGAGCTGTTGTTTACGGGTATTTTTAAGTTCAAAGAATCCTGATTGTAATAGTTTATAATGATTTATTTGCTGCATTAATGTTTACCTGTGATATCGGGTTAACCCAGGTGTCTCTGTCTGTAGGGCTGAGGCAGTAACCCTAAACGACTGCCTCCAGTTGTCCTACCTACCCTTAAAGAAGAGTCATATGTTACTGCTGTACCCCAGAGAGATCCTCATCCTGGACCTGGAGCTCAGCCAGACGGTGGGGGTGGTGGCCATCGAGCGCTCCGGCGTGCCCTTTATACAGGTCAGTATGTGTCTAATTTCAGGGCAGATGTGTCAAACTCATGGTCTTTTCATATGTAACCAGTGACATCTGTAATTCTGTTGAACTGCCTGCATGTTCCTACAACGAACATCCTACACAAGCCAACACACATCTGCTACTTTTGATTAGAATCTTTTGATTAATGATTAAGGAATCCATGGCCTTTAGTGTGACTTAATGATCGATCTAAATTCTGAAATATATCACACAGCAGAGCTATAAATCTGTTAAAAAAAGAAAGGACTCTCATTTTATTCTATGCAAAGGAACATGGAACATCTACTGGATCTGTGGTTGTCGTTTCCATAGTAACTTTATAAACTGATGAGTGCAGTTCACTTCATATTATTTGATATTAAAGTGAAAATGTTGCAATAATTCTAAAGTAGTTAAAAAGATTCTGCCTTTCCCTCTTGCTGTTTCTGTTCCAACTCCTAATTTTGTTAATTTCCCCTTAGAGTTGATTAATTAAGTTGTTAGTCTAATCAAATAACCATTACTTATGATTTTCAAAACAGGTGCACGAAACATAACGATGTTCCATTTTTTCAGGAATTCATGACTTAATCACACTTTCATTAGTTAATTAATTCATTCATTTTCTTATCTGGAAAATGATCTGGTACAGGCACCTTCAGGCACTAGGTGGGGAACGTCTTGGACATATGTAAGGCATTCCCAAGCTGTTGAAAGCGCACTATTGTCTTTGTATGCTGTTACGAGCCATGTTGCGCAATTCTTTTTTTTTTTTTTTTTTTTTTTTTGAGATCGAATTTGTGTGTCATGACGGTTCATCTTCATAATTACAAGTTACTTTTATCTGACTCTGCTGTAGATGTCTTTCCCCTGAATGTGTACTAACACCGATTCATAATTGCTGATATATCTGAGCTAAAACACGTCATGAGTTTGTGTGCCTCTTCATTCCTTTCATATGGACACGATTTTGGCAAAAATATGCTATCGGGTTTTGTGCTTGAGGATGACGAGCAGTAAAAAAGGTTTATTTGTTGAGGTCCAGAAATGGGATGAAAGTCAGAAGCTTTGCTTTACTGTTTTAGCAGCAATTGCTAACATTACTATAAAATCATAATACTGTTTAATAAGATTTGCTGCCTAGTTGTTCGACTCGAGTGCCCTGCACAGCGCCCTGATCTGACCAGTGAACAGCACTTTTATTTATAATCAATTTTAAAAACTGACTGCAACCCAGACCTCCTCATTCTACATCACTGCCTGACCTCTCTAAAGATCCTGAGCTGAACGAGTACAAATCTTTACAGCCACAATTTAGCGGAAAGCCTTCCCAGAATAATGGAGCTTATTATAACAGCTGTATTTAAACTTTAGCCCATGTTCTGTATGATTGATATATTGTTTTTTTTTTTTATCGGTGCCTGAGGTTTTTTTTTCCAGCAGAAAATTTACTGGCGCACACACACTCACACATGGGTCCGACTTCTCTATTGGTACGAGTGCCCATGTTCTGTAAGTGTTTTAAGGTTCTCATCAGGAAGGCCATTTGCATGACTAATGGTGCAGCTGCAAGGACAAGGTTGGCACAAACGATGGATCGTGGGAGCGGGCACCAAGTCAAAAACCAGCACACACTACCCTCTCTCTCTCAAAACACACCTTTGTGACAATTTACTATGCTTTTTTTTTTTTTTATCTTTAATGCATTTCTAAATGCTTAAGCACTCAACGTGTGTTCTGTGAGTACAAACTGTTAGCCAGTCTGAGAACATCATTTACCACATTTTCTTAACATCATCACGTTGTGGCATGGAAAGATTGTCTCAGTGCAAAATCTAATCCTGTAGCAATATTCAAATGATATTAAAGATATTAAAATGATGTGATGTGGACAGCATCCAGCAGTCATTAGATTAGATTTTTTGATGTAGTGTGAATTCTTTTTAAATGCGCACACAGCTCTGTTTTAATAATTAGATGTGTGCTTTTGAAGTGGAAATCCCAAATGTCTTGCTTTTTATCATTGTCATCTGCACAGACTGCATGCTGATAAAGTGGCACTGTAAAAAATATTAGAAGCCATAATCCACACTAGATTAGCCTAAGGGGAAATGTGCAGAATGTCCATAGTTAATTAGGAAGTGCATTAGAAGAAGAAGAAATCGTGCAGGGCTTCTTTATACATACAAATCATATTTCACATCGATGAAATTCAGACACTCTTCATGTGCCTTGACAAAATGGAGGGAAGACATGCGAGTATTTCTTGAGACAAGAGCTTCAGATCAGGGGAAGAAGCCACAGCTTTTAGGAAAGCTTCTTAGAAATATCTTAGAAAGCTCCTATCTTAGCCTAAAAAGTCCTAGCTGGAAGTCTTAGACTAAAATATATAGAACAACTCTGAGTAAGGAAAGTACAAAAACCTTTACGTTAGTGAGGGGGCGTGGTTGACCCTGTTGCTAGGGATGATACAACAATTCAAGGGCTGTGATTGATTGATAAAAATAACCTCTGACCTCTGTAAAGGCCTTGAAATGCGCTCTTTGTGAAAATAGAATATATGATAATAGAATAGACAGTGAAATCATAATGTTTGTATATAAAGAAATTGTATAATCATGACTACAGGTCATGCAAAGTTTCTATTGTAGACTAGACATTTTAAAGCTAATTAAAACAGCCAAATGTGGATAACATGTCTATTTTTGACACAATTTCCATACAGTACTGTAGTTAAGTTCTGACGTTTATTTATCATACTGATTGTATTACTTGTGATCCATTTCAGATTGATGGGAGCAAAATGGCTCAGTTTTTTTTTTTTTTTTTTTTTTTTTTTACCAATGTACATGATTACAGGAGAGTCTATTTAAGTTGCACTTTTGACTGGTATGTAGCCAACAATCCAAGAGAGATGAAATGAAGCAAAACAACAAGAAAACCAAATTGGACAGAAGAGCAGTGTTTACTTTTAGCTTTATGTTCAGTGTTTGAAGAATATTTGTTCTTAACGCCATTTTGTCCTCTGCTATAGAAACTCTTAAGCCCTTAAAAGTCCTCTTCTACTCTTAACAATTTTTACTTTTGACACTGTTTTTAGGGCTAAGCTGTTTCATGACTCATTTTTTACCTTTACTAAGATTTAATCCTAAATTTAAGAGGAAATTCTAAGAAAATGTCATAATTCTAAGAGTTTTCTTAGAATTTCATCACTAGGACCAACTTTTAGGCTTAAGAAGCTTCGTGAACACGGGTGCTGGACACCTAGTGCACCGTAGCACACCATGCACAGGGCTCAACAGGCAATGAGTTTGAGGTTGACGACCCAGCTGCCAAACTCCACAGATCCTATTCTGATCAGGAACCAATTGGATAGATCCACAGGGGTCCCCACCCAACAATGTCTAGCACCTAATGGATACCTGGTGCCAGACACCACAGAACCCTCCCAGAGGTCTTGTGGAGTTATACCCCAGGGGGCCAGAACCACAACTGTGGCACAAGACAATGTTATATATATCATCAATTGATGATAAACATCAAACCCTTTATAATGCCATACACCTTATATATACATTATTATTATTTATTATTTATTTTTTATTAAGCGAAACATTTTTTTAACTGTTTAAACTTACTTGTGATGCAAATTGTTTAGACTGGTTTAATTTAGTCCAAATCACAAATTCATGCGTTTCTTTTTGTGTGTGCCTGCAAAGTGGAGGTGAGGTGATGTAGTCATGAATGACATCATCGAAGAAAATAACGGTTGTGACTCTACCTGGATTAATTTCTACAAAAATGTTTTTGTGACATCACTTTTTTTCTCAGTACAGCAAGCAAAATCTAGCATGTTCAGTGGGTATGTGACACTTTCTTGGAAGACTCACTTCTATTTTTTTTTTTCCGTTCGTGTCTACCGATTTAGAATCTTTGCCAGCGTGTATATTTTCTGCCTCTGTCCTGGACTATGTTGTTCGTCACTCCTTGTAATCTTCCTGGAAATTCTCTAGGTGGAAATGGACTTCCACTGCATCACGCTAAGCTTTTCCTTCCATGCAGGTGATTCCCTGTGCACAGCGGGACGCTCTCTACTGCCTGCATGAGAACGGCTGCATCACACTGCGTGTGTGTCGATCCACTGCGCTCTCAGTGGAGGAAACAGGCAAGCTCTTTTCTCTTTTTTTTTTTTTTTTTTTACACTTTGTTTTGTGCCACCTAGTCCTTTCAGACCTGTGTGAGTGTCAGGCTGTAAGATTGTGCTCAGCTCATACAGCACCTCTAAACATTTGGACTCTTGCAACATGCATATGTTTTTTAATACAATATTGTGACTTGATGACTGAAAAGGCTAAATCCTCCTACTTTAAGTAATATATAACAAGTATTTAACATGTTCTCAGTTATTATACATATAGGTATAATTCATTGGATTGAAGCCTTAAAAACCATATGCTGATGCGCTTTCATGTCTTAGAGGCCTGTGCACTTGTACATGTGTCTGAATATATCACGGTGGACATGCATCAATCATCCTTTTTTTTTTTTTTTTTTTTTTTACTCATAACCCCGCCCAATAATCCCTCGTGGGAATTAGTAGCATTGATAAGCCTACTGTTTTACAAACTCACCCTGCATTACTGTAAATAAGAGACTTATTTGCTATATAATATAAAGTAATATAAAATATATAACAATCATCAGTAACATTATGGCCACCCGCTATTGAGTAGGTCCCCATTTTGCCATGAAACCAGACCTGACCCGCTGACACATTGACTCCATTCGAACTGCAAAAGGTATGTTGTGCTATTTGGCCCCAGCGGACCAGCAGATCCTTTAAGTACTATAAGTTGTGAGGTGGGGCCTTTATGGATCTGACTTGTTTTTCCATCACATCCCACAGATGCTCGATCTGGAGAATTCTGAGAATACCTCAAACTCGTTATTGTTTCCATTAAACCATTCCTGAACCATTTTTGCAGTGTGTCAGGGCCAGTTATCCTGCTGAAAGAGGTCACTGCCATTAGAAAATACTGTTTTATGACGGGTTATATTTGGTCTGGAACAATATTTAGGTAGGTGCTTTGTGTTATTTTATAAAGTAACACCCACATGAATGGCCGGGCCTGGGGTTTCCCATTGGAACATTGCCCAGAGCATCACATTGCCTGCTTCCCACAGTGCATCTTGGCACCCTGTCTTAACCATTTAAGCTTATCACACCCGACCGTCCACATTATGTAATAGAAAATGTGATTCATCAGACCAGGCCACCTTCTTCTATTGCTTCATCGTCCAATTCTGATGCTCAAATGCTCATTGTATGTGGTTTTGGTGGTGGACATGGTTTAGCATAGGCAGTCTACACAAAAAACTGTATCTGTTCTGACATCGTTCTTTCAGAATTTAGCCACATCCAAACACTAATGAACCTTTCAGACCTGTAGGCTTTTTTCCTATATATTTGTACAAACTTTTATTTTTATATTTATATCATATATATCGAATATTGCCTTATTTCTAACCTGACATTCAATTTCTTAGCAGCTGTGGTGTCTGACACAGAGCAGGGAGTGCAGGAGCTGTCGTACGATCTGCGCTGTCAGTGTGATGCCATCCGTGTGACTAAGACGGTGCGGCCGTACCGGGCGGTGATCTGCCCAGTCAACGAGAACAGAGCCGCGCTGGTGGTTAGCGATGGACGCATCATGCTCTGGGAACTCAAAGCTCATGCTGGCAAAGCATCATCCAACCTCAGGTACCTTGGATCACATTCCTCATGCCAATAAGCATGATTAGATTATACCATGTGTGCCGTACTTGGATCAGACTAAGCTAATTAAGCTGTCTTTAAAGCTGGGATTGTTGCACTAGATGAAGTTAACACACCATGACTGTTCCATAAAGCTTTAGTAAAGGTGTAAGAGTAGTAGAGTTGTTCAGTGCTATTATTTGAGAAAATACTTGACCTTGAACTTGAAAATACAAGATTCTACGCAGGAGTGGGCTTGAGGATCAGCAGTAGATCAGACCTGGATTAGGATAAGCCTTCTGGATTAAAGCAGAACAACTGATTTATTTAGTTTCAGGGTTATCACTCATTAAAATTCTTCTTTTTTTTTTTTTTTTTCTTTTTTTTAGGAGCTTCCAGTCTGATTTCATTATTTATCCTAATTAACGATGTTTACTAAAGTTTACGATTGTTACCAGGAGCTGTTGTGTAATTCAATGTTTTAATACCATTCTCAGTTTTTTTTTTAAATAATGGAAATTAGGATAATAATAATACATATTTTATGCAATGGAATTTCCATACAACAGTCAATATTTAGCATGAAGTCCTTGATTCTTCAGAACTTTCTGGATCTGGCTAAGCATAAGTCAGAAAGATGTGCTCTGGTGTCACTTGCTCAGTCCATGTTGGTTTGATTGCTTCCTGAAGTTCATGTACAGAAGAAGGTGGTTTCTTGACTGCTTCTGCCTTCTTCACCATCGTCCAACAGTTTTCTCCTGGGTTTCGGTCTGAAAATGACCAGGTCATGGCTCCAGAAGTCTTTCCACATATTTTCCGTTTAATTAGCCCAACTCGTCAGCAGTGTTGGGTACAAAGTAACGTGTTCGAGTACTTGGATGACTTTTTTGATTTAGCGAGTAATCTAACACATTAGGTCCGCCATTTAAGTACTCAGTTATTTAGTTATTTAAAAAAAAAATGTAATCCTTTATTCAGTGTGTGTGTTTGTGTGTGTAAAAGTCGTCCTACAAGCCCCGCCCCGATAACCCGCCTCCTCTGTTATTCCTGCTGTTATACTCCTATCTCACCTATGTGGTTTGACTATGTGAGGACTGGCACGCGGAAAGATGGAAACCTAATCACAGCGCCAAAAATTAGCCGTGAATCAGGATGAACCTTACTTGCGGCCACCGTAGGTAAGAGAGGGGTATTAGTAGGGGAGATAGGGGTATTAGTAGGTGAGATTAGGGGTATTCGTAGGTGAGATAGGGGTATTCGTAGGTGAGATAGGGGTATTCGTAGGTGAGATAGGGGTATTAGTAGGTGAGATAGGGGTATTAGTAAGTGAGATTAGGGGTATTCGTAGGTGAGATAGGGGTATTCGTAGGTGAGATAGGGGTATTCGTAGGTGAGATAGGGGTATTCGTAGGTGAGATGGGGGTATTCGTAGGTGAGATGGGGGTATTCGTAGGTGAGATAGGGGTATTAGTAGGTGAGATAGGGGTATTAGTAGGTGAGATAGGGGTATTCATAGGTGAGATTGGGGTATTAGTAGGTGAGATAGGGGTATTCGTAGGTGAGATTAGGGGTATTAGTAGGTGAGATTAGGGGTATTAGTAGGTGAGATTAGGGGTATTCGTAGGTGAGATTAGGGGTATTCGTAGGTGAGATAGGGGTATTCGTAGGTGAGATTAGGGGTATTAGTAGGTGAGATAGGGGTATTCGTAGGTGAGATTAGGGGTATTAGTAGGTGAGATTAGGGGTATTCGTAGGTGAGATAGGGGTATTAGTAGGTGAGATTAGGGGTATTAGTAGGTGAGATTAGGGGTATTAGTAGGTGAGATTAGGGGTATTAGTAGGTGAGATTAGGGGTATTAGTAGGTGAGATTAGGGGTATTAGTAGGTGAGATAGGGGTATTCGTAGGTGAGATTAGGGGTATTAGTAGGTGAGATTAGGGGTATTCGTAGGTGAGATTGGGGTATTAGTAGGTGAGATGGGGGTATTCGTAGGTGAGATGGGGGTATTAGTAGGTGAGAGAGGGGTATTAGTAGGTGAGAGAGGGGTATTAGTAGGTGAGATTGGGGTATTCGTAGGTGAGATGGGGGTATTCGTAGGTGAGATGGGGGTATTCGTAGGTGAGATGGGGGTATTAGTAGGTGAGATGGGGGTATTAGTAGGTGAGAGAGGGGTATTCGTAGGTGAGAGAGGGGTATTCGTAGGTGAGATAGGGGTATTCGTAGGTGAGATAGGGGTATTCGTAGGTGAGATTAGGGGTATTCGTAGGTGAGATAGGGGTATTCGTAGGTGAGATTGGGGTATTGGTAGGTGAGAGGGGGGTATTTGTAGGTGAGATGGGGGTATTTGTAGGTGAGATAGGGGTATTAGTAGGTGAGATAGGGGTATTAGTAGGTGAGATTGGGGGTATTCGTAGGTGAGATTGGGGGTATTCGTAGGTGAGATGGGGGTATTCGTAGGTGAGATGGGGGTATTAGTAGGTGAGATGGGGGTATTCGTAGGTGAGATGGGGTATTAGTAGGTGAGATGGGGGTATTAGTAGGTGAGATTGGGGTAT
The DNA here is from genome assembly GCA_030522415.1 of Channallabes apus. Taxonomy (NCBI): domain Eukaryota; kingdom Metazoa; phylum Chordata; class Actinopteri; order Siluriformes; family Clariidae; genus Channallabes; species Channallabes apus. Next base: position 35,256,778 of record CM060118.1, read on the forward strand.
TAGTAGGTGAGAGAGGGGTATTAGTAGGTGAGAGAGGGGTATTCGTAGGTGAGATTGGGGTATTGGTAGGTGAGAGGGGGGTATTTGTAGGTGAGATGGGGGTATTTGTAGGTGAGATAGGGGTATTAGTAGGTGAGATAGGGGTATTAGTAGGTGAGATTGGGGGTATTCGTAGGTGAGATTGGGGGTATTCGTAGGTGAGATGGGGGTATTCGTAGGTGAGATGGGGGTATTAGTAGGTGAGATGGGGGTATTCGTAGGTGAGATGGGGGTATTAGTAGGTGAGATGGGGGTATTAGTAGGTGAGATTGGGGTATTAGTAGGTGAGAGAGGGGTATTAGTAGGTGAGAGAGGGGTATTAGTAGGTGAGAGAGGGGTATTAGTAGGTGAGATAGGGGTATTAGTAGGTGAGATAGGGGTATTCGTAGGTGAGATAGGGGTATTCGTAGGTGAGATAGGGGTATTCGTAGGTGAGATTAGGGGTATTCGTAGGTGAGATAGGGGTATTAGTAGGTGAGATAGGGGTATTAGTAGGTGAGATGGGGGTATTCGTAGGTGAGATGGGGGTATTCGTAGGTGAGATGGGGGTATTAGTAGGTGAGATAGGGGTATTCATAGGTGAGATGGGGGTATTAGTAGGTGAGATTGGGGTATTAGTAGGTGAGATTGGGGTATTAGTAGGTGAGAGAGGGGTATTAGTAGGTGAGATAGAAGAAGAAGAAGAAGAAGAAGAAGAATATTCAATTATTGTCACATGTACTTTTTACAGCACAGCGAAATTTCTTCTTCGCATATCCCAATTAGGAAACTGGGGTCAGAGCGCAGGGTCAGCCAGCTTACAGCGCCCATGGAGCAGATAGGGTTAAGGGCCTTGCTCAAGGGCTCAACAGTGGCAACTTGCCGATGCTGGGGTTCGAACCCCCGACCTTCCGATCAGTAACCCAGAAACCCACAGCCTTAACCGATTGAGCCACCACTGCCACTATGGCAGTGTATGGCACTATCTCACCTACGAATACCCCTATGGCAGATAGGGGTATTCGTAGGTGAGATAGGGGTATTCGTAGGTGAGATAGGGGTATTCGTAGGTGAGATAGGGGTATTCGTAGGTGAGATAGGGGTATTAGTAGGTGAGATAGGGGTATTAGTAGGTGAGATAGGGGTATTAGTAGGTGAGATGGGGGTATTAGTAGGTGAGATGGGGGTATTAGTAGGTGAGATGGGGGTATCAGTAGGTGAGATAGGGGTATCAGTAGGTGAGATGGGGGTATTAGTAGGTGAGATGGGGGTATTAGTAGGTGAGATAGGGGTATTCGTAGGTGAGATAGGGGTATTCGTAGGTGAGATAGGGGTATTCGTAGGTGAGATAGGGGTATTAGTAGGTGAGATAGGGGTATCAGTAGGTGAGATGGGGGTATCAGTAGGTGAGATGGGGGTATTAGTAGGTGAGATGGGGGTATTAGTAGGTGAGATGGGGGTATTAGTAGGTGAGATTGGGGTATTAGTAGGTGAGATAGGGGTATTCGTAGGTGAGATAGGGGTATTCGTAGGTGAGATAGGGGTATTCGTAGGTGAGATAGGGGTATTCGTAGGTGAGATAGGGGTATTTGTAGGTGAGATAGGGGTATTAGTAGGTGAGATAGAGGTATTAGTAGGTGAGATAGGGGTATTCATAGGTGAGATGGGGGTATTAGTAGGTGAGATTGGGGTATTAGTAGGTGAGATAGGGGTATTCGTAGGTGAGATGGGGGTATTAGTAGGTGAGGTTAGGGGTATTGGTAGGTGAGATTAGGGGTATTCGTAGGTGAGATTAGGGGTATTCGTAGGTGAGATTAGGGGTATTCGTAGGTGAGATAGGGGTATTAGTAGGTGAGATTAGGGGTATTAGTACGTGAGATTAGGGGTATTAGTACGTGAGATTAGGGGTATTAGTAGGTGAGATAGGGGTATTCGTAGGTGAGATTAGGGGTATTCGTAGGTGAGATAGGGGTATTAGTAGGTGAGATTAGGGGTATTAGTAGGTGAGATTAGGGGTATTAGTAGGTGAGATTAGGGGTATTAGTAGGTGAGATTAGGGGTATTAGTAGGTGAGATAGGGGTATTCGTAGGTGAGATTAGGGGTATTCGTAGGTGAGATTGGGGTATTCGTAGGTGAGATTGGGGTATTAGTAGGTGAGATGGGGGTATTCGTAGGTGAGATGGGGGTATTAGTAGGTGAGATTGGGGTATTAGTAGGTGAGAGAGGGGTATTAGTAGGTGAGAGAGGGGTATTAGTAGGTGAGATAGGGGTATTCGTAGGTGAGATGGGGGTATTCGTAGGTGAGATGGGGGTATTAGTAGGTGAGATTGGGGTATTAGTAGGTGAGAGAGGGGTATTAGTAGGTGAGAGAGGGGTATTCGTAGGTGAGAGAGGGGTATTCGTAGGTGAGATTAGGGGTATTCGTAGGTGAGATAGGGGTATTAGTAGGTGAGATTGGGGTATTAGTAGGTGAGAGAGGGGTATTAGTAGGTGAGAGAGGGGTATTAGTAGGTGAGAGAGGGGTATTAGTAGGTGAGATTAGGGGTATTCGTAGGTGAGATTAGGGGTATTAGTAGGTGAGATGGGGGTATTCGTAGGTGAGATGGGGGTATTCGTAGGTGAGATTGGGGTATTCGTAGGTGAGATGGGGGTATTAGTAGGTGAGATTGGGGTATTAGTAGGTGAGATTGGGGTATTAGTAGGTGAGAGAGGGGTATTAGTAGGTGAGATAGAAGAAGAAGAAGAAGAATATTCAATTATTGTCACATGTACTTTTTACAGCACAGCGAAATTTCTTCTTCGCATATCCCAATTAGGAAACTGGGGTCAGAGCGCAGGGTCAGCCAGCTTACAGCGCCCATGGAGCAGATAGGGTTAAGGGCCTTGCTCAAGGGCTCAACAGTGGCAACTTGCCGATGCTGGGGTTCGAACCCCCGACCTTCCGATCAGTAACCCAGAAACCCACAGCCTTAACCGATTGAGCCACCACTGCCACTATGGCAGTGTATGGCACTATCTCACCTACGAATACCCCTATGGCAGATAGGGGTATTCGTAGGTGAGATAGGGGTATTCGTAGGTGAGATAGGGGTATTCGTAGGTGAGATAGGGGTATTCTTAGGTGAGATAGGGGTATTCTTAGGTGAGATAGGGGTATTAGTAGGTGAGATAGGGGTATTAGTAGGTGAGATAGGGGTATTAGTAGGTGAGATGGGGGTATTAGTAGGTGAGATGGGGGTATTAGTAGGTGAGATGGGGGTATTAGTAGGTGAGATGGGGGTATCAGTAGGTGAGATAGGGGTATCAGTAGGTGAGATGGGGGTATTAGTAGGTGAGATGGGGGTATTAGTAGGTGAGATGGGGGTATTCGTAGGTGAGATAGGGGTATTCGTAGGTGAGATAGGGGTATTCGTAGGTGAGATAGGGGTATTCGTAGGTGAGATAGGGGTATTAGTAGGTGAGATAGGGGTATTAGTAGGTGAGATAGGGGTATCAGTAGGTGAGATGGGGGTATTAGTAGGTGAGATGGGGGTATTAGTAGGTGAGATGGGGGTATTAGTAGGTGAGATTGGGGTATTAGTAGGTGAGATAGGGGTATTCGTAGGTGAGATAGGGGTATTCGTAGGTGAGATAGGGGTATTCGTAGGTGAGATAGGGGTATTCGTAGGTGAGATAGGGGTATTTGTAGGTGAGATAGGGGTATTTGTAGGTGAGATAGGGGTATTAGTAGGTGAGATAGAGGTATTCATAGGTGAGATGGGGGTATTAGTAGGTGAGATTGGGGTATTAGTAGGTGAGATAGGGGTATTAGTAGGTGAGATGGGGGTATTAGTAGGTGAGGTTAGGGGTATTGGTAGGTGAGATTAGGGGTATTCGTAGGTGAGATTAGGGGTATTCGTAGGTGAGATTAGGGGTATTCGTAGGTGAGATAGGGGTATTAGTAGGTGAGATTAGGGGTATTAGTAGGTGAGATTAGGGGTATTAGTACGTGAGATTAGGGGTATTAGTAGGTGAGATAGGGGTATTCGTAGGTGAGATTAGGGGTATTAGTAGGTGAGATTAGGGGTATTCGTAGGTGAGATTAGGGGTATTAGTAGGTGAGATTAGGGGTATTAGTAGGTGAGATTAGGGGTATTAGTAGGTGAGATTAGGGGTATTAGTAGGTGAGATTAGGGGTATTAGTAGGTGAGATAGGGGTATTCGTAGGTGAGATTAGGGGTATTCGTAGGTGAGATTGGGGTATTCGTAGGTGAGATTGGGGTATTAGTAGGTGAGATGGGGGTATTCGTAGGTGAGATGGGGGTATTAGTAGGTGAGATTGGGGTATTAGTAGGTGAGAGAGGGGTATTAGTAGGTGAGAGAGGGGTATTAGTAGGTGAGATGGGGGTATTCGTAGGTGAGATGGGGGTATTCGTAGGTGAGATGGGGGTATTAGTAGGTGAGATTGGGGTATTAGTAGGTGAGAGAGGGGTATTAGTAGGTGAGAGAGGGGTATTCGTAGGTGAGAGAGGGGTATTCGTAGGTGAGATTAGGGGTATTCGTAGGTGAGATAGGGGTATTAGTAGGTGAGATTGGGGTATTAGTAGGTGAGAGAGGGGTATTAGTAGGTGAGAGAGGGGTATTAGTAGGTGAGATTAGGGGTATTCGTAGGTGAGATAGGGGTATTAGTAGGTGAGATTAGGGGTATTAGTAGGTGAGATGGGGGTATTCGTAGGTGAGATGGGGGTATTCGTAGGTGAGATGGGGGTATTCGTAGGTGAGATGGGGGTATTAGTAGGTGAGATTGGGGTATTAGTAGGTGAGATTGGGGTATTAGTAGGTGAGAGAGGGGTATTAGTAGGTGAGATAGAAGAAGAAGAAGAAGAATATTCAATTATTGTCACATGTACTTTTTACAGCACAGCGAAATTTCTTCTTCGCATATCCCAATTAGGAAACTGGGGTCAGAGCGCAGGGTCAGCCAGCTTACAGCGCCCATGGAGCAGATAGGGTTAAGGGCCTTGCTCAAGGGCTCAACAGTGGCAACTTGCCGATGCTGGGGTTCGAACCCCCGACCTTCCGATCAGTAACCCAGAAACCCACAGCCTTAACCGATTGAGCCACCACTGCCACTATGGCAGTGTATGGCACTATCTCACCTACGAATACCCCTATGGCAGATAGGGGTATTCGTAGGTGAGATAGGGGTATTCGTAGGTGAGATAGGGGTATTCGTAGGTGAGATAGGGGTATTAGTAGGTGAGATAGGGGTATTAGTAGGTGAGATAGGGGTATCAGTAGGTGAGATGGGGGTATTAGTAGGTGAGATGGGGGTATTAGTAGGTGAGATGGGGGTATTAGTAGGTGAGATGGGGGTATTAGTAGGTGAGATGGGGGTATTAGTAGGTGAGATAGGGGTATCAGTAGGTGAGATGGGGGTATTAGTAGGTGAGATGGGGGTATTAGTAGGTGAGATGGGGGTATTAGTAGGTGAGATGGGGGTATTAGTAGGTGAGATAGGGGTATCAGTAGGTGAGATGGGGGTATCAGTAGGTGAGATGGGGGTATTAGTAGGTGAGATGGGGGTATTAGTAGGTGAGATGGGGGTATTAGTAGGTGAGATGGGGGTATTAGTAGGTGAGATGGGGGTATTTGTAGGTGAGATGGGGGTATTAGTAGGTGAGATGGGGGTATTAGTAGGTGAGATGGGGGTATTAGTAGGTGAGATAGGGGTATTAGTAGGTGAGAAAGGGGTATCAGTAGGTGAGATAGGGGTATCAGTAGGTGAGCTGGGGGTATTAGTAGGTGAGATGGGGGTATTAGTAGGTGAGATGGGGGTATTAGTAGGTGAGATGGGGGTATTAGTAGGTGAGATGGGGGTATTAGTAGGTGAGATAGGGGTATTAGTAGGTGAGATAGGGGTATTAGTAGGTGAGATAGGGGTATTGGTAGTTAACAGATTCGGTGAGTGATGATGGTAGAATAATTATAAAGGTGTTGACTAAAACAACATGCATGAGGAATCACAAAGGAGTTTTCATGTTCTGCAATGGAAAAGTACTTGAACTTGTTACTTTTATCAGAAAGTAACGCTGTAATGTAACTGATTACGTTTTGAAGACAGTAATTTTGTAATGTAATTAGTTACTGTAAAAAGTAACGTCCCCCAACACTGCTCGTCAAACAGCTTTAAATAATCATTGAAATCACTGTGTTTGTTTATGGGGAGAACCATAATACATGCCATATGTGGTGCTACTGCTTTTATAAACCCTTTTATTCCATATTCAATGAAAACCAAAATCATTTTCAAACAATAAGTATGGTTAACTGTAAGTACTAATGGTTCTGAAGGCTCTTTCTCTTGCACACACTCACACACACACACACACACACACACAAACACACACACACACACACAGTACTAATTTTCTTGTTTTCTTTCTCTCTCTGTATCTCTCTCACTGTTTTTTTTTTTCCTGCTGGATTACAGTTCAGGCTTGTCTCCTCTCTACTCTCCGGTGAATTTCTGTGGGACGCCAATGAGTCAGAACCAGAAACGTATCCCAGACCTCTCCCTCAACACAATGATTGGTGAGTCATTTTGCTGCAGATGTAGATCTGCTTTGCGAGTATTATGGATGATTATGATTCTTGTGGTGAAATGTGGCGTAGACTTTTCCTCAGACAGTATGTTGCACATGACTGAAGTTGTCAGAGTGTAGTTGTTAGGGAATGTTTTAACACCATATTTAAGCCGGGAGTAAAGTGGAATCGTCCTCAGTCGCCTCATGCATCCCAAGAAGACCACACAGGGCCTCCATAAGACAAAATCTACACCCAGACCCTGGGGCACCTGGATGAGTCAGACAGAGGGCAGAGGGGGCATGGATCACTGGCTGCTCAGAAGCGGCATGTGTAGCTCGACAGAGAGAGGGAGAGAAAGAAAGAGAAAGAGAGAGAAAAGTTAGATATGCTCACCATCACATAATGTATAAGGTGACTGAATATTCAGTGCAGATTGCAAGCAGAGACTCCAGCAGGACTATGACAGCTTAACTAAAAGGGAGAACCAGAAGGATACACAGACTGGGGTTCTGGGGTTGAATCTCAAATAGCATTAAATGGAAAGCTAGTGGTCTTTTTAGGGTGTCCAATCCCTTATTACACACAAGATGTAGCACCCTTGATCAGGGATTAGAGAGGGAGTAAAGCAAAACTGATGGTTCAAAAGCAATTCACAGTGAATTAGAAACAATTACTAAGGAGACAAAAAGTAATTTATTTATTACTCATGATAAATCTCGTAATACCAATGTGGTGTATACCGCAATGCCACAAAGAAATGTAGCTACGTATGAGTACAGATATTTGTTGTGGGATTTAGTGGAGTAAAAGTAAAATAATAAGTATCCACTAATAAAACTACTTAAGTATAGTACAGGTGCAGTACATGAAATACTGTACTGTATGTACTTTACTACAATAACGAAGTAAACATGCTTAGTTACTTCACACATTGATTCAGACCCTGACGCAGTTTTTCTCCGTTAGTTCTCATCCTAGCTTGTTATTGTGAGGTGTGAAGAAAGCTGCGAATCCAGAGGAAGCCCACTGGGTCTTCCCACCCTTCCTACCCCATCCTAGGAACACGTGAAACTGACAGTACCACAAACTTATGATTAAACATGTGGTTCACAGCTTCATGCTCGCACATACACATTTCACAGGTCCTGAAGATATCTAGAAATATTCTATTTCAACTCTGTATGTTGCTGTGTCTCATTAACCGCAGCCTGTTAATAAGAACGACTCCCAACCTCCAGACTGCAAGGCTGCAAAAAACAAGACGTTATGCTGATGATTGGAAAAATGCATCATTTTATCTGAATTAATGTTTGCAGGTTGCTGTAACTCTGTGAAATATGTAAATCACTGGAGGCTGGATATTTTTAATAAACACTGTAGGTCTAACTTAAAACACGAAGCATTGCCTTGCTAAAACTCACCACAGCTGGAATGTCCTACACTACACCTTACACTGGCATATACAGTAGTTCTGTGGCTTCATGCTGTGAATTACATACAGTAGTAAATATTAATAGTACAGAATGTTCTTGTTGACTGTGACTTAGAAATCTGTTCTAATAGTATCAGTATGAAATGAATAAACTGTATACATTCTTAAATAAAAGAAGAGATTATTAATTACTGGAAGACGTTTGTAGTACAGATTAGAAGAACCCCTTTTCTTTCCTATTATTTCCTTCTCCAACTTGTTCTGGATAGACGTGCATTAAGCATATTATAAAGCCCATCATCATTTCTACAAGTCTGGCAGTTAGAAGGGTCTCTCCTCTCTCTCTCTCTCTCTCTCTCTCTCTCTCTCTCTCTCTCTCTCTCTCTCTCTCTCTCCCTCACCTCTGTCCACAATGGTCTCTGTTCTCTCTAAATCTTTTTGTGGCCCAACACTGATAACCTCCTCAGAGATGGAGGACTCTTTTATCTCCTTCATATTTTTCAGCATTGTTACAGGACTGATGCTTCCTGCCATTTGCCCTAATGTTACAGGAGGTGTGTGTGTGTGTGTGTGTGTGTGTGATCATTATCACATTTACAGTGGTGTGAAAAACTATTTGCCCCCTTACTGATTTCTTATTCTTTTGCATGTTTGTCACACTTAAATGTTTCTGCTTATCAAAAACCGTTAACTATTAGTCAAAGATAACATAATTGAACACAAAATGCAGTTTTTAAATGAAGGTATACGTTATTAAGGGAGAAAAAAAACTCCAAATCTACATGGCCCTGTGTGAAAAAGTGATTGCCCCCCTTGTTAAAAAATAACTTAACTGTGGTTTATCACACCTGAGTTCAATTTCTGTAGTCACCCCCAGGCCTGATTACTGCCACACCTGTTTCAATCAAGAAATCACTTAAATAGGAGCTACCTGACACAGAGAAGTAGACCAAAAGCACCTCAAAAGCTAGACATCATGCCAAGATCCAAAGAAATTCAGGAACAAATGAGAACAAAAGTAATTGAGATCTATCAGTCTGGTAAATGTTATAAAGCCATTTCTAAAGCTTTGGGACTCCAGCGAACCACAGTGAGAGCCATTATCCACAAATGGCAAAAACATGGAACAGTGGTGAACCTTCCCAGGAGTGGCCGGCCGACCAAAATTACCCCAAGAGCGCAGAGACGACTCATCCGAGAGGCCACAAAAGACCCCAGGACAACATCTAAAGATCTGCAGGCCTCACTTGCCTCTATTAAGGTCAGTGTTCACGACTCCACCATAAGAAAGAGACTGGGCAAAAACGGCCTGCATGGCAGATTTCCAAGGCGCAAACCACTTTTAAGCAAAAAGAACATTAAGGCTCGTCCCAATTTTGCTAAAAAAACATCTCAATGATTGCCAAGACTTTTGGGAAAATACCTTGTGGACCGACGAGACAAAAGTTGAACTTTTTGGAAGGTGCGTGTCCCGTTACATCTGGCGTAAAAGTAACACAGCATTTCAGAAAAAGAACATCATACCAACAGTAAAATATGGTGGTGGTAGTGTGATGGTCTGGGGTTGTTTTGCTGCTTCAGGACCTGGAAGGCTTGCTGTGATAGATGGAACCATGAATTCTACTGTCTACCAAAAAATCCTGAAGGAGAATGTCCGGCCATCTGTTCGTCAACTCAAGCTGAAGCGATCTTGGGTGCTGCAGCAGGACAATGACCCAAAACACACCAGCAAATCCACCTCTGAATGGCTGAAGAAAAACAAAATGAAGACTTTGGAGTGGCCTAGTCAAAGTCCTGACCTGAATCCTATTGAGATGTTGTGGCATGACCTTAAAAAGGCGGTTCATGCTAGAAAACCCTCAAATAAAGCTGAATTACAACAATTCTGCAAAGATGAGTGGGCCAAAATTCCTCCAGAGCGCTGTAAAAGACTCGTTGCAAGTTATCGCAAACGCTTGATTGCAGTTATTGCTGCTAAGGGTGGCCCAACCAGTTATTAGGTTCAGGGGGCAATTACTTTTTCACACAGGGCCATGTAGGTTTGGATTTTTTTTCTCCCTAAATAATAAAACCCCTCATTTAAAAACTGCATTTTGTGTTTACTTGTGTTATCTTTGACTAATAGTTAAATGTGTTTGATGATCAGAAACATTTTGTGTGACAAACATGCAAAAGAATAAGAAATCAGGAGGGGGGCAAATAGTTTTTCACACCACTGTATTATCTTTAATCTATCTCTGTGTATTCTTGTCGCTGACTAGTAAATGGAAACCCATTAGCAGCATATGGATTTTTTTTGCTGTTCAATTCAAACCAGGACTTTTGATCGTGCAGAATAACAGAACACAGTTATGAGAGTTAAAAAAAATAAAAAAATCCCTTCTCCATATAATCCACTGCAACACTATTGTACTTATCCCAGTTATTCAGAAAGTTAAAAAGTTTTTAGTATGCATGAGCCACAATCAGATTCACATCTTCACTTCTGAAACTTTGGCCTCCCAGGAACTCCTTTAATGGCCCAAATATGTGGAAATGGCTTGGAGCGAGGTCTGGTCCGTACGGGGGATGTGGCGATAATTCCCAGCCGAGCTCCTGTAATGTGCAAGTGGTCTCTGAGTGATTGTGTGTACAGTTCCCATAGACAGATGCGCCTCTTCAGACGTGGATCAGGTGTTCCATTTGCTGAATGTTCACGACTGCCATGGGCTCTGAGCCGCCTCGACCGGGATCGTCATTTATGGATGCACACATCGTGCAAATGTTTTATTGTGTCTAAGAGTCTCATCACTATGTTTTGCTTGAAGTGTTCAGTAAAGTGTTGATTTTTACGGCAGGGTTTATGAGAATTTTTCTTATTTATGAGGAATTTATTCATCCTGGTTTGATTTGAACGCATTTATCTACCCGTCTATCTATACATACATACACACACTGCGTTACGAAGTTGTACACACTAATATTTTGTAGACTACCTTTAGCTTTACATTTACATTTAGGCATTTAGCAGATGCTCTTATCCAGAGCGACTTACATTTTTATCTCATTATACATCTGAGCAGTTGAGGGTTAAGGGCCTTGCTCAAGGGCCCAACAGTGGCAACTTGGTGGTTGTGGGGTTTGAACCTGGGATCTTCCGAACCGTAGTCCAATGCCTTAACCACTGCTTTAATCACGGCATTGGCATTGCTTTGAAACACATACACATCATCACATCTTTTACTTCCACTCGCTGTCATTCTATTTTTGATTGAGATCTTGTTCAAAGTCTAACCAGCACATGCCAAAGACTTTCCATGTGGTTCACGCTTGAATCCGATGAATCTTTCTCCTGGAATATCCCTGTGCCGTCAGTGAGGGGGAAAAATCCATTAATGATTGTAGAAAATTCAAGGACTGAAGGATGAGAAGCTGCGAATCTCAGTAGTGAATTTTATTTTTACACTCGTTTCCATTTATTGCTTTTCATTGAGGCAGCGATCTCACACACACTCTCTCTCTCTCACACACACACGCACACACACTCTCATACACACACACTCTCATACATACACACACACACACACACACACACACACACACACACACACACACACACTTAGCTCATCTCAGCTCTTTCTCTCCTGCCAGCAGTAAAAGACACATAAATAAACTTCATAACAAGTCACAAGTGAAAAGTCTTACGGTTGGATTGCAAACCTTCTCAAACTTGAGTGCCTGAAGCACCAGATTCCAATGAGTGATCCATGTGTCAGCATCTTTCATGCAGTCGAGCCACTGGAACTGAGTGTGATCTGAACAGAGGGTGAAGGGCACTTCAGTGAGTAGTAGTGGAGAGCGAGACCTGCCCCCTTGATGGACAGACACTTCTTATTAATGGTGCTGTATTTTCTCACTCACAGAGAAACCACCACTTGAGACAAAACAACCCCTAGGCCTCTGTCCGATGTACCTGTACTGTCACCAGACACTGGCACCATCCAATAGCACATTTTAAGGAGTTTGAAGTGGTCAATTTGAAGCGCATTGCTTAGATCAGTTTGTCTAATTTTTTTATCGCTTCTCTGTTTGACCTTAAAAAGTTCTTAATGACCACTTGGGAAGTAATTCATGAACTAGATACTGTAGTAGTAAAACAAGCACTTTATCCTCCCGGTGTGTATTCCCTAAGCCTTTTATACAGCAGGGAATGATGTTCTTAAACATATAGAAATTTCTCCTTTGTTAATTGACCTGGTGGGTGGAGTTGCACTCAGTTCAAGAATGTTTTGAGTTAAAACTTTTAATTTTCCATGATGACACCTACAGTAGGATGCCATGGAGCTTGCTTCAATAGGATAATTCAACACTGTGGAAAACCCTGTGGAGACCGAGTTACAAGTTACATTGTGAATGAACCTCCAAATTAACTACCTCCATCTACATATGGTAACCGCTTGTACGGAACAATTTAATCCTTTAATTTTAAACATTCATAAAGTTTGAGATAAACATAAGCCTGACATAAACCATGTGGCTTGTTCACTATGTGCAGACATATTGTGTAGCGGCTATGCTACTGGGTATCTCGTGGCGAAGTATACCATAACAAGCGCAAAGCAATGCTCATCTGCAGTCTGATGTAATGGCCCAGTGAAGTACATGCAATTTTTTGGAAGCGGAACTTCAATGGCAATGGGCGCAAGGGTGCATTTGGTACAGCTCGGGCATTTGCCAACTGATATTTGCTACATTTTGCACATCATTTGCGCACATCATTGTAAATGCCTGGCCAATAAAACCACGCCATGAGATGGTTTAGTGTTTTATCAACTCCTATCAACATTTCCTGGAGGGTTTTTGGGATCAGCAACCATGTTACTTCCTCTTTATTTTATTCACAGTCTTTTTCGTTTATTTCTTTCCAGCAAGGCACCAAAAACACACATTGACTCCCTCTTTCAGCTTTGCACAACCCAGCTTAACTTCTGCAATGGAAAAACATCTTTCTCCTGCCAGCACAAGAAGATACAAACTTCACATCAGGCCACACGTGGAAAGCATCATGTTTCAACTTTGTCCCCGCTGCCACTGCATAGTCATCCAGAACATTCAGGTCATCAGCTGACTTTATTTTATTGGCACAGGTCTAAACCTGACCAACTGAAGCAAAGCCAGATCACAACACCACCTCTTGAGGCTTGTACTGTACAGTCGGCACTGTGCATGATGGGGCAGCATTTCATGTAATTCCATTCTTACCCTAATGCACCTGTCAGTTCAGAATAGGGTCAATCTGGCCGAATCAGACTTTTTCCATTGTCCAATCGTTATCTTTCTAGCAAATTGAAGTCTGTCTTTATAATTAGTCTCACTAACAAGTGATTAAAAGTGTTTTCTTATGGACACACAGCTATTTAGTCCCAATCCATTGAGTTCTTATCATGCGGAAATGCTTTAACTATTAAACATATATCTGTGATTTCTACTGTTGATTTATCTTTTAATGTAACTTTACCAAGTTTAAGAGATCTCTGATCATGGTCATTTATGTTTATTCTATGACAAAATTTCTTCTATAAAGATAATGTGTCACCCCCATCCTTTCAGGTTGCAATAATGTCTTGGGGTTTCATCAATCGCTTTAGTTCTTGACTTTGGTTAATACGAGGTGGTATCAAAAAGTATAGAGATTTGCGCACCCCAAATCTGGTGGCTTTTGCTGTATGTCCTCCCTCAGACACTTCAGAAAACCTGACAGTATAATTCCCTGTAGCAGTCTGGCCCTTGAGATGAATTCTCGATACACAATGCGGCAAATGTTGAAAACGACGATGAGCACGCACATGATCAAGTTGCCAACATGTCTCGCTTTTTCAGTCATTTAGATGCTCTTCCACTGCGAAGTCTGTTGCTTCGTCTTAATATCATGCCCATACACCCAAGTTTTGTCCCCAGTAATGATCTCTTCAGCATGAAGAACATGTCATCCACGACATGCTGACGGAGTTCTTGGCAGACTTCGACACGATGCGTCAGCCGTCACGGTGGGTCAGCAGCCTGGGGCAGCAACATGGCGCATATTCAAATCACACTTGAGGATTTCCTGGACTGTTACGTATGACACACTGACAGCAGTGTTGTGGTTTGTTCTCTGATGATCATCATGCACAGGTTGCCAAATGTTTTCAACATTTTCACTCGTTGAATCTCTTCCTGATCTGTCACAATCTTCCAGTGATATTCTTATGCTCTTGAAGCACGGATGGCACTACAACCATCTCAAACAACTCATTGCAGCGTTGCCATAAACTTGCCAAATTACGTCAAATGTCTGTGTGTCTCAGAATTTTACGTTTGCTCTCTGGTCTACCTTGCTGTTTATGATGCTATTATCGCTAAGTTGGTAAAGCACATTTTCAGAATAGCACCAGCTGCACAGCTTCTGATATGCGTAGGACGATGTCTTTTGGCACACTGACTTATGAAGGTCGTTGTTTCTTGTGACTGTGCGTGCAGCCATGTGCTGCAATCTGTTGGTGTTGTTCAAAACTGGTCTTGAAACGTTTTGATACCACCTTGTATGTTGACTGAATAACACTTTTTTTCAGAACCACGGGATACGTCTTCCACATTGACTGTTCAAGAAGTGAGAAGCTACTCACCGCATTAGTTAGGGTTAAAAAATTTGAAACATATTAATCCCTGCAGTAATTATCTAGTCATAATTAAAATGCTCACAATTATTTGCTGATTTTAATAAATTTGTATGTGTGGAATGGTGCCAAATGGAAATTAGATATTATTATTATATAATGTTCAGATGATATTTCGTTAACATCAAGTGTAGCTTTAAGCCCTATCCTGTAATGTTATAAATCTGTTGTACTATGCTGAAATTTTCTGGAGCATCCCTCATTTCTTTATGGAACTTTATGTAGCTGAAATTACACTAATTGGAACAAATATCTTACTGTGTACCGATACCGACCACTCAGCATCACCAGTATATCACCAGTATATACTAATCACCGGTCTGATCGTCTGTCATCATTTGCATCTGGTTCTTTTTGGTTCATCCCTTACATTAGATGAAACCAAACAAAAACCATTCCTTTGAGACTGGTCAGATAGAGGGACTGGACTTAAATTGAGAACCAAAAAGTGCTTAAGGAAACCTGGAGAACTATTCGAGACTATATTAAGAATATTTTTTTTCCTCCTTAACTCCTAAAGCATTGCTTTTATTTGTTTGTATTTATAATTGAATATTCAATAAAAAGTTATTAGCAAAATAAAATATACAAGAAAAATCTGGGCCTTTGGAAAAAAATATGCTGAAATTAGGGGTGGCTCAAGACTTTCAAGACTTTTGCACAGTACTGTAGTTCTCTTTCTATCTCTCTCTTAGAAGCACTTTGTGATAATGAATTCACCGAAGGCCCACTTGCTTTTCACATTCGTGACAGTCTGCTCCACATTACAAACTGAAAAAAAATAATAAAATCATATGCCTTGTGAATGATGAGTGAAGAATGATGAAGATAATCAAGGCCGAGTTCATTTTCAGGAGTTTAGATGAAATCATTTTCATATCCGATTAGTCCCCTTTGTCATGTGGAGTGGTGTGGGATGGTGTCTTATTTCAGGAACAGGATTAGGTCAGACAAGACTAGAACAGATGCAATGTTATATCAGATGTCGATCAGACAGACAGATGCCATGTGTATTCAAATGTGGCGTTCGGTCAGATTCCTTGCTAAATTAAACATACTTTTAGATCAGAACTACCATCATGTGAAGCAGTGTAACAGCAGTTTTAGGTCATCTGTCATGTAAGGTCAGATGCTTAGTCTGAACAGATAGTGTTGGATCACAAGCTATTTTACATCAATAAAGTGTTGGATACTGAAATAGATCAAATCAGAACATCTTTCAAATTAAGTGGCGTTAGATCATACTCGGTGTGAGACCAGCCATTGTGTTACAGTAGATCTGATGTTGTGGCAGATTAGATCAGATGCATTGTAGGATCAAAGGTAGTGTTGGATCAGACATAGTGTTAGACATAAGGAACAACCAGACACAGTGTGTGATAAAACAATGTGTTAGATCAGACACAAATGAAAACTAGACAAAGTGTTCAGGCACCAAGTTAGATACTAGTGTGAACCAGACATACCATACCATACCACTTTATTTCTAAAGCACTTTAAAACAACAGCAAAGTTGACCAAAGTGCTGTACAAAAGTCAACATTTAGGCCATAAAACAGCAGGGTAAATCGATAATATAAAATAATAAAAATAAATAAATTAAAAAATACATTAAAAAAATTTAAATGATGGTAACAAGAAAAGAAGCAACTAAGAACATAGCGAACCAAATAACATACTTCTAATAATAATAGTCATAAAAAATAATGATAATAAAAGTAGCAGCAAGAAATAAAACACAAAACATCTCAATAAAAATACTTCACACTGGGTTGAAGGCCAGAGAGTAGAAATGAGTTTTTAAACGAGATTTAAAAACAGCCACTGAGGGAGCTTGTCGAATGAGTAAGGGTAACTCATTCCATAGATGAGGAGCAGCTACTGAAAAGGCTCGATCACCTCGAAGTTTGCATCGGGATTTTGGAATTTGGAGAAGCAACTTGTCAGTAGACCTGAGGGAGCGAGATGGAACATATGGGTGCAGCAATTCCACCAGATAGGCAGGGGCAAGACCATTTAAACACTTAAATACAAATAAAAGAATTTTAAAACGGATCCGAAAATACACTGGAAGCCAGTGAAGGGAAGCCAAGATTGGGGTAATATGCTCCCGTCTGCCTGTACCAGTTAAAAAACGAGCTGTGCCATTTTGCACCAACTGTAGGCGAGCCATAGTGGTATGGTTGATTCCGAAGAATAAAGCATTACAGTAGTCAAGACGAGAGGTTATAAAAGCATGGACAACCGATTCCAGATCCCGCCTTGACAATATAGGCTTAATCTTTGCTACTCACCTCAAATGGAAAAAACTGGATTTTACAACAGCATTTACTTGACTATCCATTTTTAGAGTAGGATCCATTTTAATACCCAAATTTGTAATCATGGCTTTCTCAAATGGGGCCAAGGAGGAGAGGTCAAAGCGAGGAGATTGGCGGGAGCCATTGGATCTAAACAACATAACTTCGGTCTTTCCCTCATTGACATTCAAGAAATTAAACGCCAACCATCTTTTAACATCAACAAGGCAGTCCAGAAGAAGCTTGACAGAACATGCACCACTGTGCTTTAATGGGAGGTAAACCTGACAGTCATCTGCATAAAAATGAAAGGAGATGTTATATTTCCGGAAAATAGCTCCAAGTGGGAGCAAATACAAGGAAAATAAACGTGGACCAAGAATGGAGCCCTGTGGTACCCCCCAAGGAAGGGCAGCAGATTTGGAAGTGAAACCATCTACACTGACACAGAAGGTTCTATCAGAGAGGTAGGACCTAAACCACTGCAAAGCTGAGCCTGTAATGCCCACCCACTGTTCCAACCTGGATAAAAGAATCTCATGGTCTATGGTGTCGAAAGCCGCTGTTAAATCTAAAAGCACAAGTAGTACAGAGTCCCCGGAGTCGGTTGCTAAGAAAATGTCATTAAAAACTCTTCGAAGAGCAGACTCAGTACTGTGGCGAGTTTTAAACCCAGACTGAAAAACTTCCAAAATTGCCTGTTCATCAAGGAAGGGCTGCAATTGCAAATGGACAATTTTTTCCAGGAGTTTGGCCAAAAAAGGTAGCTTGGAGATTAACAAAACAGAAGGATCCAGGCCAGACTTTTTTAGCATGGGTTGCACCACAGCATGTTTAAATTTTTTCGGCATCACACTAGAAATTAAACTGCTATTGATAATAGCAAGAATAAAAGGACCCAAAATGGGGAAAACTTCCTTAACAAAATTAGGAGGGGTAATATCAGAAGCGGAGCCAGATGGCTTACTACAGGAAACCAGATCCCCTAAAAAAGTAAGGGAGACAGGCTCAAAATGCTCGAACACATTCATACAAGGTCTTAAAATTGGTGGGTCGCTAACAGATGGTAAAATAAGGGACTTGATGTGTTTAACCTTATCCATAAAATAGTGAAGAAATTCATCACAGGTTTCCATAGAAGCCTTCAAAGGGACAGGTTCATGAGCATTAAGAACAGAGTTCAATGTGTTAAAAAGAACACGAGAGTCATGAGAATTAGAAACAATAAGATCAGAAAAAAATTTTGTTTTAGCGGCTTTCACAGCTTTTTGATAATGACACCAGCTTCCTCTTAACATTTCCAATGACACATGTAACCTGTCCTTTTTCCACCTCCGTTCAGCTCTCCGGCATTCCCTTCTAGCAGCACGGGTGACATCATTTAGCCATGGCTCTGATTTAGCCTTTGATCGTCTGATTTTTAAGGGGAATCCAATGCGATTTGACATGCAGAATCAAACTGGAATATTAGCTCCTCAGTGCTGAGCGACGCCGAGGATTGTAAATCCCAGTCACAAGTGAAAATTGCAGAAAAATGAGTGGCGGAGGTGGGATTAAAGACACGGCAGTGACGAACCGAATCACACGATTTAACAGGTTGAGAAAAAGGTACAAAATCAAATAAAACAGGCATATGGTCTGAAAACACAGCATCCCCAATTTCCACATTGAGGACAGATAAGCCACGAGACACACACAAGATCCAATGTGTGCCCACATTTCTGAGTGGGACCATTGACAGACTGAATAAAGTTAAAAGAGTCCACTAAATCTAAAAAGTCCTTTACCAGAGTCTTGTCAGGACAGCACACATGAATATTAAAATCCCCAACAATTACCACTTGATCATATCTAGGCATAAATTCAGCCAAGAAATCAGCAAAGTCACTTAAGAAGTCCTTATTGTACTTAGGCGGCCGGTAGATTACAGCACACAGCAGTGCAGGAGACTGGGCCAGCTCAAAAAGGCTTATTTCAAAGCTGGAGAAAAAGACCGGGAGAAACAACTGTTTACAGACAAACGTCGATTTAAAAACAGTAGCTAGACCTCCTCCACGACCAGAGGACCGCGGAGAATTTAAATACCTGCAATCACACGGCAGGAGTTCAGAGATCGCGCCAGGAGAAAGCCAGGTTTCAGTCACACAGAGGAAATCCAATTCCTGTGAGGTAAAAAACTCCTTTAAGATAAACGTTTTGTTCATTACGGATCTGGCGTTTACCAGGCCCATCCTGATGGGAGCCGGAGCTGATACAGCAGTAGCGAGGGGAGCGCGCGCCAGAGGCCGCAGATTCTGGAGATTCACTCCTGGCTGGCGCAGGTAAAGTGGGCGGGGTCGCGGTGTTTCACTCCACTGATCCGAGCCAGAAACAGGCACTAACCATGAGTCGACCTCATCACAGAATCGCCAGGAAACAGAGAGGCGAGTACTCGATCCATGTTGAGCCAGAAAAGCCTTCAACTTCACTAATCGCCCGCCGCATTTACCTCGGCGCCTGTGACGCTTTCTCCGGCGAGGTGAGCGTGGGGCCCGGTAGAGGAAAGCCCCGATAACAGTCGTGGGAAAGAAACACGTACTTCATTGTCAAATTGCCCCCAATCCACTGCAGACCAACGAAGATTCAGTAGTGATTGGCGATCATACACCAGTAGTGAGAAGATATTTTGTGAAGCTAAAAGTAATAATAAACACACAAGTAAGACAGACGACAGACGGCAAGCCACAAACACTGGCGCCATCTTCTTTTTCCTCATGGTGTTGGATCAGACACAAAGGTGTACCACACAAATTGTTAGAACAGGTATAGTGTTAGATCAGTCATGAGGGTGAACCAGACACAGTGGTAGATCAGTCAGTGTTAAACCAGACATGAGGGTGAACCAGACATTGTATTAGATCAAACACATTGTTAGACGAGACACGTTGGCAAAGCAAACTCGATGTTAATCTCAGACAGTGTTCAATTAGACACAAGACAAACTGCTAAATCATGTTTCTAAATCACATGGTAAGTTAGACTAGTTAAACATAACTACTAGTTAAACATAATGCTTTTACTAGGTCTAGGTTTTGGACTATAACTTTTAAACCCTACTCAGTGTTTTCATGAGATATGTGGTTAATGCAGTTCATTCCCTTTTTTTTTATCTATTTAGTTTCACTTTAAGTTCTTGTCCATTGAGATTCCAGTATGGAAATGTCTTAACAAAAACCCCTCTTTCCCCCCCTCTCAGGTCCCACTCTGATCTCAGGTGTTGATCCCCCTGTATCCATGGTGGGGCAGCAGGAGGTACAGCTGAAGTTCCTACTGACAGGGCTGTTGTCTGGTTTGCCGCTGCCACCCTTTGCACTGCGCATGTGTCCACCTTTAACAACTAAAAATATCCAGCACTACCAGCCGCTGCTGGCCGTGGGTGAGTACTAACCACAGTAGCAAATTAGTTTATATTATCATCTGTATACAGTACATTATGGCACAACTGTGTGCGAGACCATGCTGCATAAAAGACAGTCCTGAGGCTTTATAAACTATATCTCTACATACAAGGGCAGACAGTACCACATGTGTGAGACATATAAACTCACCTGACTGTATGAATATGTACACAGTACAGCCAGAGGAGCATCTGCACATACTTCTTCTTCTTTGTCTTTGTCTTTCGGCTGATTTTGACACAGCGAATCATCTGCCTCCATCTAACCCGATCATCTGCATCCTCTTCTCTCACACCAACTAACTTCATGTCCTCTCTCACTGCATCCATAAATCTCCTCTTTGGTCTTCCTCTAGACCTCCTGCCTGGCAGTTCCAACCTCAGCATCCTTCTACCGATATATTCACCATCTCTCCTCTGAACATGTCCAAACCACCTCAATCTGGCCTCTCTGACTTTATCTCCAAAAGATCTAACATGGGTTGTCCCTCTGATGAACTCATTCTTGATCCTATCCATCCTTGTCACTCCCAAAGAGAACCTCAACATCTTCAGCTCTGCTACCTCTAGCTCTGCCTCCTGTCTTTTCTTCAGTGCCACTGTCTCTAAGCCGTTGAGCATCGCTGGTCTCACCACTGTGCTGTACACCTTTCCTTTCATTCTCGCTGATACTCTTTTATCGCACAAGACACCCGACACTTTTCTCCACCCATTCCAACCTGCCTGTACTCGTCTCTTCACCTCCTTTCCACACTCTCCGTTGCTCTGGACCGTTGACCCTAAGTACTTAAAATCCTGCACCTTTTTTACCTATGCTCCCTGTAGCCTCACCGTTCCTCTTGGGTTCCTCTCATTCACACACATGTATTCCGTGTTGCTGCGGCTAACCTTCATTCCTCTGCTTTCCAGAGCGTACCTCCACCTCTCCAAATTTTCCTCCACCTGTTCCCTGCTCTCGCTACAAAGCACAATGTCATCTGCAAACATCATAGTCCATGGAGACTCCTGTCTAACCTCATCTGTCATCCTGTCCATCACCAGAGCAAACAAAAAGGGGCTTAGAGCCGATCCTTGATGCAGACCCACATCCACCTTGAACTCTTCTGTCACACCTACAGCACATCTCACCACTGTCTTAGCACCCTCATACATGTCCTGCACCACTCTAACATACTTCTCTTCCACTCCAGACTTCCTCACACACCACCACAGCTCCTCTCTCGGCACCCTGTCGTACGCCTTCTCTAAATCTACAAAGACACAATGCAACTCTTTATTACCTTCTCTGTACTTCTCCACCAGCATCCTCAAGGCAAATACTGCATCGGATGTACTCTTTCTAGGCATGAAACCATATTGCTGCTCACAAATTCTCACCTCTCCCCTTAACCGAGCTTCCACTACTCTTTCCCACAGCTTCATTGTATGGCTCATTAGCTTTATGCCTCTGTAATTGCCACAGCTCTGCACATCTCCCTTGTTCTTAAAAATCGGCACCAATACATTTCTCCTCCATTCCTCTGGAATCCTCTCACTCTCCAAGATCTTGTTAAACAAACTAGTCAGAAACTCTACTTCCACCTCTCCTAAGCACTTCCACACTTCCACAGGTATGTCATCAGGACCAACAGCCTTTCCACTCTTCATCCTCTTCAACGCCCTTCTCACCTCACTTTTACTAATATTTGCTACTTCCTGCTCCACAATAGTCACCTCTTCTACTCTTTGTTCTCTTTCGTTTTCCTCATTCATCAACTCCTCAAAGTACTCCTTCCATCTTCCCATCACCCTCCTGGCATCTGTCAGTACATTTCCATCTCTATCTTTAATCACTCTAACCTGCTGCACATCCTTCCCATCTCTATCTTTCTGCCTCGCCAACCTGTACAGATCCACCTCTCCCTCCTTACTGTCCAGCCTAGCATACAAGTCCTCATATGCTCTTTGTTTGGCGTTTGCCACTTCTACCTTCACCTCACGCTGCATCTCCCTGTACTCCTGTCTACTCTCTTCAGTCCTCTCAGTGTCCCACTTCTTCTTGGCTAGCCTCTTTCCCTGTATACACTCCTGGACTTCCTCATTCCACCACCAAGTCTCCTTGTCCCCTTTTCCCTTACCTGATGATACACCAAGTACCCTCTTACCTGTCTCCCTGATCACTTTGGCTGTAGTTGTCCAGTCAACTGAAAGCACCTCCTGACCACCCATAGCTTGTCTCAACTCCTCCCTGAAGACTACACAACATTCTTCCTTTCTCAGCTTCCACCACTTTGTCCTCTGCTCTGCCTTTGTCCTCTTCACCTTCCTCACCACCAGGGTTATTTTACACACCACTATTCTGTGTTGTCTGGCTACACTCTCCCCTACCAACACCTTGCAGTCACTGATCTCTTTCAGATTATAACGTCGACACAAGAGTGTAGTCCACCTGAGTGCTCCTGCCTCCGCTCTTATATGTCACCCTATGTTCCTGCCTCCTCTGGAAGAAAGTATTTACTACTGCCATTTCCATCCTCTTTGCAAAGTCCACCACCATCTGTCCTTCTACATTCCTGTCCTGAAGACCAAACTTGCCCATCACATTTTCATCATCTCTGTTCCCTTCCCCAACATGTCCATTGAAGTCCGCACCAATCACCACTCTCTCACGTCTGGGGATGCTCTGCATCACTTCATCTAACTCACTCCAGAATTTCTCCTTCTCTTCTAACTCTCATCCTACCTGTGGAACCACTAACAACATTGAACATCACACCATCAATTTCCAGCTTCAGACTCATCACCCTATCTGATACTCTCTTCACCTCTAGAACATTCCTTACAAACTCCTCTTTCAGAATAACTCCTACTCCATTTCTTTTCCTATCCACACCATGGTAAAACAATTTGAACCCTGATCCTAAGCTTCTAGCTTTGCTACCTTTCCACCTGGCCCCCTGGACACACAGTATATCCACCTTCCTTCTCTGCATCATATCAACCAACTCTCTTCCCTTCCCTGTCATGGTCCCAACATTCAAGGTACTAACTATCTAAAATCAGAAATCATGATTGCAAATGTCCTTCCAAATATGGAAATAGCTGTAGTAATGCTGCCAATTTTTGTAATAATTTTTTTTGTTTCTGGGGCTCTCGTGGACCACACAGACTGTTCAAAGGAATAATCGAAATCTGTCCTTCATTGATGGAGTGGTTTAGCCTATGGGTAGAATATGATAAAGTAATATATCATGATTTTCAAAGGCATTTCTTTGGTACATCAGTACAGTAGTGTTGCATTAAGAGAAAAATGTTGATACTTTAGTCAATGGCTACAATTTTTTAAAATTACATTTATGGCAAGTTATATTTTCACTCTCGACACAAATATGGGTTGCCAGATAGATTGATAGGGTGCAGTGAAAAAATTATTCACCACCTTCCTGATTTTTATTTGCATATTTGTCCCACTTGAATGATTGAGATCATCAAACGAATTTTTATGTTACACAAAGATAACTCAAGTGAATTCAATTCAATTCAATTAAATTTTATTTGTATAGCGCTTTTAACAATTGACATTGTCTCAAAACAGCTTTACACAATCAAAAGAATTATTTAAGTTTGTATGGAATGTGAATGTGTATGAATCAAAATGTTCAGATATTCCCTGGTGAGCAAGCCCGAGGGCGACAGTGGCAAGGAAAAACTCCCTGAGACGGTAATAGGAAGAAACCTTGAGAGGAACCAGACTCGACAGGGAACCCATCCTCATCTGGGTGAAACAGATAGCAGGAAATGATCTGCATTTATACAGTGTTAAGTGTTAGGTTCAGCTATAATAGTTGATGTTAATTGATGTTATAATACTTGATGTAAAATGGAGTCCAGTAGTTATTCGAGACTCAGATAGACTTGTAGAAAGTTCCAGTCCTGAACTATCGAATTGTCAAGTCCTCAGAGAAACAGCTGACCACACCAGTCGAGGCCAGAACCATCTTCTAAGTATAGAGAATCATCCGCAGACACATCCTAAAGAGACACACGGGGCATCCATGCGATGAGACCTCCAACCAGAAACCGGGCACCAGGATGGATCAGACAGGTCCGGAGGGCAGAGGGAGTCTGGATCACTGGCAGCTCAGGAACCACATGTGTAGCTCGACAGAGAGAGAGAGAGAAAGAGTGAAAGGGGGAGACAGGGGGAGAGAGGAAAGAGAAAGAGGGGGAGGAAGAGAAGAGGAGGAGAGATTGCAATTAGGTATGGTCACAGTCACAATGTCTAATGTGAATGTATATTTACTGTAGAGTGCAAGCAGGGACTCCGGCAGGACTAACTATGACAGCATAACTAAAAGGGAGAGCCAGAAGGAAACACAAACATGAGGGCTCCCTGAGATGTAAAGCAAACAATCACCTCACCGTCAACAAACCTGAGTGACCAAATGAGACTGAGGAAGACAGCATCTAAACATACCAGTTCACCATAATACTCTACATCCATGAGTCCCCCAGATCTGCTCCTTTACCTTATGGCAAATCTATTTATAAAATGCTTGGTTAAATAAATAGGTTTTTAGCCTAGACTTAAACACTGAGACTGTGTCTGAGTCCCGAACACTATTTGGAAGACTATTCCATAATTTTGGGGCTTTGTAAGAAAAAGCTCTGCCCCCAGCTGTAGTTTTCATAATACGCGGTACTGATAAGCAGCCTGCATCCTTTGACCGAAGTAGGCGTGGCGGATCGTAAGACACTAGCAGTTCGCTCAGATACTGCGGCGCGAGACCATTTAATGCCTTATATGTCAAGAGTAGTATTTTAAAATCAATGCGAAATTTCACAGGGAGCCAATGCAGTGAAGATAGGATAGGGGTGATGTGCTCATATCTTCTGGTTCTAGTGAGGACTCTCGCTGCTGCATTTTGGACTAGCTGAAGCTTGTTTATGCACCTAACTGAACAACCAGACAGTAAGGCATTACAATAGTCTAACCTAGAAGTGATAAAAGCATGAACTAGTTTTTCTGCATCATTTAGCGACAATATATTTCTTATTTTGGCGATATTTCTAAGATGAAAGAATGCTATCCTGGTGATATTATCTACATGAGCTTCAAATGAAAGGCTGGAATCTATAATCACGCCGAGGTCTTTTACTGTTGCACTTGACGGAACAGAAAGGCCATCTAAAGTTACGGTGTGATCTAAGATTTTACTTCTAGCTGTATGCGGTCCTATGACTAGAACTTCTGTCTTATCCGGATTAAGCAGAAGGAAGTTAATTAGCATCCAACTTCTTATGTCCTGAACACATTGCTCAACTTTAGTAAGATGGTTTTTCTCATCAGGTTTTGTTGAGACATATAACTGTGTGTCGTCAGCATAACAATGAAAACTAATACCATGCTTACGGATTATGTTGCCCAGAGGAAGCATGTAAAGGGAAAAAAGCAGTGGGCCTAAAACTGAACCCTGCGGAACGCCAAACTCCACTAGAGAACATGCAGAATAATCACCATTTAAGTCTACATACTGATAACGATCGGTCAAATAGGATCTGAGCCAGGAGAGGGTTGTACCCTTAATTCCTACTAAATTTTCTAATCTGTGAAGAAGAATAGCATGATCAATAGTGTCAAAAGCTGCACTGAGGTCGAGTAATACAAGCATAGTTACACAACCCTGATCAGAGGCCAATAGGAGGTCATTTACTACTTTAACGAGTGCTGTTTCTGTGCTGTGATGAGGCCTAAATCCTGACTGATACAGTTCATGTATGCCATTTCTATGTAGATATGAGCATAGCTGCTCCGCTACTATCTTTTCCAGAATCTTAGAGATAAAGGGGAGGTTTGATATTGGCCTGTAATTGGACAGCTGACAGGGGTCGAGGTCAGGTTTCTTAATTATTGGTTTAATAACTGCTACTTTAAAAGATTTTGGAACATAACCAATGCTGAGTGAGGAATTAATTATTCTCAACATCGGTTCTGTTATTACTGGTGCTATCTGTTTAAGAAAATGTGTCGGTATAGGATCTAATATACAGGTTGATGAATTTGCAGAAGAGATGAGTGAAATTAGTTCATTCTCTTCAAGAGGAGTAAAGTATTCTAGGTTTGAATCTGACATGGCTAGGTTAACATCAGTATCAATTACATTGTTTGGTTTCAATTTTATGCCTGATATTTACAATTTTATTATTAAAAAAGTTCATGAAGTCCTCACTATTGCATGATGTTGTTGTGGAGATTTCTGTAGTGGTCTTATTTCTGGTTAATTTGGCTACGGTATTAAATAAAAATCTAGGATTATTTTTATTTTCTTCTATAAGAGTGGAGAGATACGTTGATCTAGCTACACTAAGAGCTTTCCTATAGTTCAGGATGCTCTCTTTCCATGCTATTTGAAATACCAACAATTTAGTTTGACGCCATTTACGCTCTAATTTCCGAGCAGTCTGTTTTAAGGTGCGCGTGTGATCGTTATACCAGGGAGCGAGTTTCTTATCTCTAATAATTTTTCTTTTAGCTGGAGCTACATTATCTAAGGTACAACGAAGTGTCGACTCTAAATATTCAGTCGCCTGATCAAGTTCTGTGGGGTCAGACGGTGGCCTAATCGAAGTTGGTAACTCTGGGAGATTACTGATAAAACTCTGTGTGGTAGTTGATGTGAATGTACGTTTAATACGGTAGCGCGGTACTGTGCGTACATTATCACTGTGAGACACTTGAATGGAGACAAGATAGTGATCTGAGATAATTTCAGACAGTGGAATTGTGAATACATTTCTTATAATTAATCCGAAGAATATTACTAAATCTAATGTGTGACCTGCTTTATGAGTGGGTCCTACTACACACTGATTTACACCTACGGAGTCCAGTATGGATATAAATGCTGTTCTCAGAGGGTCTTCTGGATTCTCAAAATGAATGTTAAAATCTCCAGCAATTAACACTTTGTCTACAGAAATGACCAGGTCTGAGATGAAATCTGCAAATTCACTAAGAAATTCAGAATACGGCCCTGGAGGTCTGTAAATTATAATTAGTGGAATCGACTGAGCTGATTTAATATACTTAAATACACTTATGTTACTATAGAGAATTTCAAATGAGTTAAATTTGTGTCGGTGTTTTTGTACGATAGACAGATTATCATTATGAATAACTGCGACGCCTCCTCCTCTACCAGTTAACCGAGGCTGGTGTATGTAGCTGTACCCAGGAGGACTAGCTTCATTTAGAGCTACATACTCGTCCTGTTTAACCCATGTTTCAGTTAAACAGAGTATATCAAACGCCTGATCTGTGATAATTTCATTAACAATAACTGCTTTTGATGTGAGAGATCTAATATTTAACAATCCTAGCTTCAGATCAGAGGTGCCGGCTGCGCATTCAGTATGATCGGAGTTTGTGGACTTTATGTTAATTAGATTATTGAAACAGACTTTCTGGGTCTTTCTACATTTTTGCTTAGATCGGGGAACAGACACAGTCTCAATAAGGTGAACCCTGAGTGACGACTCTATGCAGCTAGCAGACGGTTGGTTTATATAGTAATTATATAGTAATTATAGTAATGAATAGTAATTAGGGCTGCACGATATATCGAAAAAAAATCGTTATCGCGATAACCATATCGCAAGGAGTTGCGATAAATACTTTATTTGCCAAGCATTTGTGTGTCCAAATTTGACCAATCAGATGGGCCCTTACTATGTTTGTACCCGCTTATATCTTTATATATGTATTATTTATATCTTTATACTTCATTCTGTCGCGAACTAACCCCGGATGATCAGAAGATTTAGCGATTAGCCATTAGCCGCGATTAGCCGTTAGCCGCGATTAGCCGTTAGCCCTTTATAGACGGTAAACCCAAACGCGGAAGCAAGCGAGTAGGCAGGATAACCACGCGAATTAGTTTAAGGACTCTCACAGAAGGGGAGCAAGGGAAACACACATTTAACCCGCGTCCTATAAACACACACTCGAATCTGAACCGACATGGCGAACTCAGTGACTAAGCTGTATGCACTAGTTTGTTTACTCCTCTTATACTTCCAGGTTCGCGCCCGCATTACTTCTGGGTCCTAGTGCCGGTCACGGAGCGTGTGTGTGTGCGTGTGTGTGTGTGTGACAAATAGTATTTTTTTTTATTAAATTTTTGTTTAATAATATTTATTTTTATATAAAAAAAACAGGCAAGCCAAAGAGAATATTTAGTTTAAAAGATGCTCTTGTTTTAAGACACTATTGATGAGTGTTACACGGTTACACGTAAATAAAAAGTAATGTTTGAAAGTAATTCATATTGTGTTGGCAGGTTTATAGTAACAGCAAACCAGAAGTCAGAATATCTGCTGAGGGGTTTAAGTCATTCATAGTGTTTTGAAGTCTAAATATTTGCAACTTCCTTGACATATAGTTTCTTTTTAGCCTGAATTAGATTTAATTACATCAGACGAATATCTATTACCTGTTTTAGTATCATCATTACATATAAACAAATAATAAAAAAAAATAGGCAATAATAATAATAAAAAAAAGCATTTCTCTAGGGAAATGTTATATCGCAAGAAATATCGTTATCGCAATATTCAACAACAATATCGCATATCGCATATTTTCCTAATATCGTGCAGCCCTAATACTAATTGCAGTTTTTAAATAATTATTTCATTTATTGAGGGGTGGGGGGGGGGGGGGGCGTCTGGGGAAGGTCTGCCAAACCTGCCAAGTTCTATGTGAAAAAAGTAATTGTCTCATGCTAAATCATGAATGAACTTAAATTTTTGGAGAGCTGAGTTAACTTTAACTTGTCACACCCAGGCATGATTACTGTCAGATCTGTAGAATAAAAAATCACTTTTAAAAAATAGGACCTGTCTAACTTAGGGAAGCATGCTAAAAAGCACGGTGTTGATTCTTTAGAGGATTGGCCAGTCAACCAAAATGAAGAAAAAACATACAAGACTTTTCGACATATATTCTGTGGACTGATGAGCCCAAAGTTTACTTTTTGGAAGGTGTTTGTCATGTTACATCAGATGTAAAACCAACACAGCATATTAACATCATACAACAGTCAAGCATGGTGGTGGTAGTTTGATGGTCTGGTTACAGCTTCAGGACCAAAGATGTATTGCTTATAATTGATGGAACCATGAATTCTGTGTTCTACTAGAAAACCCTGAAGGAGAATAACCAGCCATCAGTTTGTGACTGAAGAAAAGGGAAAATAAAGTGTTTGGAGTGGCCTGGTTAAAGTCTGATTGGGTTTACAGGGCAATTACTTTTTCACATAAGGCCAGGCAGGTTTGGACAGCTTGTTTATTAAGGTTCTCTCCTTAATAAACAAAATTATCATGTAAACTGCATTTTGTATTTACTTGGATCATGTTTGTGTAATAGTAAAATTTGTTTAATGATCTGAATCATTTAAGTGTGACAAATATGCCAAAACGTAAAATCAGGAAGAGCCAAATAGTTTTTGACAGACAGACAGGCAGGCAGACAGACAGGCAGACAGACAGATGAGGCCAAAACTATGTTCACAGCTAATTGAATTTATCAGAAAAAAGATTTGCTGTCATATTACTCCGGTATACTTTAGATTATAATCCTTGCCCTGCTGTACAGTATATGTCTATGTTCCTTTATGTTACCTCTGTTTCCACTGAAGTAATGACAAACACGCCGTTTGTGCCAGTAGTGCACTAGAATGTCAAATGCCATTAAAGTGTTTAAAATGCAAACAGGAGGCATAAACAGAGATGAGCTCTAATGCATTCCTGGTGAATATTTAGGGCTGCAGCACCTACATTACATTAGATGAGTGCAGCTATAAGACACCGTGTTCGAACTGTTCAATGGATGAATTTCTCTACTTGGCTTTAAAGGATAATAGGCAGATCTTAAAGTCTTTGTGTGGTCTTGAGCACTGATAAAATAAACAAAACGAACCATCCATTCATTTCATTCAGGGTCTTGTCATGCATTGCGGAGAAACAAAATCAAATCCGAGAAACAAATGCATCGTCATGGAGGAGGAAAAAACATGAGCATGTCACAAAGTGCTTACCATCTGTTATTCATCAGTTACCTTAACCACTATGTATTCTTCTCTTTCTCTCCATCACCCCCCCCCCCCCTTAAACAAACATTCTCTTTTTCTCTTTGACACACACATCCACACATCCGTGATTAAAATCTCACTCTAAAAGATTGAGTATGTGCCTAGATGAAAAAAACTAAACTAAACAAAAAACACAAACTTTACTATTTGGAGGTTACATTTTGAACCCAGAAAGAATCTGTTAAAATACCATGCTCATAAAGTAGCAAATTCAGTTATTCCCGTTTTTTAAGGAATTGCATGAAAAAAAAAATATATATATATATATCCATTAACACTCTATGAAGCCTGCATTCTGTGTAATTTAGTTACAATGCTTTATAAGGACTTTTCCCCACAAACCACCAGAATAACAAAGTCTGTAAATTACTCATGCTGCCTTACAGATACATTGCAGCATACAGTTTGTTTCACTCTTCCTCATAATGTTGTGTTACTGCTCTACTACTATGTCTCACAGTGTCAATATTAAGGTGAGTAAAATATATGTAATGTACTAAATGTAATAAATGTAATATACTTTATTGTTTTAAAACAATAGGTTAAGAAGATAAAGTTTAAAATGTTCAGCTTTCATCTCTAGCTAAAATTAGTGCATATTATACAAGTTCAAATCAAACCAGGACTTTCGATTGTGCAGGATAAAAGAACACAGTAACAACTAGCATTATTTTTCTCTATAATCTGCTGCTACACTAATGCACTTATCCCAGCGATTCATTAATGCATGCAGAATCCATTATCAGACTACTGCTTCATGTCTGAAACTCTGGCCTCACATACCCTTTAATGACCCAAACATTTGGAATTAGCTTTGAGTGAGGTCAGGACTGTTTAGCGGATGTGGAAATAACTCGCAGCTGAGCTCCTGGAAGTGAAGTTGTGGGCACTTGTGTGCATTTTGGTGATCAAATCAGGCTGTTTTTTTTTTTTTTTC
Source organism: Channallabes apus (assembly GCA_030522415.1). NCBI lineage: Eukaryota > Metazoa > Chordata > Actinopteri > Siluriformes > Clariidae > Channallabes > Channallabes apus. Next base: position 35,288,294 of record CM060118.1, read on the forward strand.
TGGTCATACCTGCTGAATGGGTTCCAAGCCCTCTCGGTCGAGGTCACATTCACAGTATGCTTTAAAACGTTTGTACCATTCAAATGTTTTACCGCGGCTAAGAGTCTCAGCACCGACTGAGCTTGAAGTATTCTGTGAACGTCAATCAGTTTTACGCCTTCACAAGAAACTTTGGCACAAATGCTGGTTTGACTTGAACGTCGTTTGTGTATAATTTCTGACTTTCCATACGTTTGCTTCCACACCTATAAAATTAATTGTTAAATGTAAAAAAAATAGGTAGTTTTTTTGTTGTTGTTGATGTAATTTAATTGTTTAACTGTTGTTGTTGAGTCCAGGTAGAGCAGACAGACATTTCAGCATATAAAAACTGTCATGCCGTGGTTAGTTTAGCTGTTTCATGTAATGTTGCAGTGTTAGCATATATAATTAGCTAATAAGCTAGAGGCTAATACATATAAGTTTCTTACATTTGTTCTGCTGGACACAGTTTATGGTAAAGTGAGACCTCCTGTACATGTTCTAATGTTATTTTGCTGAGCCATTTGGACGGCAACTGAATACTCACAGTTTATCTTACACTGGAAATAGTTTACACTGTTCAAACATACATATGTTACCTACAGTAGGGATTTGTTTCAAAAGCTTTGTGTTGTGAAATTAGGAAATTTGTGTTTATTGTTCCTTAATTTGCTATTTTGTGTAGCTATTTATTTGTATTCATTTATTATATTTTATTTATTTTATTATTTACCCGCGACCCTGAATAGAGGATAAAGCGGTACAGAAGATGAATGAATGAATGAATGAATGAATTTATTATTTAGTAATGTCAGAAATTGTACATTATTTTATCATTTTGTCTGGCTACTTACATAATTAAAAAATATATAAATCATATAAAAAATATACAGTACTTGAGTAGACTTTTCACCAAATGCTCTTACTTGATTAATATTTTGGATGACTATTTTTTACTAAGTAATATTATTTTGAAGTACAGCTACTCTTACTTGAGTACTCTACCCACCTCTGTAAGGCGGATTGAAATTACTGGAAGTTGATTATGAAACCAACACATTATTAAAACCTGGCAGGGTAGAACTGATAATCATGAATGATCATAGAGATCATTTAAAGGCTTGGTTTAAGTTGCAACTTAAAAGAAATGAACAATAAAGCTCATGGCTATGTGGCAATAAAATAAATCAGTAAGAGTAAATGGAGATTGCCTTACACTGACTCGCACACGATATTAATGCTACATGCACAATCACCTGTACATGCTCAAGTTAACTAAACTGACCTAAACTACAGTTTTGGTAAAATCTTTACACAAGTAATAAGAATCTTATTACTTATTATAAAAGGGAAAGCAATTTCCCTTTGGGATTAATAAAGTTCTTTGAATCTTGAATCTTGAATCTAGATATGAGAATAAAAGGCAGCAGCTTGCTGCATCACACCTACTAAGCCTGATAGTTACCTGGTGATTGTAGCGAGATATCATCAAGTTCTGCTAGACTCTCATCCTGCAGCACTGGAAATAATATCAACAACAAAAAAGAATGACTGAACTAGAAAATATAACATGGTGATCATGAGCATAGAGTATCTCCCATGCACGGACCAGAAAGTGTCTACTTTGAGGCCTTAGTGTCATAAATCATGCCATATATTGACTGTCCATGATTCCAGTTCATTTACGAACTATTTCCTATTCATTACCTCCAAAGGCATTTTAGGAAACAATTTTAAATAGAAACCAGTCAGCTGTAAGATGAATAATGACAAGGCTAGGAAAAAAAAGAAAAGGAAGGACAAAAATGGTGCTGTATTAATGAAATTGATGTCTTTTATGTTTGAATGAGCTCCCATAATGCATCACAAACAAAGCTCTTAAATCCTCTGTGAGGATTCGCAGTCAACCAGGTCATGGTTATCCTAAAGGTGCTGTTAAGTGGCAACTAGCGTCGCTTTACATTTCTGAAGACGTTTTACCTCTCGTCTAAAATGTTTCTTCAGTTCTAATTAACTTGCTTGGAGTGGCAGGTATATAAACTTGGTGGAGTCATGAAGTTGTTGACTCCCTAATGGTGGCCTGAGGGTCCAAAACACGTGTGTCCGACTCAGGCTGCCTGATTACCAATTATTTCAAATACCATGAGTGCTTTTACAGACAGAAACATGGCTGTGCCATGGACTCACCTGTCTCCCCTATTGTGGCCAATCTCTACATGGAAGTAGAAAGTAGAGCCCTATGCTCTTTCACAGGAATTACTTCTGACCGCTGGTTCAGGTCTGTGACTCCTGGGCCAAAATCAAAACACAGGAGCTGGAAGCTTTCACAAAACATATCAATACTTTTTGACCGTAACATCAGGTTACCAGGGGATTGTTTGGCTTTCCTGGATTGTACAGTACACATCGATGGGGACATCAGCCTCAACAATGAGGTATGTAGAAAACCCCAACGCATTCAACCATTTGTAAAAGCTACAGTAGTACCTCTCTTTTATTCTATGTGTTTTTATTTAACATAAATATTATCTGATCATAGCGAGTCTTAGGCCTTGTTCACACGGGCGTTAAAATCGAGCGTTTTTCTGCCGTTCGTAGCGTCCGGTGATCGCGGATGAAGCGCAGAGGGTTTTCTACACATAGGAGTCAATGACGGTGTTCACACGGGCTTTGGTGACGTGCGTTTGTCCGACTGCGCGTTTATACGGTGTTAAAAAAACGTTGCATGCAGCTTTTTCTTGGCGTTCAAATCCCAACGAACGCAAGGAAACCGCGTCTAGTTAGTTTTCTCCGCGTCCATTTTACGCTTCGGAGGACCGGATATATCCCATGATCCTACATGCTATACAGAGGGAAATGCGGAAAAAAGGCAAAAATAAAATGCTTAAAAAATAAGACTTGCGCGGAAATGTTCGCATTTCTTCATAAACCACAAAAAACTTCCTTTAATCCGACGTTGTGCAGTCAGAGGGTGAACCCAGTAGCGGCGGCGATTTTTTCTCTCCCTACGTCGACGTATTATTTAAAAAAATATTTTTATATATTATTTAAATATAATGATTTAATTAAAAAATTTTAAAACAATAAGATTAATAAGTCTAATATTGCAAAATGGTCCATATTAAAAGGAGGCACCTCAAATAAAATGACAAGGGCTTTCATATCCAGTTCCTGACACACTGCCCCCTACAGGTTAAACACACAAACTACAATTTGGGCTGCAGGCTGGCATTAGACAGAGACAAACGAACGCCAGTGTAGAAATCAATCGAGCGGCGCTACAAAACGCAACATCAATGTATAGGACGTTCTGAGCTCGTTCGTTTATCCAAAAATTTTACGCCCGTGTGAACAAGGCCTTAGTATTAGGTAAATACAGCCTCAGAGGAACAACAAATTACTTTTTTGAAAAAAAAAAAAAAAAACATGCAGAGAGTACTAAATACCCTTATACTGTTTTAACAGTATTAAAGGGTTACGTTGCACATACATGCTGCTAATCACCAGCCCTTGATTAATTGATCATCTGCAGGACCTAGATAAAAGCAGACGTTTTGGCAATTTGCTGGTCTCGAGCATTCAGTTGTGTGTTAATAAAACTCAAAGAGGGAAAGATATAAACAATGGTCTTGAGAATGAACTGTTGCTGAACAACAATCTGAAACTGGTTATAAAACAATTTCCAAACAATATGGAGTTCAATGTTCTACAACGAGAGTTTATTCACAAGTTGAAAGCATTCAGTCGCATGTGTTGGGAGTCGATGTCCCAGCACATGCACCCGAAGGTCAGACCATGTAATGACAAGGAAAAAAAAAAAAAAAACTCGAGCTACATCTCAGACCCTACTGGGGTCCATGGGCATATTAAATTTTAAAGTCCATGAAAACACAATTGTAAAAAGACTGAAAAAGTCAAAGTTTTGTCTGTTTGTAAGGTTCACCAGGAGAAAACCTCTTCAGTCTACTTTTTTTTTTTTTTTTTTTAAAGCACAACTGAGGTTTGCAAGAAACTGTTTCTGTACAAACCACAGGACTCCTGGAAGTATGTCCTATGGACAGATCAGACAAAAGTGGAGTTGTTTGGCCTAAATGTCCATCCCCATGTGTTGTGAAAACCAAACAGCATTTCAGCAGAAACTCTGTTGAAACAGAGGGGAATAATTCGAGCTTGTTTTGCAGCCACATTACTTTGCAATTTGCACTCATTGAGTCGACCATAACCTGAAATAATACTATTATACTTATTGTAATATTATTATAAACTGTAAACGTATAAAGCCATCTGTCCAACAGCTAAACACTGCACTTCACTTTGCTACACTTTGGCTGAGAAGAGGTGGTATAATACACTTTTACATTGCATTTCTTTCACAGCCAAGTCATTCATTCATACCATGATTCAGAAGATCCTAACACCACACATGGGTGGAGGAACAATCCACAGGTCACCATTACGGTGTCAATGATTTGGCTCCACAGGTTTTATATACTTTCTACTCCAAGCCAGTTAATTAAAACTGATGCTTTTTGCATGAGCGGTAAAACATCACCACCAAATAGCTTCTTTTGGCAAAGCTCTTGAATAGTTTTCCCTCTATGCTCCAATTCCACTCAAAGACCCTGTCAAATTAACTAATCTCTATCAAGAGATTCTGAGCATTCTTAATGCAGTACCATTACACCATTCATAACAACATCTGATTATGTTTCACTTCCAGATTTCACACTGATAATTTTCACTAGGAGAAATGAGAGACTCGCTGATTATTTACAAAAAAAGACGTTATTTCAAAAGCCATAAGACATTGAAAGACAGCGATTATAAGCTCCTGCAGAGATGCAAAGGCATGGACAAGAAAATAGACAGAAGGTTAATGGCATACATAGAACAAGAAATCACACATTGTAAAGGCCAAGTACACACTGAAAGCATTTCTGGAGCTCTCCATTCTGTATCCGTCCTGTTTTATGCTGTGTTTGGATTTATTTTTCTCTTCCACATTGATATATTAGGATCAGAAGTGTCATAAATATACAAACTCAATGTTTAAGTAAATGTACAAGTTCCTGCCTAAAAATGTACTCCACTGCAAATAGAAGTGGTGCAACAGAACTAATTGTGTAGTCAGGAGATCACAGGTTTAAATCGTTGTGATGTAACAGTTGTCAATGGCCCAGAGCCTCAGACGCTTAAAGAGCTTGGCCGCAGCATACTACTGTAGGTCTCCTCTGTTAATCACAGTGGCACTGGCCACTTTCCTCTGTGTGTATTATTCTGCCTGTAGTGTTCCCTGAGCAGCAATTTGCAAGGATGTGGGTATGTCTCAAGGGAAGAGCTTGCTGGTGGGTGGGAACTGGTAGGTGACCAAACTGGGAATAAAATTACTGAGAAAAACATTAGTAAACAAGTGCACTGCCTGGCCAAAAAAAAAGCCACCATTTCAAAAGGGTCAAATTATTTAGCTGCATCTAGTAAGGAGATTTAAAATTACTGGAAGAATCACATTATCAAAACCTAGAAGGATAATGCTGAACCATCAACTTTGTGTAAGAAATGTGATCACAAAATGAATGGAGAACACCTGGTGATGATGTGTGGTGATAAATTAACAGTAAAAACCATAGCTACAGTATGTTTAATAGTGACAGTAAGAGCATTTCCATACACAGACAATGTGATGAGAACTCATAATGAGACTAATCCGAAAAAATGACGCCAATGTGCTTTGGAGCGATGGAAAAAGGTCATTCTGTCCAACGAGTTCAGATTGTGCCTATACCAGAGCAATTGGGTACATCAGGGTAAGAAGGGAAGAGCCTGAAGTGACGTAATGGCCACTGTACAAACCTCTCGAGACAGGCGTTATGATCTGAGGTCGCTTCAGTTAGTCAGGTCTAGACTAGTTTGTGTTTGGAGTCAAATAGTAATTACGTCACTTCCTCTTTTGAGCACGAGTGCGTACACATGTCCCGCCTTCCATGTTCAGGAACTTATGATTCGTTCCCGAGACCACCTCTGCAATTGGTCCAGGGATTGGTTCCCAGGCTCAGAACGATTTCATGCTCACAGACAAAAATCATTAATGAGAAATTGAACAGGTGTTCCTAATAATCCTTTAGATGAGTGTAAATTATTTAGATAAGATCATAACCAGGTTCAGGCTAAAATAATACATCTTGTGCTTAACTAAAAAAAAATGTCCTGCTGTTTGAGAACCATTATCTATTGGAATGATGGAAATGAGGTTGAGGAACTGTCAGAAGCCAGAAATTACAGACCATGCTAAAAGTGCTGCTGTTTCTACCTCTCTGAAAAAAAAAAAATCCAGATTAGGCCACAGTTTTCAGTCTAAACACAGATACAGATCTGAATATTGGGAGCACCGAACAGATATGGCTACAGATACAGGTAGTGGCCTTAAATCGGCTTGTCCTTGGAAGACTATTAAAAGTCACACCATTAGCAGGATATAATGTGCCTGAGTGCTATTGGCACATTGTCTCTCACATAGTTCAGTGGGTTACGCTGCAACCTGGACACTGAGACAAATCACACAATTCCGGATCAATTCATCCTGGCCTTTTTGTAATCGATAGAACACTTTGAATTAATTAAAAACGTAAATTGAAGGAACATAGACACTGAACTAAAGGAAACGGGCAAAACTGAATTCGCTACACTTTGGCTCATTCAAATCAGAAGATCCTGTTTCTATTTATTCTCAGCCCTAGCATTGAAGAACATCCTTTCTTTGACTGCACACAATGCTCACAAACATGTGACATTTTTTGTACACTTTTGTGTCACTCTTTCATTGCCCTTTTCATTGTCTTTTGCTGCCTCATTCTCCTTCACTCCTTCTTTAGCAATATTTACGGCTGTCTGACAGCTACTTCACAGCTGGAGCACGCTTGTCAAGATATGATATGATCTGCGTGATTGATCTGTAGCCTGTAATCTGATATGAAACCTCTGGTGTGAACACGGCACACACGTTGTCTTATAGAGCTTATATATCACAGCACTGACACAGTTTATGATCTACCTGTACCTCAGGACCTCCTGAGAAAACTGGGCAGTTGATCAAATGGTTTATTGTCTTCAAGAGATGCAATCATCAACTCTATAATCAACGTAAGGCTGCCTTGTGCCAGCTCCATATACTTTATGCAGTTCAAATAGATTTGAACTGGCGATCAGTCTGTTGCACTGCTGTCATGTTATTGAAGCCCAGGTTGCCCTGATAGCAAACTTCAGCTCTTCTCCGTTGTCGGGTCTAGTGTCTCGCATTTCTCTCTTTAACGGTACCTCATAGATACTCGATGGAGTTTAGGTCGAGTGCGTTTGCTGGTCCATCAAACACAGGGATACCATGGTAAAAAATGGTTTTCTGATATTTAGATTTTTTTTGCAGTCATTTTCTTTGCGAATAATCAATTGGTAATTATACACCTGAGTAAAATAATGTACTCGTTTTGTCTGCGAACATTTCTGTTTCATGATTGCAGATTGTTTTTGGCATGTTGGCAGTTGATATTTAAGAGCCACTCAGAGTAGCTCAAAAGGTCAGGACTCATGTTGACATTTCGATGATGACTATTGATTGAACCTGTGTGTGATTGTGTATTCTTCAGGTTCGAGTAATGGCTCGGTGCTCGTGTATAACCTGACGAGCGGTCTCCTGCACAAAGAGCTCAGCGTGCATTCATGTGAAGTCAGGTGAGGATTGGCTTTTTTTATTGATGTAATTATGTTAACATTGCAGTTATATGTAAGTATTTGTTATTAAGTATGGCTTGACAAAACACTTGTTCGAAAAAGGCTTCAACAAAAAAGAAAGGGGCTTTTGATGTGCTGTTATAGCCTGTTTTTTTTGTTGGTGCGACTTTAAACACAGAAATGTTGAAGGTGTAAAAAGAAAATTTTGAAAAAGCTAAAATTAAATACGTATGAGTTATTTATCAGCTATCTGATGTTTCAGATGGGTAACAACAACCAAAGACTGGGTCAGGTTTAAATATTGTCATTAAAAGCTCACAAAATGAAAAAGAAGCTTATTACCAAAACGGAGCCAAAGAAAAGAAAATACAGCTTTATCTGACCTTTCCAATTTGGTCCCTACCAGGCAGCTCTCCTCTACCATACTCCATCTACCCGGTGGACAGTGTGTAAATTAATGTACATTACCATTCCTCCTCTATATATGTTTCTCTTTATTAGCACCTGAATGCACTTAATTAATATCTTTAAACAGAAGGCACAAAAATAAACCCTTGTCATATGAAGAACGCACAAGGATGTAGAGACAGTGTAGTGGGGGGGGGGGGGGATTTCACATCCTTTTGAGTTCTCAAGAGGTTAAACGCTATCTGCCCTCTTCCACATGCATAAGCTCACAAATGCACGTTGCATTACATGCGTGATTGACAGGAACACGTACTGTACATCTGCTGTCCCTTCCATGCAGGTAGCACACCCAGTTTTGCTCATTTGACTTCCTGTTGTGTCACTGACTAAATCAGAACTCAAAATCTCTCCATTATGACGTGTCTCCTACATGCTGTGCCCTTCTAATTTTTTTAAAATGAGCAGATGCATAGTTTTGATCTTTTCATTCAAAGATGTAGAGTGTAATAAAGCATTTTTTTATTTATTCAATTATAATTGAAAAAAAACCCTGGTTTCCAAATGGTTCCTAGATTATTCGAATCTTTACCCATTTTATCAGTGAATTTCACTAGTCTAAGTTTGATCCAGGAACTGAGAGAGCAAGTAAAAACCACTGGTTTTAATTTACATTAACAAATGCCATGCTCACTTGGGTTTTTGCAATTAGTAAGGGCACTTTATGCAGCCAAATCATAACCTGGCAAGTAAATCTCCATTGCATCACCACCACCACCATCCTGACCAACCACTGACACAATGCTGGATGGATCCATGTTTTCATGTTGTTTATGCCAAATTCTGACCCAACATTCAAATGTCACAGCAGAAATCAAGACTCATCAGACCACGCAACATCTTCTGTTGTCTAATTTTGATGAAACCATGTGAATTGTAGCCTCAGTGTCCTGCTCTATCCTCTTTTTCAAAGTGTTGTATGCTCTTAGGCATACCTCTGTTGTAAGATATAACAAGATATATTATTTGAGTACCCGGAGGTGCCTTTCTATCAGCTCAAACCAGGCTGCCCCTTCGCCTCTGACCTCTGCCATCAACAAGGCAGTTTCATCCAGAGAACTGCAGCCCACTAGATATTTTCTCTTTTTTTGATCATTCTCTGTAAGCCCTAGAGATAATCGTGTGTGAAAATCCCACTAGGTCAGCAATTTCAGAATTACTCCGACGTGCCCATCTGGATGCCATGTTCATAGTTGCTTAAATCACACTTGAAGCAGATCATCTTGACCATATCTACAGTGGTATGAAAAAGTGTTTAGATCATCAAACAAATTAAAAAATTAGTCAAAGTAAACACATTATGCAGTTTTTATTATGAAGGGAAAACTAAATCCAAAACTACATAGCCCTGTGTGAAAAAAAGTGTTTGCATGGCAGAGTTCCACGACGAAAACCACTGCTGAGCAAAAAGAACATAAAGGCGTATCTCAGTTTTGCCAGAAAACATCTTGATGATCCCCAAGACCTTTGGGAAAATACTCTGCTGTCTGACGAGACAAAGGTTGAACTTTTTGGAAGTTGCTTGCTGTGATAAATGGAACCATAAATTCTGCTGTGTACCAAAATATCTTCAAAGAGAATGTCAGGCCATCTGTTTGTGACCTCAAGCTGAAGAGAACTTGGGTTCTGCAGCAGGACAATGATCCAAAGCACACCAGCAAGTCCACTTCTGAATGGCTGAAGAAAAACAAAAAGAAGACTTTGGAGTGATCGGTCCTGACCTGAATCCAATTGAGATGCTGTGGCATGACTTTAAAAAGGCGGTTCATACTCAAAAACCATCATTGTAATTCAATGCGGCTGAATTACAACAATTCTGCAAAGATGACTGGGACAAAATTCCTCCACAGCGTTGTAACAGACTCATTGCAAGTTATTGAAAACGCTTGATTGCAGTTGTTGCTGCTATGGGTGGCCCAACCAGTTATTAGGTTTATGGGGCAAACGCTTTTTTTACACAGGACTATGTAGTTTTGGATTTTGATTTCACTTAATAATAAAAACCTTCATTCTAAAACTGCATGATGTTTTTACATTTATGATGTGTATTACTTTTACTGCATGATGTTATCTTTGACTAATATTTAAACATGTCTGATGATCTGAAACACCTGTTTTATTTTTATTTTAAATTATGTTTTAATAATTTTAATTAGTTTTCTATTTTTATTTTAAATTAAATGTAAAGGTTTTCGTTAAAAAAGTTTTATTGCTATTATCTTTTATTTAATTTTATGATTATTTTCTTTTCTTCTATGTAAAGCACTTTGAATTACCATTGTGTATGAAATGTGCTATACAAATAAACTTGCCTTGCCTCGCCTTGAAACATTAAAGTGTGACAAGCATGCAAAAAAATAAGAAATCAGTAAGGGGGCGAACAGTTTTTCACACCACTGTACATGCCTAAATTCACTGAGTTGCTGATCAAATTGGCTGATTAGAAATTTTGTGTTAACAAGCATTTAAACAGCTACGGTATACCTAATAATGTGGCTGGGTGTATATTTCATAGAATCTCAGGCTGCCTGTAAGTCTATACAACACTGTTGGAAATCTTAACTCTAACAGACATAATCTCTAGAAATGATGCCGAGGTTTGTTGGCTTCCTTTATGTTTACTTTTTTGTATAGGTTTCATATTACAGACGATAATGACGATATACCATGGTGAACTCAATCTCGCATACACACACACACACACACACACACACACACACACACACACACACACACACACACACACACACACACACACACACACACACAGAGGCTTTCAGTGCTTCCCTGCTCACTGATGTCCTCATAAATCTGGTAAATGCATTGGAAAAAGAACAAAAAATTGGATTCCTCAAATAATTTCAAATAAGTAGACAAAAATGGAAGGCATGTCGTCGTGTACATTAAGCTACAAATGAAGCAAGACTAAAACATTTTGCATAAATCTCCTTGCCAAAGGAATAGGCATAATTTTTTTTTCTGTAACATTAATTTTTAAAAATCGCATAATCAAGGTAAAATATATTATACTGCTGGACAGTTTTATTACTCTTGTCTTATTTCTCCTCCTCAATAATAAATTCTTGGCCAGATTCCACACACCCACCTATTCTTTCCTATCAGTCAGTGAGACTGAGGTTAAAGACGTGCTTCCTGCAAGACACGAGAAAGATGTTTCCCACAGGTATGAAATGCGGTGGGAGCCAGTGGAACTGGCACATTTTAGAGATCCAACCTACTAATGCTCACCTCCATCTACTTTTATGTGAACAGTGAGATTCAAGTAATATTTAGAACTTGAATTTAGAAAAAAAAAACAAAAATGATGCTCTTCATCAGCAGTAAAAATGTACATGTTTTAAAATTAATTCAATAAAATTTGATTTGTACAGTATAGCGCTTTTAACAGTTGTCATTGTCGCAAAAGCAGCCTTACACAATCAAAAGAATGATTTAGGTTTGTATGAAATGTGACTGTGTATGAATTAAAATGGTCAGAAACCTTGAGAGGAGCCGGACTCAACACGGGCCTCAACACCATCCTCATTTGGGTGAAACAGAGAGCAGGAATTGATCTGCATTCACACTGTGTGTTAAGTGGCAGGCAGTTCAGCGTAACAGTGTTAATGTTAATATGGAGTCCAGGTAGTTTATTGGATGCTCAGGTAGACTTGTAGGAAGTTCCAGCCCTGAAGTATCGAGCAACTTCAGCCAAGTCAAGTCCTCAGCTGTCAACATCAGTCGAGGCCAGAATTAATGATAACCTTGGTTCTACATGACGTATCCAAAAAACCCAAGTACACAATTTGATTTGACTCCCCCCGTCGACACATATGCAGGACTATGAGTCTATTGTTTTATGAAAATTTATTCATTTATTAGTCATTGGCCAATGCTGTGTTGCTGGGTCAGATTCTTCTTAATCCTTTTGGGTTTTTTTTGTTGGTGTTTGTTTTTTAAAGAAATGCCTGTTCACCGTGTGGAAAGAGGTTTCTCTGCAGCGCATGTGTGACCGTCAATACACCCTTCTTATTCTTTTTATAGCAGCTGGCATTTGTTGCATTTATTGCCTCTCAGTATACTGATCTCACTGTAGCAGAATAAACAGGTACCTACAGGAGCGTGACCGGAGAGGGAAGCATCCACTACTGGTTAATCGATCACTGATGGCATCGTTCTCCTGGAGAGATTTTTAAAGGTGGGCAAATTTACTTGGGAGGCCATTAATATACTTTGGCAGCCTGCCCGAGTGTAGTCTATGTGTGTGGAAACACTGGAAATCCAGCCATCCAATTCACATACGTGAACTCACTGACTCCAGTGATTAGCTACCATCAATGAGTGGCAACTCAACAAACAAGCATTAGAGCGATAAGCTTAATTCTCAAGCAAGTGCTCACGCGTGGAGCTGCAGCGTATCAGCAAGCCGTCATCTCATTAATTACCATTCTCTTAATGAGCGGAGCTACGATTTCACCCTCATAATGATGTGGGAGATCGAATCAATTAAGTCGTTAAGACATTGATTAGAAATAAACACCATCTATTCTCTCTCTGTTTCATTAGTGATATACACACAGACACTTATTCAGCTCTGTACCTTCAGCTGATGGACTGATGCATTAACATGATTCATGGTAACGCTATGGATTTTGCGTTTAATCCTGGAAGGTCTCGAAAAAAACACAAAACCCTCAAGACTAAGAAGAAAGAATATTGAGATGCACCTGTATATATCAGAATATATTTTATGTAACATATTAAACTATATTCGGATAAATACAGAACTGGTGCATCTCAATAAATGAGAATATCATAGAAATGTTTTGAGTGAGTGTATGTAAGTTATATACAGTAATATATCATAAAGATTCATTACACAGACTGATATATTTCAATTGTTTAGTTCTTTTAGTTTTCATGATTATGTTTTACAGCTAATAGAAACCCCAAATCTCCGAAAATTTTGAAAAAGAATATTGTGAAAAAGTTAAATATTGGCGACTCATGGTGTTCAGAGTGTAATGGAAGCACATTAATGGAAAGTTAAATGGAAGGAAAAGATGTAGTAGAAAAAGGTGCACAAGCAACAGAGATACTCACAGCCTTGAGAGGAATGTGAAACAAAGCCCATTCATGAATTTGAGGGACATTCATGAGGAAGTGGACAGCAGCTGGAGTCAGTGCTTCAAGAGCCACCATGCTCTCAGAGGTATCCTTGACATGGGCTACAACTGTAGCTTTCCTTGTGTCAAGCCACTCTTTAACCAGAGACAACATCAGACCTAAGCTAAGGTTAAAAAGCACTGTGGGCCAAAAGTCTTCTTTTCAATTTGGAAATTGAGGTCCCAGAATTTGGAGGGAGAAAGGAGAGGCACAGAATCCAAGTTGCGTGAGGTCCAGTGTAAAGTTTGTATAGTCAGGTGGTTTGTCACTGGTGCTTTATCAGGTCCGAGATCATGCTTTAAAAATGACTAATACCTGGTGCAAGGACCACAGTATTCTTGTGCTTGATTGGCCAGCGAACTCGCCCGACCTAAACCCCATATAGAATCTGTGGGGAGGAAGATGTGAGACACCAGACCCAACAATTCTAAAGAGCTGGAGGCCGCCATCAAAGCAACCTGGGCTTTAATAACACCTCAGCAGTGCCACAGACTGATTGTCTTCAATCCACGCCGCATTGCTGCATTTTCTGAGATACTGAATTTGAACGAATATATGTAATATGAGTTACACTTTCTGAATTGAATTTCTGAAATGAATTAACTTTTTGATGATATTCTAATGTATTGAAATGCATCTCTAGGCATTTTTATCTGACAAATATGGGTCGTGCAATTGAAAATATGCTTCATGTATTTCATATTAAAAGATGAATGCCCTCTTTATTGTTACTTAGACAGGCGTTGCTTTCCTAATAACCATAGTAAGGAATTCAAAGGGATTTGTGGCCTACTGTAGCTTTGACGGTAAGACATTCTGTTACTGCATAATCTAAAGTACTGTTGCCAAGAGATGCACCAAAATCTCATTATCTTCTGTTAATCTATCTTATTCATTTAAAATGTTTTTTCAAGGCAAGGAGCTGAAGATCTTACTATATTCAGTGTTTTTTTTTTTTTTTTTTTTTTTTTGTATTTTAGCAGAATCAGCCAAAATGATTTCCTTGGCTGATTTTGTTAGTGGTGTTTTTTGTTTTTATTTATACCCAGTTTTTACACCCTGACAGGAAAGATTGTGTCTCACATAGAAAGGTCTTTAGAGATGCCAAGGTTCAGGTTCCTTGTTGGTGTTACAATACCATGTTTTATCAACTTTCAATAAAGAGATCGTCCTCTCTGGCTGCTCTCCGTGTATCTCAGGAGTGGGTGGATCTCTGGATGGTAGTGTTTCGAGGCTCTGCAGCTGTTCAACCAGCCTCTTAATAACCCTCTTTCTGTCAGACTGAGCTTTTGAACCTCTCCACTAACATTCATTACACGACTCCGGACCCATTTTCCATGTCGAACCGCTTCAGAAGCTCTGATATTGGCAAGCATGTTTGATATTCTTGAAGATTAATCTTTTATTCAGAGCTTTTTTAATGTAACAACAGACAGATCTTATCTTCTATAATGATTATTAGCTAAATTTGTATCCATATTGGGGAAACATCCAAGGAATTATCCCTCTGTCTGTTACGGAACCAAAGGTGATTGGGAAAACTAACCTAATTATAAACTTCCTTTTTTAATACTTGGTTACAAAAAACCCTTTATTTAGGGACTTATGAGTGCATGAAAGCTTTTTCCGTGGTTAGTGATGGAAAGCATCATCACGTTTAAGCTCTAGTAATGTTCTGCGCTTCATTTGCTCTGATAAACGGTTGCTTCTGCCAGGATATCGTCCCATCTTTTTCATTTTCTCTGACCTGTCATCCTCTGAATATTATCTGTATTGCCCATGATTTGTTTGTCTCACCATATTAAATTCTGCCAACAGTCTTTTACCATACAAGGCACATGCATTTGCTCTGGCTCATTCAGGAAATGAATGTGCAGGTTTAGTCAGTGGGGGAAAATTCCCTACAGTTTCCATAACTGCATTAACACATTCTGCTGCTGCGGTCAGGGACCACTTGCTGTATTTGGACCTTGGAGTGGACTTAGAAATTTTGATTTATACGATATGGACAAAAATATGTTGACACTATAAAGCTTTCATGCGGGGAAAAACAGAAGATTGATTCTGGCAAGCAGAGATAGAGTAAGGATGTGCTTTGTTATTAAATAAAGCTTAAAATTCAAAGGGAGGAGATTGTGAGAGTCGGGGAAAAGGTATAGAGGGTTTAGTTTCTGGGTCTCCTGTAATGGGAGCAGTCAGTCTGTGCAGGTCGATACTGTACAGTAAGTGCTGCTAGCAGAGCCTGAAGGCGAGGAAGCTGAGGAGACGGTCGAGGTTTGACAGCCACACCTTCTTGGAGAGTGAAGAAATTGGGAGTTTCGGGATAAGTTACTCATCGGGCTGATTTATTTTTAAGGGCAGCATATGACAGTTGGACGGTGGATGAAAATTTGCTGCCAGCCACCTTGAGTTGGGGCGTCCTGTCCCTTTGGTGTGTGTGGCAGTGCTGTTCATGGTGCTGAGCTATCCAGTCATCTACTGTACAAGAGCTTTAGTGTGGTCAGCCACTGAAGCCATACGAGGATGGACAACTTGTGTTAAAAATATATACAAAAATATGTTGAGTGATTTGTTTTTTAGTGAAGTTGCCACTCCGACCTTTGCAAACCATTTCTTCACGGACATTGCTGAGTGCACAGGGCATTGTCTTGCTGGAACATGTCTGGGCCTCTGTGTTCCACTGAAGGAAACTAAAGATGTCCCAACACCACTTTTTGTCAGTATGAGTACAAGAACTTACTACTACTAGTACTGACAAAAAGTGGTATTGAGACATCTTTAGTTTCCTTCAGCACCTACTTTTCTAGCACTGTTCGATAGCACAATGTGAAGAGAACTTTTCGGAAAGCTCGATCTCTAAAGCATATCATCAAAGACACCCGCTGTTGAATTACTGCTTAGCATGTAGAGCGACTCTCTGTAGAGTAAGCTCCTCATCAGTCCTTCTGATGTGCTTTTTCATACACTTAAACCATCTAATCTTCCATTTTGTTTATAGGGTAAGAAAAAAAATCTAACATTTCTTACTCTCAACATCTAAAAGGAAAATTAGAAAATTGCAGCTTTGGCAGCACTGTTTTTGTCACCAGTGACACAACATTTAAATTTAAACTCAAGAGAACATGTGTATATAAACGTGTGCTTGTGCGTTTGAATGCATCTTACTCTCGATGTCGTGATCTTTTCTGAGCTAACGTATATACCGTCTTTCACTCTCACTTTTGTCACTATTGTCACATGACACGGCGCTGAAAGTAACTGGAAAGTAAATGACACACTGAAATACCAAGAGTTGTGCTGCTAACTCCAGGACAGATGCACTGCTAAGCTAGACTAGAAATCAGTGGTGTCAAAAGTATTCACGTTCATTACTTGAGTAGAAGTATAGATACCAGGGTTTAAAAAGACTTCTTTAGAAGTTGAAGTATCAACTCAAGCTTTTTACTCAAGTAAAAGTGTAAAAGTACTGGTTTCAAAACTACTTAAAGTATAAAAGTAAAAGTAATGTGAGGGGGGGGAAAGCATTAAGGATAAAAGCTTAGGCTGTGCCACGGGCCTGTATACTACTGTACACTAACACCTCATTAAAAAAAATAAAAATGTGTTGTTTTTTTGTTGTATTTTTTAACGGCCATAGTGATTTGGGATACTGTATATGGCAATTGAAAAAGAATGCATTTTAGTACAATGCAAATACATTAAAGAACCATATATGTGTACTACTGAGCATTAACATGTTTTATGGAGAAGAAGATATGATAACTCGTTGCCTATAAGTATTTTAATGGTGCAAAAAGTCCAATTTTAGAAGCATGTCATTAGTAACCTTTATTGGAATGTAAATGTACATCCGAGCTTAGCTGCAGGAATCTGTGAGGCAACATACACGAGAAGTTGTGTATCCAGGGCAGGCTTAGTGACAACTACCCCTGTATGGTTGTCTACAATAAACATTAGTGCTGTCAGAATGAAGGATTAATAAAAAATAATATATATATATATATATATATATATATATATATATATATATATATATATATATATATAAAATTTTTTTTTTTTTTTTTTTTTTTTTTTGTGTGTGTATATATATACAGTATATATCATTCCTGTTACCCTACTGGTGCTGTTACCTTCCTCGCTGGTGTTTGGTTGTGACATTTCGCTCGAATCTTGAGTCTCTATCACGGACAGCTTCGTCTACTTATCACAACCTTATCAACCGAAAATGCTAATTTATTCAATCGTCCTTGCTGGAGTGTGTAACGTGACGTCATGTGCAGGTGCGATGGATCGCGTACCAACCAACAGGGTGTCGGAATGGTATGTTTATACTTTTCATCTGTAACGTCCTTCGGTATAGAAGAAATTAAAGATCACATAGACAAACGGAGTTGTTAGCGAATGTGCCGTTTACTTTTTTGTTCTCTCATGCGCAAACCCAGTGACAGATTACACACGCTTAGTTACCTCGTCCCGCTCGACGTGCTTACAGTACGTCAGAGTCAGGATGCTGAACAGAAAACTTGGAACAGAACTACATGCAAACATTACATCATCCAACCACAATCAAATTCGCTCCATCCGGATGGCGCGATTTATCCGGATGTTTTTTTTTGTTTTTGTTGTGTTTTTTGAATGACAAGCTGAAATAAAATAGGAGTAACGAGGCTATTTTTTAAATGTAAGGAGTAGAAAGTACAGATAATTGTGTGAAAATGTAAGGAGTAGAAGTAAAAAGTCGGCTGAAAAATAATTACTCCAGTAAAGTATAGATACCCAAAATTTCTACTTAAGTAATGTAACGAAGTATTTGTACTTCATTACTTGACACCTCTGCTAGAAATACAGGCTAGAGAGAGATTAAACTATCACACAACACGTAACCTTACTTTTAAACTTAGGAAGTAGAGAACTTGTTGTTGATGTCTGTATCTTTGATTGTAGCCAGAAATATAGTTCCACTTCAGTCTCTCATCAAAGGTGTGAACTTTGACCTCACTTTGACATGAAGGGAGAAGACGTTATTGATACTAGTATCAGTATTGAACATTTCTAATCCAAAGACAGCCTGTACAATTTTGTCCCTCCACATTTGTGGCAATAGGTGAAGAACTTCATAAGAGGGTAATAGTCATGTGTCCACATACTTTTGGCCATACCATGTATTGGTGTGGGATTGCAAGGACACACGCTTTTTATTATTTATTTAAATCGACACACTTTGTTAGGAATAAAATTTTATAAAAACGCAACATGATCGCTGGTGATGCACAAGTACAGCATAAGGTTTTAAAATGCATATAGTGTTCACTTGGAGGACGTTTCAGCAGTGAAGCCTCCAACTTATATCTGTCTGGCTCAGAGAAACTTTCGGCTACAGAAGAGACTCCGTGGCTGTTCTGGAAAGCTCTACTGCCTATAGGGAAAGCCTCTCTCTTAGTTGGAGCACTGTGCTCTCCAGCTGCCTATTCTGTGCTGTGCAGTCCCCCTGTATTTCCCCAAGACCGGGTCTACACTGCTACTGTTACTTGCCATATCACTCCTGTGCTCCTCCAGGAGATTCCTTGCATCTCAGAGTCACGATTCTGGAGTGATGAGCAAAATATAAATTATGATGTACATACTCAGTTGCCTGCAGATCAGGTAGTATTCTGAAGCAAAATTCCTGGTCTGATTTACTAGAATGTTTTTAGCTGCTTTGGACAACATGGAAGAACGTCACCTTTTGTGGTGCGCGTGTATTTTATATGAGGGTCATTCATGTCAAACCGGACTGTACTGGAGATGCGGCAATAACTCCCAGCCGAGTTCCTGTAATGTGCAAGTGGTGTTGGTGAATTATTGTGTGTGTTTCCACAGACACAAACTTTCGCAAGTTGCCAACTAGTTATCTGTCGATTTTCAAGGATCAGGCGTTCCACTCGCTGAATGTTCTTTAAAGTGCATGGTTGCACATGTACAGTATTTAGGTATCTGTTGGAGTAAAACATTATCTGCGGTTATATTAACTTTTGTTGGCTGTTGTCTCATCACCACTTCCTGTTCAAGGCCGCAATCTCCCCAGTCACTGCTGTGCAGGTGTGGACGTGTTATATCAGTTCATTTGTAACTGTGGTGCAAGCGAAAAGGATCCACCACTACAGTATGTGGACAGCACTTGTGATATGCATGAAGGAAGAGCAGCATGCAGTCGTTTTTTGTTGTTGTTGTTGTTGTTTGAGGTGTAACTGGTTCCCGAAACAACTTACGGAAGAGCATAAACAGAAGCGTTTGGGTTTCTGCAAGCAAAATTTGGACTGATGCTCTAAGGAAGTTTCTAAGGAAGAAGAAAGTTAGTTAAAGAGAATCATTACTGCTTCTGAGACATGGATTCATCACTACGAGTCTGAGAGTAAACAGCAGTGTGTGGAATGGAAACATCCTCAATCACCAACCAAGAAAACGTTTAAAAGGCAGCCAGTTGGAAAATTGATGCTTCCAGTTTTCTGGAGTCCTCAAGGGACAGTATTGGAACATTATCAGGTAAAAGGGTCAACAATCAACAGCGCTCGTTACAGTCAGATGCTTATTGAAGAGCTGAAGCCTAAACTAAATCTTGCATGACGATGCATGTCCGCACACTTCTGCCCACGCTGCCAACACACTGCAAAAACTTCATCAGAAGTAAACACAGTCATACATTTGCGGCCCACAGCTCAGCCTAGAACATTTCTCTAAAGGAGGGAACACAAAAGCTTGTTGACAGATTAGCAAAGTGTAATGAAAAGCAAGGAGATCATGTCAAAATACCATGTACAGTATAGCAGCTGCAACCATTATGCCTTGTACAATATGTTTTAATAAAATAGTTTTTTTTTTTATTATTATTTTTTTTATCCTGTTGGTTCAAACATGTCAGTAAGGTTTGCCTGCTAAGGTGATATCGCTCGCAGGAGGCCTATAATTATTTAAACAGTCATCTAGCAATTAATAAACAATTTTGATTGGAGAGTGAGGGGGTGGAAGAAAGAGAGTTCATTATTCTTGTTTCTCTTTTTTTCCTCTTTTCCTTTATTCTCACGTCTCTTTCAACTCTCCTTCGGGCTTTCATGCAGTCTCTTGCACCTACTTCCTTTTTATTCTCTCTCTCTCTCTCTCTCTCTCTCTCTCTCTCCCTGTCTCGCTCTCTCTCCAGCTCTGTATCTGTCTATCTCTAACCTTTCAACACATATGCACACACGCGCACACACACACACACACACACACACACAGAGTGAAAGTCACTCAACTCGTGTTCCATAGAGAGCTTTATTTCCATATCATTTGCATATTTCAAAGACAAGTGGGCTAATTAATCATGTGGCCATTTAGCATCTCATTAGTCCTTGCTGCTGGACCCCTAGCCAGTGCTGGCATGACCCTTGTGTGTTCCCCACTCTGATCCTCATTTCATTCCTCCCTTAAAAAAAAAAGAGTATTTTTTGGCTGCTGATCTTTCTCATTAGCTCCCTATTGATAAATTATGTAGGACCTTTTTTGAATGTGGAGCGCAGCAGCTTTTGACTGTAGATCTTAGTCGGGCAAACAAATAGCCTAAAATTATATTAAGTCGAGAGGCTTCCGTAATTGGCAGTTGAGGTTCGACATCATACAGACATAAAGGATAAATTCTATCAGCGCACTTTCATCCTTCCTTCCCATTTCTTTGTAGGAATATATTTAACAAGAGTTTTGAGGAGCAGTGATATAATTAACCAGGGTTGCCAGGTTTGAGCAATATTTCCACTTCTCTTTTATCTCAAAAACCAAAACAAAAGATAATTTTTTTTTCCATATAAATCAAGGTCACTGAGGTGTACAAGCATTTCTGATGTGTGAACAATAGCCACTAATTCAAAATATTTTAAATATATCATTAAAGTAGAAATTGTTCTGTACATCATAGATTAGGAGTGTTAATGATTAATTATTAATTTATTATGTATTATTATTATTATTATTATTATTATTTGATTTTGCATAATGTTTCTCGCATATCTATTAACCTGTACACAGTAAAAGGAGATGCTCACGGTTCAGGTGGTGCACATTGTTGTATTTATAATGATCTTGTTTTTAAATGAAGGCGGAGTAAAAAAGCAGTGTTTTCAACAACATTTTTAATCTTGTTAATATATTAACAAGAAACTATTCAGGGTTTGTTCATTTGTGTCACATGACTCGTTTTCTGAGATTTTGCTACAATAACTGTTTAAATAAATCTTTAAACTGAGAACAAATATGCATATTGATCACAAACTATGACATTGTTTGCAGAAAAATGTTAGAAATATTTCTGATTTTCTGATTTCTGATGTTTGCGCTATATCATGGTGACTGCTGAGTATTTTTAAACGAACCCAATTAGGCATTAAATCTGCATCAATGACAACCATTAACATTTCTGTACGCTGTATACGTTGGTTTAAATTGGCTGAATAACACAATTTACTTACTCAAAAGTGGTAAGAGCTATTAAAAAGGAATTTAAATTGTATGAAAATGTAAAAGAGGACTATGTGGAGTTACCTCTCTGGATAAACTGATATTGATGTCAGTAAATAAAAAAAAGATAAAAAAAAAAAAAAAAAATGATTGTAAAGATTTTTTCTGTACTGAACAAGAGCAATGTTTATATATATATAAACCACTTTGGCGGGTAGTTTATTCTTTGGTATGACGATATATTTTTGTTGTAGTTTTCTCTAAAGTCATCTGATATAATAAACGTTTACATTGCAACGTAATATTACGCGCATAAAACACGCATGAATGTAATGAGGACATTTAATATCTCTATCTACACATGTTCACACACACACACACACACACACACACACACACACACACACACACACACACACACACACACACACACACACACACACACACACACACACACACACACTTTTACTTCCTGTTTGGTGTGTGTGTGTGTATCATTTCCTTAAAGGGCTATCGCTTCTCTACAGAATGAGAATGTTTTGCCCCTTTCGCAGGTTATTTACTGATTATATATATATATATATATATATATATATATATATATATATATATATATATATATATATATATATATAAAAAGTAATCACTATTAAATTCTATTTAGATTTCATGTTGAATGATAGAAAATTGAATTACCTCCCACTATAAAGAGTCAACACTACAAGATAGACCAGAGTCCATTGTCCTAACTCAGAATTCTGATATAATAATACATAATGAATAATAAGCGGCGCGGTGGTGTAGTGGTTAGCACTGTCGCCTTGCACCTCCAGGGTCTGGGTTCGATTCCCCGGCCAGGCTCGATTCCCGTCTCTGTGTGCATGGAGTTTGCATGTTCTCCCCGTGCTTGGTGGGTTTCCTCCGGGTACTCCGGTTTCCTCCCACAGTCCAAAGATATGCAGGTTAGGCTAATTGGCGTTCCTAAATTGCCCGTAGTGTGTGATTGGGTGTGTGAGTGTGTGTATGTGTGTGTGTGCCCTGCGATGGATTGGCACCCTGTCCAGGGTGTACCCCGCCTAGTGCCCGAAGTCTCCTGGGATAGGCTCCAGGTCCCCCGCGACCCTGAACACAGGATTAAGCGGTATAGAAAATGAATGAATGAATAATGAATAATAATACCTGATAATTGTACACAACACACTAACATGATAAATGTTCTGAGTTGCTGTAGTTTTAATATCAGAATGAGTTCAGTTGGACTGAATCTGTTATTTTTCAATGTCATGTGGTAAGAGGCTTGAATTTAAGTTCAATAAGCAGAATATACTGTTCATGTTTACATGTTTTTATATTGGGATCTTAACAGTACTGAATACTTGACTACTACTATAGTGATACAGTGTACGCTGTCATTTATAAGTAAATCTAGATCTAACAAACATTAATGTATCACGGTGAAGAAAAAACTGCGATTTTCTGGTAACAAAATTGTGGCGAGTAAAAAGTCTGAATGGCGAGTGACTCCGGAAATCCACTAGTCACATCGGGCTGTGAGCAAAAAAGTTAATGTCGAACCCTGATATATATATATATATATATATATATATATATATATCCCACTGTTTATTGATTTATTTTTTGCTCTTGCTCTTTTTTTTTTTTGCTTTTCATCATGCATTTCTCTCATATTCTGTCACAGAGGGATCGAGTGGGTTAGTTTGAACAGTTTCCTGTCCTTTGCCACCTCTGCTCCCAACAATATGGGCCTTGTGAGGAATGAGCTTCAGCATGTGGACTTGCGCACAGGTGAGCTACTCATATAATACCAAATATATATATAGCTTTTATTCCTATCCCATGGTAATCCAGGCTTGGATACACTATGTTCATGTTCAAAATAAGATTTATAAACATATATGCCAGTTTCTTAGCTGAGATATTTTGGGGATAAATAATTTTTAGACCATTTTTAGAAATTTTAGACCATGAAAATATAGACTTGGTAGGATTAAAGGTGTATTATTTATTACTCTGTGGTCATGTCATAAGTATACCTCAGACCGTAAAATCCAGTTCCAGTCCTATTTAAGACGATAACTATTTCAGAATAAAAATAAGCCCATTATGTATTAACTCCATGCAGGAAAGAAATACACCAGAAGCAGGATCCAGAATCCCCTAAAAATATTAAATAGCCAATAATTTATTGCCTTTGCCAATGGTGTATTAAAAATAGATTTACATTTAAATTACTTGCTAAGTAATTGTGACAGGTTGCATAAACATTAGGTTGCATGTTAGCACTTCTAGCATACTCAATGATTATTTGGCTCAGTGGTGATACAATTAGCAGACCAGATGCCCAGGCCTTGGAGAGGCCAGAAAGGTGTCATTGGTGCAGATGCACTCTATTCAGAGTGAAAACCTTTGTCTCAATAAAGCTCACTAAAATTTTAGCTTTTAAAGTTTTTAAAATGGTGATAATGTGAATATTTCCATGGTTTAAACAATGCAAGTGGTAATTAATAAGTTTAGAATTTTCAGCCTTGATGTTTAGAGCTGCAGCGTAGGTTTTTATATTGTGATTTTATTATCCTAGTGCACATTTTAGAATGACTAAATTGTGGTTGGTTAAATTGCGCTTTTGTGTCATATACGTACACTTCTCGATTTCTACTGCGACATACGGATGGGAGGGTCAGAATTTGGCATAAACAAGATGAAAACATGGATCCACCCTGCCCTCTATCAACGCTTCAGGCTGCTGGTGGTGTAATGGTGTGGGAGTGTTTTTGCACATGCACAGGATAATGCACCATATCACAAAGCTAAAATAATCTCAAGCTGGTTTCTTGAACATGACAATGAGTTCACTGATTGAGTTCACAGTACTCAGTTGGCTTGTACCATCACCAGATCGCAATCCAATAGAGCACCTTTGGGATGTGGTGGATCGGCTTACAAAATTATACAAGTTAAATTCACAATAAATAAGAAGAAATTTAATTTCTTTTTTTCCCCGTTTTTAATGCTTAACAAACCATGATACGTACTGGACCAATCCATCCCTTTACACCCCTGCCGTTACACCCCTACAGAACATATCACTCTCGTCAAATAAACAAGATACCAGCTCACACTCTTACAAGCCAAAAACTTCCTTTCTACACATCAAAACTAGGTTTCTGAAAATCCCCAACCCAGAGCGAATGTTCAGGACATCCATGATCGAAAATGCAGTGTGCATGTGTGTGGATGAAAAGCTGGAACACTTAGAAAAACCCCTGTATACAGTAAGTGTGGACTAGGCATGAATATAAGGAACACGTTCAGCCTGTGGTGAAGCCCGTACTGTCAGCCAGCTTTACAGAAAGGCAGTATACAGTAAGAGAGAGGAATGGGCCATTAGTGAAATGTTTGAGAGGGCAATGGCCCACTTTGCTCATTAGTTTTACCCTTTTAACAGCTACATTTGGGAAATGGGGCAAAAGAGTGTACAATTTGGGAGAAAATTATTGCTAAATAACATTGTTTTGCTGTCTTAAAGCCTAATGACTAAACACGGCCTGTTCGCCGTGTGCTGTGATGCTGTTTGTAAAACCTCATGCTGGTCTGGGCTCAATTTAAAAGTGTTTTTAAAATATCCAGGTTCTGGTTGAACATCGCTGAGCTTGTAATGTGGACAAATGATGTTGTGTAATATAGTCAAGCACTCTATCCTCTATCCTCTACTCTATCCAAATCTCATGAACTGAATTGCATAAAGCTGCTAAATATCTACAATGCTTGATGATCATATAAACACATAACAATTAAGCTGATAAGGCAGTGAAGCCTTGTTAAAAAAAACATGACATTACTAGCAGTTTATGCATATCATGTACAAAAGTATTCCTTTTAACTATTAATGTTAAACGTTTCTTCAGGATACTTCTCGTGCCACTTTTCTGGTGATATTTTCTTAGTTGCTTGTCCAGAATTGTGCCCTCATTTCCCAGCTCTCTCCTTTGCTCCATGTATGTCGGAGAGCAAGACTCATAATCACTTGTTCATGGTGGTTGATTGAGATTCTAGCATGGCCCTATTCTGCGAGCGGTTTCCTGTCTGCTGCTCGTTCACCTTGATTAGCACGCTGTCGTAATTATACTGTGACCATAATGATCAGTCAGCGTACACGCCTTAGATCCTTAAAACCCCTGCCAGACTGAACAATCAAACAAAGTATAGTGAGTTTGGAAAGTGTTCAGATTCCTATTATTTTTCCCCCAGTTTTATATATTAAGTATTTTACCTTGATTACCTTGATGGGGTGCCAATCTGTTGCAGATTCAAAACTCACACATCTAATCATGCACTGCATGCAATATGAAAACACCAGACTGTGTTTAAACTGTTGGGGGGGGGGGGGGGATCTCTTTCAGGTCTGGTGGGTCTAGAGTGGAATTTTGTAGTCAACCCTGAAGGAAACAGGGACCCAGAGGAGAAATTGTAGAATGGAGAATTATAATAAGATTTTTGGCAGCAAAATTCTGGGTGTAATTCTGAAGTCCTTAAAGAGACAAACGTATGGAGTTACATTTACATTTAGGCATTTGGCAGACGCTCTTATCCAGAGCGACTTACATTTTTATCTCATTTACACATATGAGCAGTTGAGGGTTAAGTTGAGGCTCAAGGGCCCAACAGTGGCAACTTGGTGGTTGTGGGGTTTGAACCTGGGATCTTCCGAACCGTAGTCCAACGCCTTAACCACTGAGCTACCCCTGGAGTTATTCAGAGGATGGGACGTATCGTTATGTTCCTTAGGTGGTGGAAGAATTGTCTGTGAATTGTTAAGTGTAAAGAGAAATGAAGCTACAGTTGAGGAAAAACTTGCAGCAAGTGGAATTTGTCCCTTAGCAGCATTATAAAATACTAGTGTGCCATGATGGCTGAAGGATGGTGGGTTGTTGCGACAGGTTTGATGGGTCCAAGTGGGAGTTGGGAGGCAGCAGTGTGTTCAGTTATCTGATTGCATAAGCAATATATCCGTTTGGGAGTCGGATGCACCACTACCTGTCCTGGGGTTGAAGAGTGCATTAGAGGGGTGGAAGTTGTTGTTCACAACGACTAGCGGCTTTTTGGATGCAGGGCTTGTGGTTGGAGTTGCTAGACCCCATTCAGTTTATCTCACAGTGCTCTTAATGCTCTGGTTTCTCATTAAGCCTATCTCTCGGTCTCAATTAATAATTAACCAATGGTAAAACCCAGCACAGAAAGACATTTAAAGCCTCGAACACTTTGTAATGATATGCTCTATCTCTGTGGTTTGTATATGTATGTATACTCAGATCTGTTTTTAATCATATTAGTTATATTAAAGCACAATGTATTGTTGACTTTTAGTCCGAGTTACTCAGAAACATCCTAATTTCAAGGAATACCCTTGCAGTTACTTATTATCACCGATAATGTAAAAATATGTAAAAATGTTCATTATGCTAATGTCAGTGACATAGTTTTTTTTTTCCCGTGTTCACAACCAGAATGGATTTGAAATGAAACAATTAAATTGTGATTAAAATATAGACTTTCAGTTTTAATTCCAGATGTTTAACCAAAAAATTACATTAATCAGTTACGAATTACAGCCTGTTTTAAAAAGTACCGCACTTTTCACAAGCTCAAAGTAATTGGACAACTGACTGATGGCCGGATGTGGAGTGTTCCTTAGATACAGGGTTTCTTATATAAGGAGTTGAGTCCAAGTGCTGAATTAGCATTTGATCACTGTTCATGGGAACTCTCAATAAGCAGTTTAAAGATGTGCTGATAGAAGTGACAGAGGGCATAATTAAGCTGAAATCAGAAAGATTTATCAGAGAGATAGCAGAAGCAAATCAACGATTTGAAACTTTCTGAAAAAGATGTAACACACTGCTGAGCTCAGCAACACCAAAAAGCCTGAAAGACCATAGAAGACATCTTAAGTGGAGGATTGCAGAATTGTTTCCGTGGTGATGAAAAACACTGCTGCAACATCTACGCAAGTAAAGGACATGTAATCCTATCATTGCGTTAAACATTTACTGGGGCGAGCGAGGACACAGGGACAACCCGATGAGGCAAAAGTGCTGTTTAACGCAAAAATGGAGGAGATGTGAAGGATATGGTAGGATGTACTGGTGAAAGAGATAAGTTTGTTGAGCCTATGGGGCCAGCAGAGGTCAGGTGAGGTCAGTCAATGAGCCTGGATGATGGAGGCTGACGATGAGGAGGCGATCGAGTGCTGGCGAGAGCCCTTTCTTAGTGGTTTGCCCTGTCTCTAGAAATCTCCAGACATACTGAGTCCGTAGAGAGAGTTTGTGATCTCAGGCACCCAGGACGAGACCCATTACCAGACGCAGGTATTTAAGGCACCACATCCCTCTTGTACCCCAATGGCGGAGCTGGCCAGGGTGCTGAATGCGCATCGTGTTCCCTTTTTCCTTGGTTGAGTGAGGGGCTGGCAGATGGTAAGAGGCACTGGATAAAGGCCTGTTGTCACAAATATTGTGTGACAAAAGTCTACAATTACGAGACGCCTACAGTATATGTATGTAAATACTGATAGTTTAACTCAAGACTCAAAGCACTGACAGTACACAGAAACAGAAAGGTCACATTAGGCTTCACATAGGAATGACAGGGGGAGAAGAGTATAGACAAGGATAGGAAGGGCTTATGTGCCAAAGCACACCGTATCATCTTTGAAATATCCTGGAGGCTGTTACGGCATGGACATTTATGGTTGTGTGGTATTTATTGGTGATGTGATCGCTGATGATAATAGCAGGATGAATTCTGAAGTGTACAAAGTGTACTTTCTGCTCAGATTCAATCATCTGCTGCAAAATTTATAGGACAGTGTGTTATAGTACAGATGAATAATGATTCAAAATGTACTGCAAAAAAAAAACAACAACCTGGAATCTTCTTAAAGGGCTGACCCAAGGTCATGACCTCAATCCAATTGAACTGTTTTTCAAAACTGAAGGCAGAATAACCCACACACACACAAACAGCAGCCGAATGTGGCTGCATTAAACGCCTGATAAAGCATCACAAGGGAGGAAACTCAGTATTTGGTGACGGCTGAGAGTTCCAGACTTCAGACAATTTACTTTATTTAAAGTATTAAAATAATCCTGATGTTTATGGTTGTTTGTTTGTTCAGTTGCTTTTGAGGCTGTGGTAAGGATGGATTTACAAAATCTACACTAAGATCACCTTGACTTCTTGATTAGAAATTAATTTTATGTTTGAAACCCCCCCAAAAAAACAAGAGGCAATGGGCAAAAAATATATATAAAATGAAGACAGTTATGTCACTGTTAACATACAGACAGACCTGACTTTCTGTTTAATTAGTCTTAATTCTCTATAACTGAGGTGTTGAGTTCTGTTCTGTCACAACAATAAATAAAACAATAAAAATTGATTGGATATGGCTGCGTGATAATGAAGTCTACTTTTTTTTCTTTTTCTTTTTTTTGAAAACATGAAGACCTACTTTTTTTGTTTGTTTGTTTTTACATTCATTGTTTATTGTTGTGCTTATACTCCTCTTTTATTTTGGTCTCTGTAAGTTGTGATAAATTGTCGTAAACTTGTACACTCTTTAATTCTTTCCAGTCTTGTCCAACTAATCCTGAAAAAGTGACATATTGCAGCGATGTTTAATCCACACACCAGTCCAATTATCTCAGAAAATTTTAAAACATACTGTTGGCTGAGAGATTTATTTTATAATGAATTGGCTTTTGGAGTGTACACATCTTTCTTCGACATGTTTGACAGTTTTCACTATTTAAATAAAAACTGATTCTGATGATGATGTTTCATAGGAAGCATGTGTAACCCTTCACCTTTCCCTGTAATGAGAAAATTTATGTAATAAAAGTGTGTGTGGGGGGGGGGGGATCAGGTGCTAAAAAACATGATCCGAATGATTACTATGATGGACTAATAATTGCAATAGCTGTTCTGATGGAATTATTACTGAGCTAAGAAATGATAGAAAGCCTGAATCCTCATCTCTCTCTCTCTCTCTCTCTCTCTCTCTCTCTCTCTCTCTCTCTCTCTCTTTCACAGGCAGGTGCTTTGCATTCCGTGGCGAGCGCGGCAATGATGAGCCAGCCATCGAAATGATTAAAGTGTCGCATCTAAAGTGAGCAAGACCCACAAACACACTTTTCTCATTCTCCCTCAATCCCTCCTGGACGATTGGAAGACTTGGGTGCCGAGGGCTTCCTCCTAGGAGTTGGCTTGTGATTAATGTCTCTCATTTCACTCTTGACACACGTGGTGGAGTATTTCAGAATAAGGGGCAACCCAGACATGATTTTAATCAAGTCACAACAGACACAGCTGACATTGGGGATGGATTCTTCAACCTTTTTGTCATTGTTTGGATTCTTTCAGTTTGTCACAGAAGGCTGTCCTGCTTCATTAGGGTTTCAATGAAATGCTCCGGTCCTTGGCGACGTTCAGGGATTAAGCACTCACTCCGCTGTAATTGATCCAGATTGATCGATTTCTGCCGTAAAGGAGTGCAGAGTTTAAATTTTGCTTCTGGGATATTACTGTATATACGGATACTAATATAGATCTCCTCGACATCAGGTTTAGTGCAACCTGGTTTGTTAGATTGGATGTCATCTCAGGATCAGTGCACAATAAATATCGTATGACAGCATTCATGCGGAAGTGTTTATAGTTTCTGACTTCAAAAACCTATTTTTGGAGATGTTTAAGTTGGATCTTGGAAAACTCTCAACTAAGTGACGGCTAAAAGTCTGAGTCTTAGACCATTAATGCATCGTCGTTCATTAATGGCTGTTCATTAATCAGTCGTTCATGCTTATTTCAATTCAAATTTAGCTTTTTGTTTAATAGTACATGCATATTAGTTTTACTCATTAAATAGCTCTGAAATTTAAAAAAAAAACCTCGATAGTGTGTTTTTTTTAGCATTTGATTCATTAGAGATCATACAAATGGTGCACATACATTTTACTAATATAACAATAATAATTGATCTGATCCTGACGTTTAGCTTTTATTGATGATACAGCTTTTGTAAAGCTTATTTATGGTAAAAGCTTAAATTATAGAACTCTTTCTCATCTTATATCCCCACATTCCTGAAACCAGATCTGAGTATTTTCGAAACTGCTGCTCTACTGGGATTTACTGCACAACGATTTTTAGGTTTTGCAGAGAATGGTCCGGAAAGGAAAAAATATCCAGTGAGCAGCAGTTCTCTGGAAGAAAACGCCTTATTGATCCTAGAGGTCATCAGAATGTACAGACTTACAACCGAAGTATGCTAAAGATCATCTTTGAACACACAACATGTGTAACCTGGAGCAGATGGGTTACAGCAGCAGCAGATCACACTGTGTGCCACGCCCGTCAGCTAAGATCAGGAGACGGAGGCTATAATTGGAATGTGTTCACCTGAACTGGACAAGAGAAGATTGGAACACTTGTTGCCACAGAGTGTTGTTGCGGACCATGTGTCTCTGTTTATGAGCACAGGATAGAGCGCCATGTCACTGAAATGATCTCAAACTGGTTTCTTGAACATGACAGTGAGTTCACTGTACTCAGAGATTTTGCTGAATCTATGGCATTAAGAAATGAAGGAAACATGGGGTCCAACCCAGTACTACTGTAGCAAGACGTATCTAATGAAGCGGCCTTGCACTAATCGACCTCCTTTACACCAGCAACTTGTTTTTTCTTTTGCAATTAAGATATCTCAATGTAAGTTTCATGGATCTGGAACAGTACATACTGTATTATAAAAACCCGACAGATATGTATACAATATGCCAGTGCTTAAAGCACAAAACATGGCTAATATATTGGGTTCTACAGTAAAGTAGTGGTTCATTCTTAAGCAAAAAACTCTGTCTGTCTCTCTCTCTCTCTCTCTCTCTCTGTCTGTCTGTCTGTCTGTCTTTCTCTCGCGCATACAGTACTTTCTTCCCATTAAAATTGACACAAAGTGAAGTGACACAAATCAACCAGGAGGAAAGTCATTTTGACTGGTTGCTTCAGATTATAGGTTGCAGAGCACACATTCACACACACACACACACACACACACACACACACACACACACACACACACTCACACTTTACTCATATCAGCGTGCCCCATAACAGATCTGTACTGTAGATAAACCGTCCTCACAAAACTGAGATTTTTGACCTCGTTATATCATAAATGCATGAAACTCTATTAATATGATGAATATGTATTTGTTGTGTGTATTGTGTGTATTGCCCTGTAGGCAGTATCTGGTGGTGGTGTTCAGAGACAAACCCCTGGAACTCTGGGACGTACGCACGGGAACCTTGCTGCGTGAGATGGCCAAGAACTTCCCTTCAGTCACTGCATTGGTAATGTGTGTGTGCGCGCGCGCGCCAACTTCTTATTATGACTTTCAGAAAACTGTGTGTAAACCTCGCCTCACTCAGCAAAGACACCGACTTCATTATCTGACAGCAAAACTCGTAAAGAGCCAGCAATTCCTCTTTTTCCCCCCCACAACACTCTAAAATCTGTTCAGCTCTTACCGCAGGGCCAGTAAACAGTGTAACAACATGAGTGAATTCCAGCAAATAAGCACCTCAGTATTGTTAATAATTAATGCCTCTCCCCTGATTACAGCTTGCTCATTTCCATATTGATAGCACCCTCTGGGTAGATATCTACACCACTGTCCCCTAATGATCAGAATCTGAATTATACCCTCCTGCTGCTCACTGGTTCAGTCGGTGCATTGCAGCTATTTGCTAAAGTGTAACGTCCAAAAGCATGATTTAAATGAGCTAAACAATGCCAATAAGTCTAGGGCTATGTTCACACTGCCCAAATCTGTTTCTTTTTTTCCCCCTACTCGTACAGTATGTGACTCTAATCTGATTTTTTCATGCCAGTGTTTATGACCAACCCAAACCACATGGAGTAGAGTCCTCTCAATCTTCATTTCAGACACTTCCATATGTATTAAAGTACATACAGATCTGATTTTTTTTTACAACTGAGTCCCAACAGTCAGATCGGAATTTGTGTGACTTTTACATCAATTCACCACAACACTCATGAGAATTCTGCACTAGGAAATGTGGAGGATGAGTGTAAAGGTGGATTGCAGTGGCAGGAGAGTGACGTATTGGTGGGGTGAAGTAGTGCAGCCACAGCATCCCGCAGTACTCCGCCTGTTTTTTGTTTGTTTGAAAAAAAAAAAAATTTTGCGTCACGCAATGTGGTTGAAATTTATATACATTCTTGTAACCACCCAAAGTTTCTAAACCACCTGGCATGAAGGAAAACCAATAAAAACCAAACAAAATGGTTGCCTGGTTAATTAACTCAACATCACATTCCATCTTAAAAGTTGACGGTTAAACAAATTATTATGAATTATATAAACATTTAAATGATGTTGCAACTACTGTGTTTAAAGAGATCTCGAACAAAAAAAACTGAACATGGCTATACTGTCGGTGAACCCCAAAAGAACACTAAAGGTTTTAAAGCAAAGACTGAAATAAGCTAAAGACATGAGCCTAAGAAGTTGTCAGATAACCTGCCTTTTTTTTTTATAGTGAGCTTAAAAACATACGCAAACAGTTTAATAAAGAGAAGGAAAAAAAAGGTCGATTTTTATTTGGTCAGTAAATCAGGTGTGTGAGTTGCACAGAGCTGGCTGGTGAGGGGGAGATGGCGGGTCACCGTGAGCAGAAAATGGTTAAGAATGAATGATAGATGTTATATAATTTTATAGTCAATCTTTGTTTTAATTTAGCTTTTAAGACCTTGCCATGACGCAAAAGTGATAACTAAGTGGCTTGGGGAATAAAACATGGAAATCTTGTGTCCATGGCCAGGAAACTCCCCAAACCGTAATCCCACTGAGAACCTGTGGTCAATCCGTAAGAGGCGGGGACAAACAAAAACCCACAAATTCTGACACTTTACAAGCAGAGTGTGTTAAACGAAGAGTCAACACTGCAAATATTGATCCAATGCATAAATTTTATATAATTGTCAATAAAAGCCTTTGTCACTTATGAAATGCTTGTAAATATACGTCAGTATACCTTAGTAACATCTGGCAAAAAGATCTAAAAGCACTGAAGCAGCAGACTTTATGAAAACATTTGGCCACGGCTTTATTAAGCCAAAGAAACATGGGTTATTACTGTATGTATTATACATCAGTTAATTCTGAATAGACGAGAGGCGTTCCATAAGTGGTGATAATATACTGTAATAGATAGTAACAGCACTGGGATGTTTAAATATATGTAGAGAATAATTGCTAATTACACCAACTGTCTGTCGCCAGTGTGGGTAAAAGTAGGTCAGTACTGAGGAGATTGCCTGAACAGTTGCCTGCCAAATCCCAGAAAATGCCAAATATGCAAAACCTGGCACAGAAGCACTTGCAGCAAGAAAACACACCTGATAACATTGTCATTTCATAACGCTGTCATCAAAAATAATAATAAACAAATAACAAACGCTTTTTCTTCTTAATTGCTCCAAATCTTATTTTTTTACGGCAACAAAGCTAACCTAACTAAATCAAGGGATTGAACACTCTACAATAGTATGCATCGCTCACTAGCTTTCCATTTAGTGCCATTTGGGATTCAACCCCAGAACCCGGATGTTAACAGAGCTAATAATCTAAAATGAAATACGTGGAGATACAGTTGTTACAAAATCGGAGCGTCGTTTTTAACGTCGCCGCCGCATTACGGGATGTGCATTTGCTGTGCATTTGCTTGCTTTTACCACTGAGTGGCGCTATATAACTACAGACTGACGCCTCATGCCTTACATTCTCTGTCTCATTAATGAGACGCGTCCCATTAAATAATACACGTAGTAGCCGATAACATCAAGTGAAACACTGTAGTTGATCGAATTCATAATCACAGTACTATAATTACAGTACAAATGTAGAATTCAAATTAAATCAAATCTTATTAAGATCAAATTTAAGCACAATAAATATTAACACAGTGAGCCTTTAGATTTTATCACGTGTAATTAGAAAAGAAGTGTGTATGGTTTTATTTAAATATAAATTTATAAACCAATAAGATCAAATAACACCAAGTTATTATTATAACAGGCTTACTTCGTCACTTATCCAGAGCTTGCTTTATTAACGAAGTAAGCCTGTTATAATAATAACTTGGTGTTATTTGATCTTATTGGTTTATAAATTTATATTTAAATAAATAGTAAACTTGGCCGATTTCGTTATAATTTAGTTTGATGAGTGGGGCTTGAAAATTCTCTTGAAAAATATGGTCATTTATTTCAGTTAATAAATCTACTATAATTTTTTTTTGCTCATTATTGTACAGTACACATTAATAGCTCTGGTTCAGATTTTTCATGTTTGTTGTGGAAATTACCATCACTGTTGTATTTACTGCGATGAATGAAAATGTCACTTTGCGCCACCTGGCGGCCATTTTACGAATGACTTTGAAATGCAACTGATTTATTTTGGCCGCTGTTGCCTTTAAACGGCGGTATACGCGGCGGGATCGCCATTCCGATTTTGTAACCACTGTACAATGAGAAACGTATGAGAAACTTACAGGACTGTCCACTACCTCCATTTATCAGTAACAATTTAAAACTACATTCAGCCCTGTTTATTACACTAACGTTCAGTTAGTTCTGTGGTCTCGGTTAGTTAGTTCTGCAAGTTGCGAAGGATGTGTGTCGGCGGAGTAAAATAACTGGTTAAATAAACAAAGCATAATAATTTGATAATCACACTCAGGGTCGTGCTGTTGTGCTGGTTATCAGCATGGCTGTGATACCTATGACCACATGACAGCACTTCTGATATTCACCACAGCAGCATTCCCTCTTGTGTGATGTTGCTTTATTATGTAAAAGGTATATGAAAGGACTTTTGAGGAATCATTTGAAAGATTAGTGTTTATTAGTCAGTGTGATGCTCATGGAACGCCAAAAACACACGTTGTAGTTTATATTTAGTTTCATGAAAGTAGTTTGTCTGAGAAACCGCTATGCAAATCGTTACTCATTTTATGGTGGTAACTCCCATTCAACATCATAAATAATGTTTATTAACTTGTACACCACAAGACTGCAAACATGCAGTTCAGGTGATGGACAATATTGTATGGTGGGTGTTCCGATCCACCTCGGGTGTTCCGGGTGAGCCCGATTCAGTCATTTCCTATGAACAATTCAACATCCAAGTTAAATTTCTGATCCTTAATAATCAACAGGTAACTTGTCACCAACTTATGGAAGGAATTCATCTGTCTGTGAGACCTGTACACACAACCATTCACAACCACCACTTGCACATTACAGGAACACGACCAGCAGTTATTTCCACATCACCCGTAAAGTCCTGACATCGCTCTAAGCCATTTCCACGTTTGGGCCATTAAAGGAGTTCCTGGGAGGCGAGCGTTCCCGGATGCGAAGCAGTCTCTGGCTCTGGTGTACTGAGAAAACTGAAATAGAAACATATTAAGAAAATGTGTGAAATTTGCAACCCTAGTGAATAGACACACTAGTACTTAACTGCATGTCAACAGAAGGTCCTCACAATCATAGAAAGATTAACATGTGTGTTTAGGAGTGGTCTCCCTCGCACAACCTGAAGAGCCTGAAGAAAAAACAGATAGCGGCTCGAGAGGCCATGGCCAGACAGACCACGCTGGCGGACGCGGAGCAGAGCAGTGTCGAGTCCTCGGTCATCAGGTCAGAGGTCAAAGTTCATTCTGGTATCCACTGATTGCCGCTGTAATCTGTTTTCTCTCTGCTCTCTTTATTTGTGCACTTGCTGCCTCTAGCACATACTGCATTATTCTTTTGTGAATCTGAGTCTACACCTTTCTTCCTTTCTGAAAGCAGAGCTGCAGTATATTGTCTACATAATGTGCTCTCTACTTGTACTGTAAAAGACCCATAATGCATTGCAACATTGGGAATTATTGTTTTCTTTGGGACGTAATTGGGACACAACTGTTGTTTTCTATACTATATTATAAACCAGTGTGTTTGCACAGATCTCCTAGGCATAGTGAGCTGAGTGACATGTTGAAGAGTTATTCATAGTCTGCACTACTCAAATAAATAGCTAATGTGTTCAAAACAAGTACAGTTAGGAACAGGAGATCTGCTAGTTATAATTATTTTTTTATTTCTTCTCCATTCACCAAATCTGTCCACCGTTTGATTGTTGCCGTGCAGTTTATAAAGCATGAGTGAGTAAACTCTCTTGCCCTTGCTCTTCCGTGCTCAGCGAGCCTCCTCTGGTTGTGCATTTCCTGCAGCAGTGTATCTTTCACTGTAATTCGATAACAGCGAGGTTTCTTTTGTTTTGCTATTTCTTCCAGTTTAAGGCTAAATTCCCTTTTCTGATTTCTTTATGTGGTGCATGCTCGAATATGATTTTATTGCAAATGTTATTATTTCTCCACCCTGTTTCGTTCCAGAAGAGAGGCTGCTCCATATACAGAAGTCTAACCTCGCTCTGTGCACAGGGCAGCGTTTCCTCCTGGTGGTCTCCTAAAAAAAAAATAATTAAAAAAAGATATATATTAACTTGCAGGTTCAGTGAACACATTTCATTGTTCTAGATCGTTATTAAATGCAAACGGTTCTCTTGGGAACAGTGGTAGGGCTCAAACGAATTACTGGTTTGGCAGAAATCCAAACACAGACATGGACACACAGTATAGAAACTCTGTTTTGCTTTTGTTTTTGCAGTTTTTCGCTGGACAGATATCTTGCCAGATTTATCTCAGCACTGTACCATTGCAAAATAATGAGCAACCCACATAACTTGATTCACAAATCCCACTGCTGATATCATTATGCTAGGCAGTGCTTTCTGATTCTTTCATGTAGTTAACAGGGAGCAGAGAGCTCAGAGCGTTAGATCTGTATTTCTTTCTCCTTCAGTCTGTTGCAGGACGCAGAGAGCAAGGCAGAGACGAGTCAGGGCATCTCGGCCCGCGAGCACTTTGTGTTCACTGACACGGACGGCCAGGTCTTCCACATCACTGTAGAGGGCAACACTGTGAAGGAAGGGGCTCGCATCCCTCCTGATGTAAGTCACTGTAATTTACAGAGCTGAACTAGTTACATGCATTAGTTAAGTGCCACAGTTAAAAAAGGACTAAAATAAAAACAGTTAACTAGGTTTGTCAAATTTACTAAGTTTGTTCTTTCAAATGCATTTTAAAATGTTCTTAAAGCAGGATGATGACGTAATGGTTAGCAGGGTTGAAGGTTTAAATCTCAGGTCTGTGTGTATATACAGTACAGGTCCTTCTCAAAAAATTAGCATATTGTGATAAAGTTCATTATTTTCTGTAATGTACTGATAAACATTAGACTTTCATATATTTTAGATTCATTACACACAACTGAAGTAGTTCAAGCCTTTTATTGTTTTAATATTGATGATTGTGGCATACAGCTCATGAAAACCCAAAATCCCTATCTCAAAAAATTAGCATATCATGAAAAGGTTCTCTAAACGAGCTATTAACCTAATCATCTGAATCAACTAATTAACTCTAAACACCTGCAAAAGATTCCTGAGGCTTTTAAAAACTCCCAGCCTGGTTCATTACTCAAAACCGCAATCATGGGTAAGACTGCCGACCTGACTGCTGTCCAGAAGGCCATCATTGACACCCTCAAGCAAGAGGGTAAGACACAAAGAAATTTCTGAACGAATAGGCTGTTCCCAGAGTGCTGTATCAAGGCACCTCAGTGGGAAGTCTGTGGGAAGGAAAAAGTGTGGCAGAAAACGCTGCACAACGAGAAGAGGTGACCGGGCCCTGAGGAAGATTGTGGAGAAGGACCGATTCCAGACCTTGGGGGACCTGCGGAAGCAGTGGACTGAGTCTGGAGTAGAAACATCCAGAGCCACCGTGTACAGGCGTGTGCAGGAAATGGGCTACAGGTTGCAAATTTTGCATGTCATTGGGAAATCAAGGTGCCAGAGTCTGGAGGAAGACTGGGGAGAGGGAAATGCCAAAATGCCTGAAGTCCAGTGTCAAGTACCCACAGTCAGTGATGGTCTGGGGAACGTCATGTTGTAGCTTTAACTCTAACTTCTACGGGAAAAAAGGCGAGGATGAATTACCAAAATATATCAAAGCTTTTGAAGAAAAAACAAACCACATTCATCTGCTGGCAAAGTACCTGAGTCCTCTGCTTGAGTAATAGTTGAGATTCCGTAGGACCTTCATTACTCAAGTAAAAGTAGAAGTCATCCATTTACATGTGTACCTGAGTAACAATTTAAGTCAAATTATCTTCAAACACTATACACCATTATGGTTAGCTAACACAACACCATGCACAAAAGTAAACGTATGAAAACTACTCAAGTAAAGTATAGATACAGTATGTGACATATGTACTT
Source organism: Channallabes apus (assembly GCA_030522415.1). Classification (NCBI taxonomy): domain Eukaryota; kingdom Metazoa; phylum Chordata; class Actinopteri; order Siluriformes; family Clariidae; genus Channallabes; species Channallabes apus. The sequence continues at coordinate 35,327,626 of CM060118.1, forward strand.
GCGTACAGTTGAAGTACATGTACTCAGTTGTGTCCCACCCCTGTCTGTACGTGCAAAATATCAGTGTTTTTTGAAATTATAATTTTTTCTTCTTTTTATTTTGTTTTATTTATTTTCTTGCACTTATGAGCAGTTGTTGGGATACTGCCACCTCCTGGCCTGGAGTGTGATGGCAGGGAAGAAAAGAATTGCTTTCTATGATATGACATTTAAAGAATCAACAACACAATTTATACATAATTTCAGCACTTACATATTTTTTATTAGTTTCAAATATCATAAGAAATATAGCTGCTTGAGACAAATCAGACAATAAACCTTAGTGCTATTGAATCGAATCAAATTGAAAGGCGCAATACCTTAATAAACTAAATCTGTTCTAATATAATTGACTCCACAGGATTCTTACTGTAGTATTTTAGTTCCTCACCAGTCACGGAAGCTATAAGATAAAATAAGTTTAAATTGACTGGTTTAATTACAACACCTCCACATCCAGCAGGTATGATGCATATGTCATTGTCTAAGGTAATGATACAGCGAGAGAGATTTACTTCATCATAAACCCATGCTCGCAATGCTGCCTACTTTAAAAAAAAAAAAAAAAAACATCCATCAGGTAAGGCTTGAAAAGTTACTTTATTGTTCTATAACTCATGAATATAGAACAAGTTAAAGCCTCTCGCCAGCATTATGGCACAAAACCGCATGTTGTAAACTGCTCCAGCTTTAGTGCTATAGTGCACTCCCATCACCATGTGTGCAACTTCAAACCTGATTAAACACCTCTTCTGTCATACGGTGTGATTAAGTAGAATGCGATCATTTTTTGTCACTGCAGGTACAAGAGATTCAGTGTTTCTGAGGTGAACACATGTTTTAACAGTCTGAACCCATCTAGGAGCCCAAGAGTTTCCTGGAAAACAGGTTGCTGTATTCTCACCAGCTCCTTAGAGTCGCTAATTGTCACATCTTGTATTTTTTTTTATGTTTTTTTTTTTTAAAGAACATTTTCGACACCAGACGTCATCTGTTTACAAAGCTGTGCTAACATCTTTACTCTGACAGCTTCACACTAATTCTCACCTCCAGCCATGTGAACTTAACATAAATCACACACCAGCAGTACAATTTTGTGCACCCTGGACAGGCAGATTACGTATCCAGGCTTTTTCATTCATTGTGGCCCACAAACAGGCAGGTTCTGTAGCCGGCTAATGTAATGATCACCGGCATTTTTATTGTACTTCCCTCGTCCAAACAGCAGACAGACAAAGTAAATCTTGATACAGTATATCAACAAACAGTGACTATGACGAAATCAGCATGCAATATTGTTGATAAAAAAAAGACGAGGAACAAAAAGCCAATGTGTAGTAATGTGTGATGTAAAATTATTTTATTTTAAAATTATTTTATAAAAAATTATTATTAAACTAAACCATTGACAAACCCATTAAGCTTATAGGCTAGTAAATGATTGTGACCCATAGGAGCGATCCCTACAACAGTACAAGTTTGTAAATTCATATAAAAGAAAAAAAACTGTTTAAAAACAAAACTATTGTTTTGCAGTTTTAAAAAAATATGGGCATGCAGCCGTTGTTGTGATGGGTAAAAATAAATATATTTAGCTGAAAACATCAGATGAAAATATTAATTTTAAAAGCAAAAAAAAAGGGGGGGGGTTTGGCTGTAGGGTTAATTAGTAATAATCTTATTGCTAAAATGTTATGTTTTCATTGACTTAAACTAGACAAAAATACTTAAGGGTTCCTTTAGTTAAAACCATACTAAAATGCCTTTTTAGTCGATTAACACTTGACTAAACAAAAATAGGATTAGATTGACTAAATATAATAACAGTTATTCCGGGACTAAGACTAAAATAATAAAATAGCTGACAAAGTTAACACTACTTTCCACTGCCTACTATAGGATTAGTTTAAAAAATTTATTAGTCTCTAGTTGTTCGCGTAGTGGCGGCACGGTGGTGTAGTGGTTAGCACTGTCGCCTTGCACCTCCAGGGTCTGGGTTCGATTCCCCGGCCAGGCTCGATTCCCGTCTCCCCGTGCTTGGTGGGTTTCCTCCGGGTACTCCGATTTCCTCCCACAGTCCAAAGATATGCAGGTTAGGCTAATTGGCGTTCCCAAATTGCCTGTAGTGTGTGATTGAGTGTGTGTGTGTGTATGTGTGTGTGCCCTGCGATGGATTGGCACCCTGTCCAGGGTGTACCCCGCCTAGTGCCCGAAGTCTCCTGGGATAGGCTCCAGGTCCCCCGCGACCCTGAACACAGGATTAAGCGGTATAGAAAATGAATGAATGAATGAATGAATGTTCGCGTAGTTCATGTTAGTCTATACCCGGGGTACTCAATAGACGGACTCCGGTCCGCATCCGGACCCAAATACGGTTGAACCTGGACCGACGCCAAAACAAACCTGCTAATTTTATCATAATCCAAATGAGTTCTCAATAAAGTGCGCGACTGTGTTTCCGCACGATATATCTTTGAGTCGTCTAGTGATGGTTTGTTCATGAACGATTCGTTCTTTTTGAATGAATCTTTAACATGACTCAGAAGAACGAGTCGTCTCCGAGAGTGATTCGTTCATTTTCTACTGGGCGCGCATGCGCACATCATCGCAAAACCTCCGTAGGCTATGTACAGGAAACAGAATTGAACGGTTCTCAACGAATCACCAAGGTTCCCGACCTGTTCGTTCCTTTGTCACGTGACTCCCAAAGACGCTTTGCGGTGCTGTAGATTCAGACTGGAAGATATAAGAGGTGAGCTACTCATTCTCTTTATTATAATATGTCCTTGATCCTTATAATTGGTCCTATGTGTGCTCAAAGCTGGCCATTGATATCTGCCGTTTCAACTATGAGCACGAGGTGAAAAGCACACATCGCAGCTCCGTCACCAATGAACATTTACATCAGTGCCTCCACCTGGTCCTCACAACTTTTATGCCCAACTTCAAACAACTGGTGGCACAAAGATGATGTCACCATTCACACTAAAAGGACTACAGTACCATGTCATTTTTGGGTATTGTTCAAAAAATTTTTTTGTAGTTCTCTATTTGAAATTGGACTGTAATTTTTCAGGACCTCGGACTGAATAGAAATTTGGTAAGTGGACCTTTAAAATTTATATTTGAGTCCCCCTGGTCTAGAGCGAATAGCATATACTGTATCATGTAATGTTAATTTACTGTAAGTTTGGTCTTTATTATTATTATTATTATTATTATTATTATTATTACTATTATTATTGTACCTAAATAAAATGTATAGGAAATGTGGATACAGTTAGCTAAATGAATTTTTACAACCTTAAATTACATTATAGAGTATTTGCTTAAAAATGACTTTTCCCAAAATCGCCCAAATTATGCAGAAATTTAATTGGTTGGTTATATATACTATATGTATATATAAAAGTTCTTAACAGACCGTTTTCACCTTGCTACTTGGGAAACGAAAAGATGATTTCGAGTCTAATATAGTTACAGTGGGAGTAATCAATAATCCCAGTTTAATTGTATTCTTCTGCTATTTTACTCTTTACTTATTTATTAGTGCAAATGCATCATTTTAATTAGTTGAATAATTACCCATAGCTTATTAGGCAATCAGGCAATCATGTGGCAGCAGTTCAGTGCATAAAATCCTGCAAACAGGTCAGGAGCTTCAGTTATTGTTCATATCAAACATCAGAAAGGGTACAAAAAAAACCTGATTTCAGTGGCTGACTGTGGCTTTGTTGTTGCTGCCAGACAGGTTTGAGTGTTTAAAAAAAGAATTTCAAGCAGTCTGGTATTTACAACATACAGTACCTGTAGTAAGAGTATCATAAACTAAACAAGTTTATGAAAAATCCAATGCAGTATAAACCTATGTATTAAAATAAATACATGTAGACATCTGCATGGCTACACCAGTTAATAAAGAAGAGTAAAATGGTCCCAGCAGCAGATGTGACTGCAGCGCTTAATGACACATTTGTGCATGATAATGAGTGCATCAGAGGCAACGGAGGTAAAACAATGCCTCCTCGTGCATGTTGCTCTTTTCATCAGAAGGAAAATCATGGCAGTAAACAAACAAACGGAAAACCACCGCTGAGCAGTTTGTGATCTGTGCATTCTTAAAGAACTAATGATCTACCAAGTGTCAAATCAGACCTCCTAGCTACACACCATTTCTGTGCTTTAGTTCTTGTTTTTGAACAAGAAGGGTAGCAGTGTACAAATGCAGTTTTAATATGGATGGATGTTTTCATAAATGCTATAAATAAATGCATTTACAGAGATAGATTAACACATACACACACACACACACACACACACACACACACACACACACACACAATGGACTCCTTATTAGGAATGTTGGTTCAACTACATGGCAGGAAACCAATGCATTTAAGCATGTACAGTATACATGGATCAATATGATCTGGTGAAGTTCAAACTGATCATCAGAATAGAGAAGTAAGGTGATTTAAGTGACTTTTAACATGTCATGGTTATTGGTGTCAGACGGTCTGGTCTGAGTATTTTCACAACTACTGATCTACTGGGATTTTCACACACGAGCATCTCCCGGGTTTACAGAGAACCGTCTGAGAGAGAAAATATCCAGCAAGAGGCAGTTCTCTGGATGAAAATGTCTAGTTGATGACAGAGGTCAGAGGAGAACGGCAGACTGGTCCGAGTTGACAGAAAGGCAACAGTAACTCAAATAACATCTTGTTTACAACCAAGGCATGTCAAAGAGCATCTCTGAACACACAATGCGAGAAACCTTGAAGTGGATGTTGAAGACAACCACCCTGGGTGCCACTCCTTTCAGCTTAGAACATGAGACTGAGGCTACATTTCACAAAGACTCTCAAAAATTATACAATAGAAGATAATAAAAAATGTTGCCTGGTGTAATGAGTCTCAGTTTCTGCTGTGACACTCAGATAATAGGGACAGAATTTGGCATGAACAACATGACCGCAGGGATCCATGTCTGAACCGGGATGGATCCCTGCATTCATGTTGCTCCAGTCTCCTGTCTCCTGTTCTTAGCTCTGAAAGGAGTGGCACCCAGTGTGGTCGTCTTCAACATCCGCTTCAAGGTTTAACGCGTTGTGTGTTCAGAGATGCTATTTGACATGCCTTGGTTGTAACAAGATGTTATTTGAGTTACTGTTGCAACTCGAACCAGTCTGCTGTTATCCTCTGAACTCTGTCATCAACTAGACTTAGCATTGCATAAGGAACTTTATATCATAGTTCAGAAATCTGAATGGAAAACATCCCATAACACACATGTCGCTGGTACACAACGTTCCTGCCTTTGAGGAGTGTTGAAATGCTATGTCTTTGCTTAATATTCTTTCTATAATAATTCCATGATGTACATCATGGCTCACTAATGTGCTAGTGATAGCAAGTGCAAGGGTCAAAAGAGAGAAGTATCGATTTGGAAGTGACACAGTTCGAGTTACAGTACAGTACCACACATGGCTTCATTAAGTATATAGAGTGCATCTGGATGAACTGTAATATGACATTTTCATAACATCCAGCCCATCACGTTTCACAGAGCTTGTTATGAAGGATAAGAGACTCGTAGATATAATGCCGGTGTAACTGAAATGGCAATAACAGAGTGCAAATACAGTTTTTTTTTTTTTTTGGCATTAACATTCTCCAGAAATCTGTAAATTACATTTAGTTCACTCCCTGCAGCCGCTGTTTTGTGAAGCTAGTAGTTTCACTTTACTGATCATGTGACAAAGATGCAATGCCATTGGCTTTTCACAAGTTGTGGTCTAGACAGCCTTGATGGCAGAGGAAAAGAATTGACACATAAATCTTCTGTATGTTGTAGGGGAGCATGGGCAGCATCGCCTGCATCGCATGGAAGGGAGACACATTAGTTCTGGGAGATGTGGATGGAAACCTGAATTTCTGGGATCTGAAGGCCCGTCTGTCCCGGTAAGAGTGTATTTAGATGTGTTTATTTTCTATATCAGAGGTGGACAAATCTCCTAGAGGGTCAGTGTCTAGCACAGTTTGTAATTCACCAACAGTTTTACTAAACCTGGCGATTAACAGATTAGTTAAATCAGCTATGTTGAGGCAGAAAAATCACCAACGTGTGCTGGACTCTGGCCCTCCAGGACTGAATTCGGACACGCCAGTTTATATTTGACTAGTTTAACGTTTTTCACACTGTACAGTACGTGTGGAAAAAAACTGCTTTAAACGAAGAAAGCTCATGTCCAGATTATAAAGCATTGCTTCATGACCTACAGTAGTTCTAGTACATGGTGTTCTTGATTGAGACATTTTGGGATCTATTCCACAACAAAACTATTTTTATTATATCCTGTATTTGCTAAAATTGCTTTTGAAAAATACATGACCATTTCATTGAGTTACAGTCTTGGTAAAGAAGTGCCAAAAAGACTATTTAAGGTAAAGTACTTCGTTTCAAATGACTGTGGTAAAGTGACAAGGTTTGAATTGCACTTCTTTTTCATTATTATTTAAAAAAAGTGTGTGTGTGTGTGTGTGTGTGTTTTAGAGGTGTTCCTACACACCGAGGATGGGTAAAGAAGATCCGTTTCGCTCCTGGTAAGGGCAATCAAAAGCTGCTGGTGATGTACACTGATGGAGCTGAGGTGTGGGACACCAAAGAGGTGAGCGTTCTTTCCTGCTAAATGGAAAAAAATCGTATGTCTGATTGAATCCAGGCTGATACTGGCTCAACCGGCTTAGTATCAGATATGACCCTTTTTTTCTTTTTTTGTTCACTGATTTATTTCATGCTGAGGACGGGTGGGAGGTTGACTGACACGACACAAATATTGCTCATGAAAACGCACCTCAGTTGTTTTGCCTAATTTGGCATCAGAAACTTGTTGGGAGTCGGACTCGATTGCTGAAAGGATGTTTAGATTGTCTCTATCCACAGTTACAAGTTAACCTGTGGATTAGTTACTTGCATTGAATAAGTCCAGGATTAGAAACTTAGTCTCAGTACAAACTATTTTTAACTTAAGGATGTAATACAACGTAGCCAGGATGTCTGTTTAATTGTTTTCGGTGAAAAACCATAGCCAATTATGATTAGATTTACTGAATTTATACCAGAGCTCTTATAGTATATTAGATCCAATTGTACCCAGATACTCAAATAGTGCGTTTTAATCGTAGGTGTTATGATTATAAGAAATGTCTTTGACTCGATTTATTTCACAACCTGTTTTTTTTGTGCCTTTGTTTTTTTAAAGTAGCAATGTTTAGAATTTTTCTTTTAAAATATAAAAAAATTGCTTAAAGAAATAATAAGTAAAAAATTAGCAAACTCCAATCAGATCATGGAATTCCAGTTGAAGTAATTGCTTTACTAAAAAAAAACAGTACATGCAAAAAACTTGATCCATGCCTCATTTCTGCGTATTCAAATAAATTAATTTATGTACATTCAATTACAATACATGGGACCAAATGTTTTATGGTGACTGGCTGTAAAGTGCTCAAAGATACAGTTTAAAAAATGGGTTGTTTATGCATCAACCGCAGCAGCAACCTCATTTCCCCTCTCGTCTATTCCAACCACTGAGCTTTCAGCATCACCAGTTTCTCATGGCTCATGCCTTCCGATGGGTTTTATGCTTGAATGATTCATAAGTCACCATGTGGCTTAACAAACAAAAAGAACATGCCTCTGAAACTGTTCAGATACAGGGACTGGACTAAAGATAAGACCCTGGAGAGCTATTTCTCAAGACTACATTTAAAAGACTAGAAAGTCTAGCTCTAACGGAAGCAAAATATGAAGAAATGAGGAGAAATCAGCTTTGTACATAAATAAAATGTCATAAATTATAATAGTATCAATATTAAACTGTGATATTGTCATTTAATACCCAGCCCTATTTAGATTATGTTTATGAAATAAATTTATGAACTTGATCCAGTTGTACCACTGCATCCTTTCAACAGAAAACAACAAGTATTTCTTTGTGCTCTGCATAACTAAAAGTAACAGGCAAACCCTGAAGTAAGGAAAGAGCTATTTACAACAAAGGCAGCTCTCTTGCAGTATTTAGGTCAGGAAGACAGATGTAGAGCTCTAATTTAGTGATATTGATCATTCTGCCTACCTGGTAGTAAATTTTTTATGATGTTCTTGTACTGGATTCCGTCAAAGCTGAGCGGAGGATATTCATCCATTTCATCTAGTTTGATGTTTTGATGTTACAGTAGCAGTTACTTTCAATTTGTCCGCTTTCTCCTTTTGTATGCGTCAGATCGCATGGAGTTGAGCTTTAAGGTAAGTGTTATACAGTTGAAAGTAGCTTATGGATGATAAATGCCGTCCTCCGAAATGGTCCTGTAAAGTCTGAGGTTCAAATGCTGTCCACATGGAGAACAGAAATTTAATCGTGCAAGTTGAACAGGAAATAGAAACAGATTGTTGGCTTGTGCTTTGTGCAGGAAATTTACCCCATTTTCTTTGTAACTGATTCAGTTAAAACTGAAGTCTGTAGGCTGTCTGTATCGATGCTTATCTATCTCTAGACTTAGATAATCTTACAAGCCATTTGCAGATAAAAAGTCTAGAAGGAACTGTAAGCTGTAAGTTCATTTCAGGTAAACTGTATTGCATTTCAAAAGTGCCTATGAGGAAATTGTCTGTATATTGCTATTAAAATGTCTTACTGTAAGTGCCATTGTTTAATGTTAACTTTCACCGTAGATAATAACATCTGCATTACTTAGACCATAAAAGCAACATGTTTAATTGCCACACATTCAAGAAAACTCGTTAAGCACAAGTGCAGTGCTGAAGCTCTTAGCCGCAATAAAACATCTGGTATTGTGCAAACTTTTTTAAGAAGTTCATAAGTCCATGAATGATGATCCCGGCTGAGGTGGCTTGGAGCCCACTGCGGTTGTTCATGTACGATGCCTGATCCTTGAAAAACAACAAGCAAGTAGTGCTTTTGACTTTGGGAACTGTACACACAATCATTCACCACAATCATTCACTAACGGAGTTCCTCGGAGGCCAGCATGAGTTTCAGATGTAAAGCAGAGAATATGATCATGGCTCTGACATACTGAGGGTGGGGAATGTTTTCTTGGCAAACATTCATGTCTAAAATTCATTGTTTGAGTCCCACATCCTGTCTGAGTTTGTGCATCTGTTCATGGCTTTAGTTTACCCATTTTATAATAATGGCTATCTCCATCACTGCACCATGCCACAAAGCAACGGCTCCATGAACATGAGTTCAGCGTATTTCAGCATCCTCCCCAGTCGCCCCATCCGAATCTAATGGAGCATATTTGGGATGTAGAATGCAGCTTGAATGTGCGACTGACAAATCTACTGCGATTATGTGATGCAATTGTGTGCCAACGTGGATCTGAATAGCAAAGCAATGTTTCCGACACCTTGCGGAATCCATGTCATGAAGAACCAAACAAATTTGTGCATGACATAATCAGGTGGTTGGAGGGGGGGGGGGCACACAGTGCAGTATTTCTTGGCTTTGACTGTAGAAAAGAAGTCACAGGATTCATTGGTGTGTAGAGACAGCCTCTTTACAGGACACTGCCAGGCTGTCACTGTCCACACACACACACACACACACACACACACACACACATGCACATCTCCAGGAAGACAGTGGAAACACATCATTGCTCTCCTGACAATGTGGCATGTGGCTTTAGTCTGACGTTCACACACACAAAAACACACATGCACACACACACACACACACACACACACACACACACACACACACACACACACAAGCCAAAAACAATGAATTTATCAGCTGGATATCACAGGATGCTCACCCTTGTCAGCTAATATTAAAAAAAAAAGGAAAAACGATCATAGTGGTTTGGTTTCTACAGTATTTTTTTGTATTGAATGCTAATGCCTTACAATATATATTTTTGTTTAATTATTATTATTATATAATTTTATCCACATTAGGCTGCTCCTTGTCAATGTCTGAATACCAGAAATGAACGTTTCTGAGCGCGTAAGAGTAAAGAAAAGCAATTATTGTCTAGTAGAGATTATTTCTTTAATGCGCACGATCATTTCATCGCAGGTGCAGATGGTGAGCGGTATGAGAATGGGCCGAAATGTGAGTTATCGTATCCTGGACATCGACTGGTGCACATCAGATAAGGTGGTTCTGGCCTCAGAAGACGGCTGTGTCCGTGTGCTAGAGATGGCCATGAAGTCTGCCAGCTATAGGATGGACGAGCAAGATCTAACAGGTACTGTATTTCTGCGTTTTCCTGATTGAATAGGAGATTTTTCAGATCTGCTGCAGGAATCTGCTGTTCCAATACGAAAGTTCTAGAAATAACCGAACATGTCAGCCAGTCATGTAGCGGCAGACGCACAGAATCATGCAGATGCAGGTCAAGAGGTTGAGTTAATGGTCACACATCAGAACAGAGAAAAGAGTGATCTCTTTGACTTTGCCCATGGCATGGTTGTTGGTGCCAAGCAGCCTCGTTTGAATAATTTGAAAGCTGGTGATCTCCTGAGACCGTCATCTACAACAGTGTGTAGAGTTTAAACAGAATAATGTTTTTTTTGGGGGTTTTTTTTAAAGCAGAAACGCCTCTTTGTTGAAGAGAGGTCAGACAAGAATGATAATGAGAATAATCGGTTTCGAGCTGACAGGAAGGCTGCAGTCTTTTAAATAACAACAGTAGGGAGTAGAAAAGCATGTGAGTTACCGGCCAGTGTTTTACTGATATCCCGTCCAGTTTCAGTGAGTCATTCACTACTCTAGCCTCAGATCACAACTTGTTCTCAAGCAGTGTAGTCTGATGTGGTCTACATCCTGAAGCTCTGATGTGTTGTGCATGCTGAGACTCACTAAAAGTAGATATTTGATTTACAGTAGCCTCAGACCTGTCAATCTGACTATTGTGCTCTGACCAATTTCATAAACACGGCACGTCTGCTGGCAGAAGCGAGGCTCACTGCATGCTTTTTTTTCCCTCACAAAATCATGACTTGTACTGAAACGAATGAGTCTGATCGGATAAGTGCATAAATGCGCAGGGTGTAAGCGTACAGGTGTTCCTATTAAACCTAAGCGAGTGTATGTCAGATAAATTTCACTCTAATGCAGTAGGCTTTAAAAGATGTAAGACAGAATTTCTAAATATGACTTTTACACAGTACCTTTTACCTGTATATGTTCATCATGTTTATTTGATGACCTGGTTAAAGAAACGTTGGCTGTCACTCCTGCTGAATTCTCAAAAGAAAAAGTAATAATAATAAAAAGACATAAAACAAAAACGTTTTCAAATCAATTCGAAACGGAGTTCTTGCTCCATCACATCCAAAGAATTAAACACTCTTCACTTACGTAGAAGCCACTAAAGCAAAAAAACATGTTACAAAAACCAATTTAATACAGTGCAAAAGTATTTAGCCACCGCTCGATTCTTCATAGTTTGCTTCCAAAAAGCCAGATGCTTTTGTATTTTTAATATAGTAATGAGTCGGCATCCCGAAGGATGTTTTTGGCTCTCGTTTTCAGTCTATACAGAGAAATATTTTTGTTTATTAGGCCAAACTTTGACTTATGAATCATTTAAGCAAAAAAAAAAAAACATCTAACCTAAGACATGAACCGGTGAGAAACAGGTTCCTATGTTGACAGATGATCAGGTGATGCTGAATGCTGAGTGATTGGACCTGATGAGAGGGGAAATGAGGTTGCTGCTGTCATTGTTCATTTTTACATTGTACAGTGGAACCTCGGATTGCAAGTAACGCGGTTTACGAGTGTTCCGCAAGATGAGCAAAGATTTTAAATAAATTTTGACTTGAAAAACGAGCATTATCTTGGTTTACGAGCACCGAGTATCATGTATCACGCATGTGCTTCTTGTTTTGGCGCAGAGCGTCACGTCATCATGTAGCACAGCCACACATCAGGGACACCTTCAACAACAGGAAAATGGTCTTGGAGCTAATGCTGCTCACCTGTGGCCGAAGGTGTGCCCTGGCGGTTTCTTTTTCCCCATTGACACTGGTTTGGTCACCGGGCAAGTTCCCGCGCATGCGCGATCGCGGCGCAAGGGAACCCGGAAGTGACGTGGGTCACATGATCCGGCATAAAGCCGGAACCGGCGAGGTAGCCGACACGGAGAGATGAGGACAGCGCGCTGCATTTTGTTTGAGACTGAGAGCCTGTTTGTGGATTATTGTGGATTAATTTCATTCAGTACCCAGCTCATTCCATTTCTCGATCTCCCAGAACTTCCATCTTCATCTGGTGAGATCGATCCATCTCTCCAACTCCACCCATTCCTACCTTTTGCCATATATCAGACACTGGACAATCATACACACACACGCACACCCGCATACATCGCGCACACACTTTTGCTATTTGTATTATATTTGTATATTGGTTTGTGGTGCACCGTGTTTGTTTATTTATCTGTCTGTCTTGTTTAATACACTTGGTTTAATTTATTATAATTGTTTTGTGTCGCGTCGTGTTTTGTCCAGCTGCGGTTGCGCAATACCGGAAGTGTGGTTTTCAAGCCCCTGTTTAGATTCCCGAATCCGTTTTTTTGTAACCAAGCGGTTTTATAAATCCAAGCGTTACAATCACAACAGAGCCAATGGTTTTTCTCTCTCTTACGCTGCAGGATTGTGGATAATCGTCTCCCCTGCTGGGTCTTAGTGCTCGTCTCTTGCTGATATAATCAACATCCATGCACGCGTGTACTGTTTACTATAACACTGTGACCACGTGTGTGTGAAACATATTTTATTTTGTGTTTGTAAGTGTGTTTGTACAGCACGTGTGTGTGCTTACTAACGGAATCACTGCTGTAAAGTAAAAAAAAAAAAAAAAAATTAACCTGCACTTTACCTTTGAAAAGAATCGCGACAGAGCGGAGTTTCTGTGTAAGTTAGAGAGAGTGTGTGCGTGCGCGCGTGTGTGTGCATGTGTGCGCGTGTGTGTGTGTGTGTGTGCATGCGTGTGTGTGTGCGCGCAATTTGACACCATGCTCCTTCACTCACAGCAATACACACACACACTTTCACCTTTACAGCCCCCCTTCCACCTCCACCTCCTCTCGGCTTCACACACAGATACAGATGGACACTCTCTGCACACACACAGCGCCTGCGAGCACAAACGGAAACACTTATCTGTCAGATATTCGCCAGGGAATATCTGAACATTTTGATTCATTCACATTCCATACAAACTTAAATAATTCTTTTGATTGTGTAAAGCTGTTTTGAGACAATGTCAATTGTTAAAAGCGCTATACAAATAAAACTGAATTGAATTGAATTGAATAGATTTATTTTTTTTTTACTTTTTTTTTTTTTTTTTTACTTTTTTTTAAAAGGCAAAGTGCAGGTTAATTTGTTTTATTTTTACTTTATATTTTGTATTAATTATTTTTATCTATTAATTTTTTTGGGGCTGTAGAATGAATAAATTGAGTTTCCATTATTTCTTATGAGAAAATTTAATTTGGTTTACGAGTGTTTTGGAATACGAGCCCGCTTCCGGAAGGAATTATGCTTGTAATCTGAGGTTCCACTGTAATCTTTAGGCACTTTGCAGTCTGTCACAGTAAACTATTTGTTCCCATTTCTCCAATTTAATGTAAATAAGAAAAGAGGGGTGGCTCATGACTTTTGTTGAGAACTGATAACAAAACTTAAGATTTGTTTCATTATTAAGACAATTATATTATTTAACTTAAGATATTATTATCTTAAGATTTCAAGATTATTTTATGATCTCTTAATATCTCTTCTCTGTCATGCGCGCAGATCCAGTGTGGTGTCCGTACCTGTTGCTCCCGCGTGCTGCGCTCACCCTGAAGGCCTTCCTATTGCTGCAGCCTTGGTCTGGAACCTTCACCATGGACGTAACTCAAGTGTGCGTCTTCAACATGATTAAACTGCATCGAGACCACTTATTTAATCCTGCTTTTTTGACTTTAGTGACTTTGCTGTTTTTGTTTACCGCAAGTATTTTCTGTGAAATGAGTTTTGTGAAGTGTGAAAAGAAAGAAATTAAATTTGCCCTGGGCAGTTCCTGGATTTTATATATTATTTTTTGCTCTGAATAAATGATATGTATAAAGTTTTTTAGATGTTGAAAAAACGGCCAGATTTGCTCCCCTGGTTGCCAGCTCTGGATATGAAAGCATGTGCAACATGCTGTAACTTTAAAAGAAAAATAATGATAAGAACACGGTAATAATATAACAAGGAAATGATGAGATGTAAATTTGTCATTGTAACAAATTGAAATCATTGACTGCCTGCTTGTGCTTCACGGAACCCACTTCGCTGAATGTTTCGGTCTCTAGAAGGTTTTACAGCTTGGACTCAGAATTCATATTATGTCTGTGTGTGTGTGTGTAAGAGAACTTCTAAATATTTTTTCTTCTGTTCATTGCAGGGACTACCAAGAGAAGGATGAAATCAAAGGCTTGGTGCAAGAACAGCTGAACTCCTTGTCCAAGTGAGTAATGGGTTTTAAACAGACACAGCGTTTCATTGCTATTAAATAATCAGGGATTTGGATTGTTTTCATTTCCTATAGCAGGCAAAAGCAAACCCCCCCCCCCCCTTTTTTTTGCCCCCTGCGTTTATACTCGGCTCCATGCTAAGTAATGTAGTAATATAGACTTCAAAGGAAGAGAGGACAGCTGGAGAAATGACTTTTTTTTGTGCAGTGCGCGCATGTGTGTGTGTGCGTGTGCGTTAGTGTGTGTGTAGTTAGTAATTACTGTTTCGAAGTGTATTTAGATTTGCTCTATCTTACTTCCTTGGCAGTGACATCAAAAGTGTACTCCAGGATCCAGAGCTCAATCTGCTTCAACGCTGCCTCCTAGTGTCCCGGTGAGTCCGAGATTTTGGTATATTGTCTATATTGGAAAAAAAAAATCTAATATAATTACCAAAATTTAAACATACCTGCTCAAGTACAATACAGCACAAATACCTTCATCTAACCAAATGTATGCAAACATAGAAGATAGAGCAAGGACAAAACTTCAATGTCTATAAGTGATGAATTGTCATATTTTGGGGTTCTCCGGCATCCGTGACGAGTTTTCCTAACCTTTTTTTTAAGGTCATAAAAGAACTGTTTTCTCATCAATCATTGCAACACTGTCCACATTTCCCACTATTCATGGTGGTTGTTCTCCTCGAACTTTTCGTGATGTTTGGTACCTTGCTCAGTCCTGTTGAAATATTCAGTTACTAGGCATCAAATGAAGCAGAGGCAGCAGAGGTGGGCGTTAGGACTGGAGCTCGGGTGAACCCAACAACAACAAAAAGGAGAGTGAGTTACAGGTGGATTTTACTTTCAGAAATGGGTCGGTCACTTCCAAGAAAGACCTTGTTTATTAACATAATAGCTCATTTACTACTTAAATGGGCAGTGGTGGCTCAATCGGTTAAGGCTGTGGGTTTCTGGGTTACTGATCGGAAGGTCGGGGGTTCGAACCCCAGCATCGGCAAGTTGCCACTGTTGAGCCCTTGAGCAAGGCCCTTAACCCTATCTGCTCCAGGGGCGCTGTAAGCTGGCTGACCCTGCGCTCTGACCCCAGTTTCCTAATTGGGATATGCGAAGAAGAAATTTCGCTGTGCTGTAAAAAGTACATGTGACAATAATTGAATCTTCTTCTTTTCATAACCAAGATGGCGCCGGTGAGGTCGGCTGCCGTCACGACTGCTCCGACCACCTTTTCTTTGTTTTTGTTTTTTAAGTTAGTTTTCAGTGTTTTAAAATCGGCAAAATCACCACCATTGAGTACATTAGGTATGATAGAGACACTCTTGTTTCTATTGGTATACAATGTACTCACAATTCGACAGTTTTAACTCCGGATCCGAGCTGGCCGAGTGAGATCCTGAGGGAGAACAATGGACGCGACGCGAAGCGACGGACCCGAGGGAAACGAGCTGGCGTGAGGAACCGGCTCAGAGCCCGTGCACACCGCACACCTCTGCCTAGCATCCTGCTCGCCAACGTCCAGTCACTGGAGAACAAACTGGATGACCTCAGGGCCAGGATAAAGTTCCAGAGAGACATTCGGGACTGCAATCTCCTCTGCTTCACCGAGACATGGCTGAACCCAGCGGTGCCAGACCACGCCATACAGCCGGCCGAGTTCTTCTCGGTTCACCGCATGGACAGGACGCGGGACTCGGGGAAGTCAAGGGGAGGCGGCGTGTGTTTAATGGTGAACAACAGCTGGTGCAACAGCGCGAGCGTTGTTCCTCTTACACGCTCCTGCACAGCAAACCTGGAACTACTGTCCATCATGTGTCGTCCATTTTATCTTCCACGGGAGTTCACATCGGTCATAATCAGCGCCGTTTACATACCTCCACAAGCGGACACTGAAACTGCCTTATGCGAGCTGCATGAGGCGCTCACACAGCACCAGACACAACACCGGGACGATAGTGCCAACCTCAAACGCGCAGCGCCGAACTTTTATCAGCACATCACCTGCCCCACCAGGGGCGAAAGGACACTGGACCATTGTTATACCACGGTCAAAGACGCTTACAAGGCACAATCTCGTCCAGCGTTTGGTAAATCCGACCACGCCGCCATTTTCCTCATGCCAAAATATAAACAAAGGCTGAAACAGGAAGTTCCGGTTCAGAGGGAGGTCGCGCGCTGGACGGACCAATCGGTGGCCGCGTTACAGGACGCACTCGATGACGCAGACTGGGACATGTTTAGAAACAGCTCCGATGATGACGTCAGCGTGTTTACGGAAGCGGTTGTGGGATTTATTGAAAAGCTGGCAGACGATACGGTAGAGAAAAAGACTATCAGAACGTTTCCCAACCAGAAGCCATGGGTGGATAAAAACATCCGCGACGCTCTGAGATCTCGCACAGCTGCCTACAACACGGGACTTGCATCGGGGGACATGGAACCGTACAAGGCTGCGTCATATAACGTGCGGAAGGCGGTGAAAGAGGCGAAGCAGCGCTACGGGAGAAAACTAGAGTCACAGCTTCAACAGAGTGACTCTAGGAGACTGTGGCAGGGACTGAGAACAATAACGGACTACAAAGCACCAACATCCGGTATGACGAACGCGGACGCGACTCTGGCAGACGAGCTGAACACATTTTACGCTCGCTTCGAGGCTGCAGCTAAAGACGCTAGCAATGCTAATGCTAACGGCGCTAATGCTAACGGCGCTAATGCTAGCGGCGCTAACGGCTGCAGACAGGAAGACACAGTCAGCACCGGGAACGCGCTCATCATCTCCGAGCACGACGTGAGGAGAGCCTTCAAGAGAGTGAACACCAGGAAAGCAGCAGGACCAGACGGCATCTCAGGTCGTATTCTCAGAGCCTGCGCAGACCAGCTAGCACCTGTGTTCACTGAGATATTCAACATCTCTTTATCTCAGTCGGTGATCCCCACATGCTTCAAAGAGTCCATTATTGTTCCTGTTCCAAAGAAACCACATCCTGCTTCTCTCAATGACTATCGCCCTGTAGCCCTCGCCTCAGTAGTGATGAAGTGCTTTGAACGCCTTATCAGAGACTTCATCATTTCTTCACTACCCGACACACTGGACCCACTACAGTTTGCATACCGTCAGAACCGCTCCACAGATGATGCAATCTCTCATCTCCTCCACACATCACTCACTCACCTGGACACTAGGAAAGGGAATTATGTTAAAATGCTCTTCATCGACTACAGCTCTGCTTTTAACACAATAATTCCTTCCACACTCACCACCAAGCTGGAGCACCTGGGACTGAGCTCATCTATATGTCAGTGGATCTCCAATTTTCTGACTGGCAGACCACAGGCAGTAAGGATGGGCGGACATGTCTCAGCTACAGTCACTCTCAGCACTGGAGCCCCCCAGGGTTGTGTTCTGAGCCCCCTGCTGTACTCTTTGTACACCCACGACTGCGTGGCCACTACCAACTCCACCTCCATCATCAAGTTTGCTGACGACACCGTCGTGGTCGGACTGATCACCAACAATGATGAGTCGGACTACCTAGAGGAGATTGGAAATCTGGAGAACTGGTGCCAGAGGAACAATCTCCTCCTGAACGTCAGTAAGACAAAGGAGCTGATAGTGGACTTTAGTACAAAGCAGGAGAGGAACTACCAGACCCCCGTCATCAACAGGAGCCCAGTGGAGAGAGTGGACAGCTTCAGATACCTCGGTGTTCACATCACGCAGGACCTATCATGGTCCTGTCACATCAACACCGTGGTGAAAAAAGCCCGGCAGCGTCTCTACCACCTCAGACGCTTGAGAGACTTTAGACTGCCCTCCAAGGTGCTCAGGAACTTCTACTCCTGCACCATAGAGAGCATCCTGACGGGAAACATCACGACCTGGTTCGGGAACAGCACCATGCAGGACAGACGAGCTCTACAGAGGGTGGTGCGATCAGCCGAACGCATCATCCGCACTGAGCTCCCTGACCTGCACTCCATCTACAGCAAGCGGTGCTGGACTAAGGCCAGGAAGATCATGAAGGACCTCAGTCACCCCAGTAATGGACTGTTCTCTTTGTTGCGGTCTGGGAAGAGATTCCGCTCCCTAAAGGCCAACACAGAGAGACTGAGGAGGAGCTTCTTCCCGCAGGCGATAAGGTCTCTCAATCACACCTCCACACAGGACTAATAACATCTTTTAAGCTCACAACACTGACTGGACAATCATGGACACATTCATACACACTTGCACTAAATACTCATACATCTGGACAATTGCACATGTCACCTTTCATGCATATTTGCACAACCACTGACACTTTAATACCATATTTCTATATTTTTGCAATATTTTATTATGCCCTTATGTACAGTTAATTTTACAAATTTTACTAGTTAAAATTATTTCTTTAGTATTTCCTTTTTATTGATTATTTATTTTACGTACAAGATTTTATTTTCTTATTTTCTTTTTTTTTTTTTTTAAGGTCACTGGCGGTCGTATAAAAGCATTTCACTGCATATTATACTGTGTATGATTGTGTATGTGACTAATAAAATTTGAATTTGAATTTTGAAATTTATTCATCTTAGTGACTGCTTTAGGCATGATGGTGCAGCAGGTTGTGTCACCTCATACTTTCAGGGCTCCCGGTTTGGTCCTGGATATACTAAATCCAGCATTAAAGAAACCAGCAGATCAAGTACTCGTATAGCTAATATTTACCTAATGTATAGATTGTCAAAAGTTTACCCCCTCCCCCTTATTTCAATTGAAAATTTCCCCCCATCAGGTCAGACTGTTTTGATTGCAGTGGTTATTGGTGTATTTTTATTCTGATCATTACAGTAGATAGTGTTCAGGCTAGCATGACTCTGTTCATCTCCTTAGAGTCTTCTTCCAGTCTCGCATCCATCACTCCTGGATCTATAACTAAAGATCATCTTCTTCCATTCAAACAGTGACCACGCTTTGTGTTCTTTAGCCAAATCTTAATTTTCTTTTTCAACACCTCAGCCTTAATCAGTCTTATTTAGGGAAGCCATGCTCTAGTCTCATATCTGCTTTAATCTGATAGGGCAGATTTCTCTTTCTGGTCAAAATGCTCTGGTCATTTTCTGTCTCTCTGAATCTTTTCGCTCGTCGTTGATACACATTCGCGTTGTTCCCTCAGGAGCGATTATTCACACTTTTCTGACTGGGATTTCATGCCATTTTGTCACTCCTTTGTTTTCAGCTCAGTACCAAATCCCAAATCACTATTACCACTGTTCACTTATTAATATAGTTCTTAATACTGCTGTATTGTTAGACCACATTTTACAGACTCTGTATTAAGCAACACTCGTGATTGTGTGTATCCTGCTTATGAAATAAGAACTTGCATTTAACAAAAACATTATAATGTGTGTGACTTCTCACACTTCATGTTACTGTAAAAAAATTTTAAGTATCTAAACTACCAGTTAAAAGTTTGGACACACCTTCTAATTAAATGGTCTCTCCTCATTTTTATTTCTTACTACATTGTAGAACAATGCTGAAGACATCCATTATATTTAATAATTTCCGTTGAAAAGTTAATATTGAGTGTCTGCTACTTGTGCTCTGTAAAGACTTCATAACTCCTGTTGAAATGCTGTTTGTTCATTGGTATAAACTGAATAAACTTCTCTGCAGCGGAGGTACAGTAAGTTTTGTAAGTTTTGGTCTTGCTTTCCTGAGAAGGTCTTCATGAGAGTCAGTTTCATCATAGTGCTTGATGGCATTTGCACTTGACAAAACTGTTCTTGCAAGAACTTTTCCAGAACCGCTAACCATTGTATCTTAAAATAACAACTGACTGTTGTTGTTGTTGTTGTTATTTAACTCTTATTTAACATAATGCAGCGTTTTATTTTATAGTTCTAGTATTGTTCTAGATTGTAGAAAATTAAATCCACATTCGTGTGCAAACTTTTGATTGGTGTGTCAAGACATTGATGGGTACAGTTGATATTTACAAGAAATTAAATAGAAAGAGGTTAGAATTTAGGGATTATTGCTGTCTTCAGACTTTTAGAATGTTTTTTTTTATCAGTGACTCCTAAGTTATAATTCCGAGTTATCTGCAGAACACTTTGGAAAAGCTAAGCACTTAAAAAAAATGTGGATCTCCACCAACCCAGGTCCACTTCACAAGCAATTTCCAAACAAAGCAAGGTCCTGCATCTATTTTTATTGCAGGTCATTTGAGGATGAATTTTAATAATTTTTTCCCTCCATTTTCTCCCTAATTTAGTCGTATCCAATTCCTCCCTGTCACTAGGGGGCTCCCACATTAAGGCTACAATGACATTCAGTCAGGAGGCCCAAAGACTCCTAAGTTTCCTCCAAACCACATGACGCCACTCACCGCATCTTTTCGAACTGCTCGCTCAAGCACCGTTGGCGGCACCGTGACACACTCGGAGGACAGCGTTATCGGCTCCTTCCGCTTGCGTTAGCTCACAGATGCCCCTGATTGGCTGCACTAAGTACCTCCAATCCCACCCTGCTGAGAGAGCTCAGCTAATTATCTCTCTCTAGACTCCTTGGCTGCAAGAATCTACAGCATCACCTGGAGATCGAACCTGCGATGATGGGGCGAGCACTTTACCACTTCGGCACTCGGGGCCCCGACAACTTACAGACATGGCTGATTCACACAGGCTTAACAACACAGACAACCTCCACAATTATTATAAACCACTAGAGTTTCTCAGGTAATATTGATGTCGTGCGAATAGGACATACGAGTCTCATCAACATACTGTACTTGCAGTCTTCTGTAATTATCACTCTCTTACACACCTTCGTTCATGACTAATTTCATCACAAATTCTTGTATCAATGTTTAAATACTTGAACGCCCTTCGTACATCGAGAAGAACATGTAAAAACATCAGAAATAAAGTGAAAAATTAGTCTCAGCTGAGTCTTCTGGCAGGACAATGGCTTAAACACAGCCAAGTGAAACTACTGGTGTGGCTTTCACAATTCCCTGACCTGAATCACACTGACAAATGTCACAAACCCGACCGGGTAATAATAGTTCTGTGAGAAGGAATGAGCCAGAGTTCCAGCAAAGGTCTGTGAGAAGTTTGTGGAAGGCTACTCCAAATGTTTGCCCCAAGTTAAGCAGTTAAAAGGGTGTATATGCAGTTGTGACCGACTGAAGATCTGATCTAGTTAATTATATCTGAAGAAAATTTCTCTTTAAATGCCTTTAATTTAAAATTACTTTTTCTTCAAATAAATGATACACCCTAGTTGATGCAACACATGAAATGTATAATAATATGTCATTTGAGTAGCACCACAACGGTAAACATAATATCTTCTGGTCTTAACTTTGTTTCTTTGTTAAAAATGTCAGAAACAAAGAGCAGCTCATTCTTTGACATCCTTTACCCTGTTTTGTCTCAGGCTGTTTGGGGACGAGTCAGACCTGCAGTTTTGGAATGTGGCGGCCCATTACATCAAGTCTTTCGCACAGGCACGGCAGCTCAGTGTGCCGCCTCCTGACGGGCAGACACAGACAGAGAGCTCCCAGAGTACCGCGCAGTGCCATCTGGACATCTGCCACGATATTCTGTGTGAAAGCTCCTTTTTTCAGGTATAGCACACACACATACATGCATGCACACACACAGACACACACACACACACACAGACACACACACAAGCAAGACAATGATAGTTGAACAAATGACAATACTGGCAGAAGTAGTTTTCTCTATCAGCACTTGGTCTGGACTCTAGAGAACCTTATCTTAGCTGCACTTTGTTGATAATCGCAACAGTAAATCTTTTCCAATTCCATACCAACTGCCTGAGTAGCCATGTTAACCAATTGGGAGAGCATAACTATTCCAAGGGGGACAAGGGGAAGAAAGGTCTTCACTGTGTTGCATCATGCAGCTTGTACTCAAGTTTCTCAAGTCCCATTCATACATCTATGGGGAAAAAATGCTACAATACTTTAAAAATAACCGTTATTTGCTTACTATTTGTGTTGGTTTTTCTCTCTTTTTTGTTAATACCAACTACAGTATAACCGCTTAACTGACAATCTACTGAACTCCAACCTGATTTCATTTAATTACTAACGAAGGCATCCCTGTACTGATTTCTGACTCATGGATCTGAGTCTGATATACTGGACTGGAAAACTGCCACCCTTTCTCGACAATTGGTAAAAAATTTGCCATACGGTAATGTGCAAAAGTCTTGAGCCCCCTTCATTTCAGGGTGGCTCAGACTTTTTTATTTTAAATACACACTACCGTTCAAAAGTTTTAGGTCACTTTCTAACTCCATGATGGTTCCTGATGTTTATTTCTTTCTACATTGTAAAGCTGAAGGCGTCCAATAACTGCATGAATCTCCTTTGAACAGTTGATATTGAGATGTTTCTGCTACTTCTGCTCTGTAAAGACTTCATAACGCCTCTAATCTGAGCTGCTGTTAATTGGTCATTTTTCAGGCTGATAACTCTAAATGAACTTCTCGTCTGCAGCAGAGGGAGGTTTTGGTCTCGTCCTCCTGGGACGGCCTTCATGAGAGACAGTTTCATTATGGTGCTGGACGGATTTTGCAAATCCACTTGACACAATACTGTTCTTGCAGGAACTATTACAGAAAGGCCGACCTCTGTGTCTTACAATAACAACTAACTGGTGTTTTTCTTGTTGTTACGTAATTACCTAATTCCATATGTGTTATTTTATAGTTTTGAAATCCACAGTATTGTTGTAGAATGTAGAAAATAAATCACTAAACAAAAACAAAGACATTTGCAAGTGACCCCAAACTTTTAAATGGTAGTGTAGTTTTGAGAAGTAGTTCAAACACACTGCCATTGCAGTCAAAGCGAGCCTTGATATAAAAAAAAAAAAAAAAAAGAATAGATGATTAGACATGGATTGACCTCCCCAAAGCACAGATCTCAACCTTACTAAAGCAGTGTGGGATTCTCTTGACAGAGAATGGGACAAAAGCCAGCCAGCATCCAAATAAAAACGTCCTTCAGGAAGCCTATTCCTAAAGACTACTTAAAGAAATTACAAGAAAGTTTGCCTGAGAGAGTTCATGCTGTGGGGAAATTAACAAGGTTCATACCAGACTCTCTTTGTGTTATATTCTGCAATAAATCACTGTACCTAATGTCTCATTTTGTTAGCAAAATGTAAAGCAATGTGGTGTGGCTCAAGACTTTTGCACAGAACTAATTTTTATAGAAAGCAGCTTCTGGAAGCAATTTGTATGGATGCCACTTTAAAAACCATCTGTGCTTTCCTATTTCAGGTGTCTGCTTGATGACTTGCCTATGCAAGTATGTTTATGATGGTCCTTATTTTTATCAGGGTGGAAATAGAGTTTAGTGCATGTAGATTGAAATGGGCGAACATTGGCGGGTAAGAAAAGCGTGAATATGCTACAATCATAAATCAACAACATTGTCAAAATGTAAAAAAAAATTGAATTGGCAAGACTCCCTTGGCTTGGCATAAAGAGAGTTACAAATATTACTGCTCTTTGTTAAATACATTCCTGGGCTAGCCTACCCCTGTGTTTCTGTGGCCTAAAGATTTAACTAAAATGTACTGTAGTAGCTTAAAAAAACTATAATAAAAATAAAAGAAAAAAGGGGCATTCAAGTCAAACTGGGACGTGATAAAATCTCTGGTAAATAAAGATGTAAAAACAATTGACACTTACAGAAGTCTTCAAGCACAGTAAAATTTTAAATAATGGAGTACACCCATAAACAATGATCCCAGAGCCCACTGCGGTAATTCCCGTGAACGTTCAGTGAGTGGAACGCCTGATCCTTAAAACCGACAGATAACTTGTCACCAACTTGCGGACACGGCACATCTGTTTGTGAGATCTGTACACATTATCATCCACAAACACGACTTGCACATTACAGGAACTCAGGCTGGGAGTTATTGGTAAATCCCCTATACTGTACATACCTGACCGCACTCCAAGCTATTTACACATGTTTGGGTCATTAAAGGAGTGCCTGGGAGGCCAGTGTTTCAAACATGTAGTAGACAGTCCGATCATGGCTCCAGCGTGCTGAGAAAACTTTCTACCTTGATGGTATCCAAGCATTAGTGAAACACTCATGGTCATTGTATAAAAATTCTGACAAATTCAAGAAATAGCAATAATAAATAAATATAACCAAATGAAAGATATAAAGATTTGAGTGCAGTCTAAAATCATATGGGATAAGATCTTAAGTCATTTTTAAGACATGATTTGAATGTGGCTAGAGAGTCTGTGTTATGGATGGTTTTAGATTTTCTCAGTGGGCTAATGTTAGGTTTACAAAAAGTGTACGGATTGTCAAGTTTTAAGATGAATTAAAAGAAGAAGAATCATTGCTTGTTGTGTCTACGGCATTTTCGATATACTTATTGGCTGATGTTCGAACCGGGAGAGACGGACAAACACGCACACAAGCTTGATGTCTGAATATCTTTGTTTATTATCAGCAAAGTGAGCATACTGTATGTAATCTTTTGGTAAGGTGCCCTGTGTCATATACATCCTTACGTCAGAAGAATCAGTCATTAACATGTACAGTAAGTCATAGAGACATGGCGACAGACAGGCAATAGGAATTGCATTGCATTTTCAGGGTGAAACAGGATTCGAGCAGACACAAGCTATTTGCATGTACAGTACGTATATTCGTCTGGATGCGGACTATAGGAAGAGTTACCACATAAGGAATCAGGAAGCGCAATGAGGAGGTTGTTTTATGGGCACAGAGGCATGAGAAAGTTTGCAACATACAGTGGAACCTTGGATTACGAGCATAATTCGTTCCTGAAGTGGGCTCGTATTCCAAAACACTCGTAAACCAAATTTAATTTTCCCATAGGAAATAATGGAAACATAAATTATTCGTTCCACAGCCCAAAAAAATAAATACATAAAAATAATTAATACAAAATATAAAGTAAACATAAACCAAATTAACCTGCACTTTAGCCTTTCAAAAAAGTAAAAAATTACTCCCGACAGAAGTCGGAAGTGTTTCTGTTTGTGCACATAGGCGCTGTGCGTGTGTGTGTTCGTGTGCGTGTGTGTGCGTGCGTGCGTGTGTGTGTGAGGCTAGAGTAAGTGGAGACTCTTGCTTTCAGCCCCTCCTGTCTCCCCCTTCTCATCTTACACAGTAAAACTTTCTTCTTTCGTCTGAATTAGACACACACTAATGTTGCTTGCGACAGCGTAACAGCCCATTAATTTATGCTGGTGTAATGAGATGGACAAACTGGTCGATGACCCCGTTCTTTAATTTGCTGCATTGTCGGGCTATAGTACAAACTTTCGGGTGGATCCTGCACTTAAATCCAACTAAAAAACTACTAAAGAACAAAACTCAGGCTTATATCCTAGCCTACATCTCGCATTCATGTTCACACACATAGGACTGCATTAACCACAATGCATCTCCCGTACTGGACTACACTTCCGTAAACAGCGGTCATAAATCAACATCTCTCTCCCGCTACATTGTTTTATCTGAAAATTATCAATAAACATCGCTAATGACACTCGTGTGAGCGCAAACTAACAGAATCACTGCTGTAAAGTAAAACAAACAAACAAATGAACCGCACCTTACCTCTGAAAAGATTTGCCGAGTTTCAGAGCCGAGTTTCTTCGTTGTGCGTGTCGTGTGTGTGTGTGTGTGTGTTTCCTGCCGGTACAGTGTCAAATTACGATCTCTCACAGACACACACACACCGCGATGAGGAAGAAAATGGATTTTTACCCTCTGTATTGAGAATTTCTTTTGCTTTAGTCGCGCGCACACACGTGTGTTATAAGAAACAGTACACGCACTGTACATATGCGCTGTGCACACAAACACAAAATAAAATATGTTTTACACACACATACAGGGTCATAGTGTTATAGTAAACAGTACACGCGTGCACTGATGTTCATTATACCAGTAAGAGACGAACACTAAGATCCAGCAGGGGAGACGATTACCAACAATTCACAGCATGAGAGAGAGAAAAACCCGTTGGCTCAGTTGTGATGACGTGATGCTCAGCGTCAAAACAAGAAGAACATGCGTGATACATGATACTCGGTGCTCATAAACCAAGACAATCCTCGTTTTCCAAATCTAAATTTATTACAAATCTTTGCTCCTCTTGTGGAACACTCGTAAACTGCGTTACTCGTAATCCAAGGTTTCACTGTATTATAAAAACCTTACAGCTAAATTAGTCTTCTAGTAATCTTGTGTATGTGTAAAACAAACCAAACTAAATCATTCAAAACTCAATCGGAGAAAAGGCAGAAAAGTGTACAAAAAGCGTGCAAAAGTTAACAGTGTAACAGCAGTTGAAAAGTTTTAGACACACATTACACAAAAAGGTGTAATGGAATGAAGGGTGAATCGTGTCAGATGAAAAACAAATGGCATGACATGAAAATGCAGGAGGACGAATGCAGGAAGAAGCTGATCATGTGCACCAGTCATTTCACATAGGAAAACTGCTAGTGACTTGCCTGCTACTTAGCTCATACTGGTCTTTAAACATTCTTTCAGTTGTAGCCCCAACCTTGTGTCATTCGTGTCGCACCATTTCTTTTTACACTTTTACACAAATTGTTCTTGCTGATTTTTTACTGATTATATAATCTGAAGTACCTCAAATCAAAGTGTAAATTAAGTTTTATCATTTTCCTATAAATCCCTTCCCATCCATTTTGATAAATGAGGCCCAATGTTTCTACCAAACATAAGGTTATTTATAGCAACAAATTTATATGACATACTTGCTGTGTAAGCTGTTTTTATTTTCTTTACACATTATTTATCCATTATACATTATACTTTCACAGTAAAATGAGAATAATAATGTGGAATAAACTTGGTGGGTAAATTTTAGAATATGCCATAATCTTATTTGTTTATTAGATTTGTATAATGTACAAGTATATTCAGGGGGAAAACAGGAAGGAAATAATTCTGTATGATACTGTACCATATCAGCACACAGTTCATGAAGGATGAAGTTTTGACTAGTTATGCATTTAATGATGGACTGAATATGAGCAGTTATCCATGAAATTAATCATAACATTTTCAGAGCCTCTCAGCAAGTCTTTCCAAAAGCCGTTGGAAAGAAAATGAGACTTTTTTCCCTTCTAGCCAATATCTCAAAGGATTCATTATAGTAATGGTTTGATGTGCAATTGAGTCTGGCAGGTTTATCTTCTCATCTTTATTTTGCACTTTTTCCAGAAGTGTAGTCTTGGTTATTCCATGAGCAGGACAGTTTGCCATGAGACCGGATTTATGTCAAATATTTTAAAGACGAAACTAAAAATATTAGAGCTATGAATGTAAAGTAGACTTTAAAGAAGCATTTTTAAATTAAGTGATTTATTTATTTATTTATTTTTTACTTGAAACATTTAACCACATTAAGAAACGAATGATTCAACCACTGCTATACTCACGACTATTTATTACACTGCTAATAGGGTACTTTTGAGGGTTAAAAAAAATTGTGTCCGTCTGTAAACACTTTCATTTCATGCTTTATTGCATTCTTTTCCATTCTGTTCATTACTCTTTAATAGGGTGAGCTACTGCTTGTTTGGTTTTTATCACATTTGTTTTCCCCTGTTGGCTGCCAGAAACACAATCAACCAGAATTTCCTTGAGAGATGTGCATAAGTGCACAGGACATGAATGCTAATGATTTGAATTAACTTTATATAAATTATTTGCAACAATATTTCCTGTTTAAAAAGGGTTAAGCAGTTCCTTGTATTATACAGTATGGGGCTGTCTTTTGGATGATTTCTGTTTCTTTTCTTATTTTCCATATTCTTTAGTTTTATTTGACACGCTGAACCACTGAATGTGCTTTTTTTATGCCTCTGAAGATGACCTGTTCGTGCTGCTTTTCTGCTGACCACGTTTACCAAGATTTATCATTTGAGCTACTGCTACTCACTGAATATTTGTTTTAGTTGTGGTTTTTAATCACTATTCCGTATAAACTTTATAAACTCTTATACTGTACAGTGGGTGCACAAGCAGTATGTGACTTCTACCATCATGGCCTATGGCGACAGCATTTGGGTTTGTGCATTTTCTGTCTTTTACCGCTGAGTGGCGCTATATAACTACAGACTGACGCCTCATGCATCAGTTCATTTTCTCCAGGATTAATGAGCCACAGGTGGTCTAGAGCTGCACATAGTTGCAGATTAAATCAAGTGAAAAATTGTAATTAAACGAATTCATAATCACAGTAGTAACATTACAGTACAAATTTATAATTAAAATTAAATTCAATATTTTGAGATCGAATTTAAGCAACGTAAACGTTAACACACTGAGCCTTTAGATTTTATTATGTGTAATTAGAAAAGCTACACGTGTAGGGTCTTGTGTCTTCTATCGTATATTTTGTGTCCTTTAAATTTGTAGCCTTTATAAGACTCAACTTTTATTTAGGTGCACTCACAATGACGAAAAAACTTCATGATTTTGTTAAATAAAAAAGTAAACGGGGTTCTGTATTGTTTTTGGTGAACTTGAGCGCATCAGAAAATGAACCCAAACTCCGTGTATACTCGCCTCATAGACGTGAAAAATATATACTTATAGAAAGCGAAATCCATCCATTTTCTTCCGCTTATCCGAGGTCAGTCGCGGGAGCAGCAGCTTCAGCAGGGATGCCCAGACTTCCCTCTCCCTGGCCACTTCTTCCAGCTCTTCCGGGGGGATCCCAAGGCGTTCCCAGGCCAGCCGAGAGACATAGTCCCTCCAGCGTGTCCTGGGTCTTCCCCAGGGTCTCTTTCCGGTGGGGCGTGTCCGGAACACCTCACAAGGGAGGCGTCCAGGGGGCATCCTAAATAGATGCCCAAGCCACCTCATCTGGCGCCTCTCGATGCAGAGGAGCAGCGGCTCTACTCTGAGCCCCTCCCGGATGACTGAGCTTCTCACCCTATCTCTAAGGGAGAGCCCAGATACCCTGCGGAGGAAACTCATTTCGGCCGCTTGTATTCACAATCTTGTTCTTTCGGTCACTACTCACAGCTCATGACCATAGGTGAGGGTAGGAACGTAGATCGACCGGTAAATTGAGAGCTTTGCCTTTTGGCTCAGCTCCTTCTTCACCACGACAGACCGATAAAGAGCCCGCATCACTGCAGACGCTGCCCCGATCCGCCTGTCGATCTCCCGTTCCATTTTATCCTCACTCGTGAACAAGACCCCGAGATACTTAAACTCCTCCACTTGGGGCAGGATCCCACTCCCAACCCTGAGAGGGCACTCCACCCTTTTCCGGCTGAGGACCATGGCCTCAGATTTGGAGGTGGTGATTCTCATCCTAGCCGCTTCACACTCGGCTGCGAACCGATCCAGTGAGAGCTGTAGGTCGCAGGATGATGAGGCCAACAGAACAACGTCATCTGCAAAAAGCAGTGACCCAATCCCGAGCCCACCAAACTGTAGCCCCTCAACGCCCTGACTGCACCTAGAAATCCTGTCCATAAAAATTATGAACAGGATCGGTGACAAAGGGCAGCCCTGTCGGAGTCCTACTCTCACCAGAAACAGGTCCGACTTACTACCGGCAATACGGACCAAGCTCCGACACAGGTTGTTGTACAGGGACCGGACAGCCCTTAACAGGGAATCCGATATCCCTTACTCCCGGAGTACCCCCCACAGGACTCCCCGAGGGACACGGTCGAATGCCTTCTCCAAGTCCACAAAGCACATGTAGACTGGTTGGGCAAACTCCCATGCCCCCTCCAGGACCCTGCTAAGGGTGTAGAGCTGGTCCACTGTTACGTGACCTGGACGAAAACCACACTGCTCCTCCTGAATCCGAGGTTCGACTATCCGACGGACCCTCCTTTCCAGGACCCCTGAATAGACTTTCCCGGGGAGGCTGAGGAGTGTGATCCCTCTGTAGTTGGAACACACTCTTGAAGAGGGGGACCACCACCCCGGTTTGCCAGTCCAGAGGCATTGTCCCCGATGTCCATGCAATGTTGCAGAGACGTGTCAACCATGACAGCCCTACAACATCCAGAGCCTTGAGGAACTCCGGGCGGATCTCATCCACCCCCGGGGCCCCGCCATCACGGAGCTTTTTGATCACCTCGGCCCCAGAGATGGTTCATCAGAAGGCATGTTGGTGGAATTAAGGAGGTCTTCGAAGTACTCCCCCCCCCACCGACCCACAATGTCCCGAGTCGAGGTCAGCAGCGTACCATCCCCACTATACACTGTGTTGACCGTGCACTGCTTTCCCCTCCTGAGACGCCGGATGGTGAACCAGAATCTCTTCGAAGCCGTCTGGAAGTCATTCTCCATGGCCTCCCCAAACTCCTCCCACGCCCGGGTTTTTGCCTCAGCAACCACCGAAGCCGCATTCCACTTGGCCTGCCGGTACCTATCAGCTGCCTCCGGAGTGCCACCAGCCAAAAGGCCCGGTAAGACTCCTTCTTCAGCTTGATGGCATCCCTCACCGCCGGTGTCCACCAATGGGTTCTTGGGTTGCCACCGCGACAGGCACCGACCACCTTACGGCCACAGCTCCGGTCGGCCGCCTCGACAATGGAGGCGCGGAACATAGTCCATTCGGACTCAATGTCCCCCACCTCCCCCAGGACGTGGTTGAAGCTTTGCCGGAGGTGGGAGTTGAAGCTCGTCCTGACAGGGGACTCTGCCAGACATTCCCAGCAGGCCCTCACAATATGTTTGGGTCTACCAGGCCTGATCGGCATCCTACCCCGCCAGCGAAGCCAACTCACCACCAGGTGGTGATCAGTTGACAGCTCCGCCCCTCTCTTCACCCGAGTGTCCAAAACATGTGAACGACATGTCGGACGACACGACCACAAAGTCGATCATCAAACTGCGGCCTAGGGTGCCCTGGTCCCAGGTGCACATATGGACACCCTTATGCCTGAACATGGTGTTCGTTATGGACAGTCCGTGACTAGCACAGAAGTCCAATAACAAAACACCGCTCTGTTTCAGATCGGGGGGACCGTTCATCCCAATCACGCCATTCCAGGTCTCACTGTCATTGCCCACGTGAGCATTGAAGTCCCCCAACAGAATGATGGAGTCCCCAGGAGGGACGCTCTCTAGCTCCCCCTCCAGAGACCCCAAAAAGGGCGGGTACTCCAAACTGCTGTTCGGCGCATAAGCGCAAACAACAGTAAGGATCCGTCCGCCCCACCCGAAGGCGGAGGGAGGCCACCCTCTCGTCCACTGCGGTGAACCCCAATGTACAGGCCCCAAGCCGGGGGGGTAATAAGTATGCCCACACCTGCTCGTCGCCTCTCACCGGTGGCAACTCCAGAGTAGAAGAGAGTCCAGCCCCTCTCAAGGAGACTGGTTCCAGAGTCCAAGCTGTGCGTCGAGGTGAGTCCAACTATATCTAGCCGGAACTTCTCAATCTCACCCACTAGCTCAGGCTCCTTCCCCGCCAGAGAGGTGACATTCCACGTCCCCAGAGCCAGCTTCTGCAGCCGAGGATCAGACCGCCAAGGCCCCTGTCTTCGGCCACCGCCCAGCTCACACTGCACCCGACCTCTTTGGCCCCTCCTACAGGTGGTGAGCCCATGGGAAGGGGAACCCACGTTGCCTCTTCGGGCTGTGCCCGGCCGGGCCCCATGGGTGCAGGCCCGACCACCAGGCGCTCGCCATCGGGCCCCACCTCTAGGCCTGGCTCCAGAGGGAGGCCCCGGTGACCCACGTCCGGGCGAGGGAAAACGTTTTCCAAGGATTTTACTCATCATAAGAGGTCTTCTGAACCACTCTTTGTCTGTTCCCTCACCTAGGACCAGATTGCCATGGGTGACCCTGCCAGGGGCGTGAAGCCCCCGACAACATAGCTCCCAGGATCATTGGGACACGCAAACCCCTCCACCACGATAAGGTGGTGGTTCAAGGAGGGGAGAAAGCGAAATATCTGCTTTTATATAAACTAATGAAAAACAAATTATTAGCTTATGTAATCTAATGGGGGGATGGTGGGGAGGCGCGCACATTCATATCATGCGACCGGGTGTGGGGGGACGGGTGCGCGCGCTCACCTGCTGCAGCCTGTGAAATCTAATACCGTATTGTGTAGTGTCCCTTTTTATGCAGATTTTTCCGCTACCGCAGATAATTTTATCAACTTGTTATAAATTCATTTTGTGAGTATATTAACATGTGCTGTCTCAACATTTCAAAATTTTTATTTGAGGGGGCAAGACATTTACTTGCCCCCCCGTAGAACCGGCCCTGATTCAGAGGCCTGTGAGAGGTTGTGTGCGCGCGGTCCACTACATAGCAAAAATATGTTAGTATATTATGACTGAAATATAGCGGCTCATAGACAGCCGCATAGACAGCGCTTATTTAACACCTATAAATGTGTGTTTGTGGTATTTCTGGGAAAGAGAAGTCTAATCTTTCATATCGCCGCGGGTTCACGCTAACATTTTACATTCACTAAAAGGCTAATTCACAACCACATTAAGCACTGTATTTTTTAAAGTGAAAGCACGCGATGTGAGCAGCTTTAATTATTGATAATTCAATAATTATTAAATGGTGGACATAAACAGCAAAAAGAATAATATTATTCTTTTGATTATTATTATCATGTTCGTTTGCTGTTTGAGTGTCTGTGGATTCCACAATTGACATTTTTACCGTTTTTTAATCACTGGAATGGAAGAGATAGAAAGTTTCCTTATCATAACGTGCCTTGTATTGTTTTTAATCGCTCAATACACAACCCATAATTTTTAATGTTATTTTACAAACGGAAAATACACATGGAATAATTTTATTTGATTAATTTATTTATAAATAAAAGGATCAGTGTAGAGTGATTAATAACAATACATGTTACGGTAAGAAAAATCTCATTCCAGGGATTACAAATGATAACAATGTAAATTTTAGAATTCAGAAGATTTAAAATTTACACAAATTTAAGAAGAGGCCTGAAGCAAGATCCAAGATCCTCCCCAGTTTGCTGAAACCATGAACAGTGGTGATTTTAGTTTCTCAGAGTGTATAGGTGAGAACAGCTGATTCACCCTTGGGGAGGGTGTATTATTTGCATTTGAATGTGTCTGACATTGCAAAGCACACACAGTAACACTGCAAGAACAACAACATAAAGTAAATAGAAATAAGAGGCCCTGATTATACTGCATAAATATTACTTAGTAAAACAAAATTCATAATTAGAAAAGCTACACGTGTAGGGTCTTGTGTCATCTTATATTTTGTGTTCTTAAAATTTGTAGTAGATTTATTAACTGAAATAAATTACACTAAACGGGGTTCTGTATTGTTTTAGGTGAACTTGAGCGCGTCAGAAAATGAACCGATAGTCCGTGTATACCCGCCTCACAGACATGAAAACTATATACTTATAGAAAGCGAAATATCTGCCTTTTATATAAGCTAATAAAAAACTAATTATTAGATTATGTAATTCGTATGAAAAGTAAATTGCAGGCGCGTCCACTGATGCGGAGACGACGAAATGGAAGAGATAGAAAGTTTCCTCATCATAATCATAATCATTCTATACACAACCCGTGATTTTTATGCTATGTTAGAGATGGCAAATACAAATGGAATCTTTTTTTGTGTTTTATTTTTCATTTTTTATAAAATATTAACTTTCAATATTTTATGAAAAAAATACCAAAGAAAATTATTGTGTATAGAGTGATTACAACCAATACAATTTATTGGTTGTATTATTTATTTAGTATTAAAGGGACGGAGCCGCCTATTCGGGCCGGCTGGTGATAATTAACGTTAGGATCTCGGGCTCCGCATTATAAAAGCAAGGCGCGGAGTAGTTCGTGAAGTAGGTGATGTGGTGGAGCAGGACAGAGTGGCATGCTAGTGGGGCGATGTGACGTGCCCCAGGGACTTTAAACACCCGCGTGCCCGCGGCGCCTTCACACCGTGCAGGTGCACTGCCTCCGCGTGCTCCGTTCTGCCACTCCGCTCATTGCCACCTTTCACCAGCTGTGTGCCCGCATGTCATCCCTTCCCCTTTCTTTAAATCCTCCCTCCTTTAATCCTTTCCTTCCCTATTTTACCTAAATAAATGATCCCTTTTCCTGTAAGACCTCGTCTCGTGTCCGTGCTTCATGGTGCCACCCGTGCAAATAGGCTCGAACCCGTTACAGATACCAAATCCCGAGCCCAAACCTCATTTAAATTAAATTAACAAATATTGTAAGTAAACAACAATAGCCCAATTTAGAAATTCTTCCCGAGGCTGCGTTGGGCCAGTGTTATGCGCAGAGCGCTGGGAGATGTACTGAAGCTCAAATCTCCGAAAACTACACTTGTACACAATAACAGTAATATTTCAAACATTTTGCAGGCTGCTGTTTGGAGAAAACAGAGAATAAAGAATAAACCAGTTGTTGGGTCAAAACAACCCAAACAGATGTTCATTTGTAAATTACTCACTACATCTCACATGACCCAACATGAGCAATACAACAATGTGTTTAAAGTACCTGAAATAACTTACAGAAACTTACAGTAGCTTACAGAAACAACACAGCATTTTTAGTGCGTCTTTTTTCGAGTTATTGTAACGTTTTATTCTGAAGGGCTATTTTACTAGTTATTTCTATATTTAAAGTTTGATGTATTTTGAATGTATTTTTTAAAATAACAAACAGATACAAACAGAGATATTGATAACTTGATATTCTGTCCAAACAATATTTTTTCACCACGGTGTTCATGTGACAGGACCATGACAGGTCCTGAGTAATGTGAACACCGAGTTATCTGAAGCCTCGGTGTTCACATTAGTCAACATATTTTGACTTTTTTTATGACTTAATTCTATTTAAAACTGCGTAGAGTGAAAAATGTCACTTTGCGCTACCTGGCGGTCATTTCACGAATTACTTTAAAATGCAACTGATATATTTTGGCTGCTGCTGCTTTTCCACGGCGGTGAGTGCGACGGTAATGAGCAGTCTGGTTGTCCACCTACTGTATGTGGAAAAACTCTTTCTTCTGGCCATTTTTTCTATTCTGATGTTGGATGTGAGGATTAAGTAGAGCTATTTTATCTATACCTGAAAGGTTTTATGTATTTTCCTATTGGATAATGGAATTAATTAGGATTTTTTTTTCTAAAGTTAATTTCTTGAGATTTTACAGTACAATCATGAATTGGTCCTCTTTATATTTGGCATGTTGAATGTAGAATGTTTCTGCATTTTAGAAAAATCCATGTAAAATAATTTAAAATTTTAGTAAGAATTGTTCCAGTCATTTGTTAAGAGGTTGCGTTATGGTGGAGCCATGGTAATGGAATGGCTTGCCAATATCAGCTTTTCATTAATTCATTAAAAAACATTCGAAAACCTTGTTTTTTAAAATTAATTAATTAATCTCCTAAAACCCATAGGTTTAAAAAAATAAAATAAAAAAAATGTGAAAATAAATGGTCAAATTGGGATAACAAGTTCTTATAACAAGTTCTTAGCTATTTCGCTACTCTTTGTGGCCCCTCATGTACTTGTCCGTTAATTCTCCTTCTCCAACACACCTTGCTGCACCTGTGTATGCATTATAGCATCCACCAACCCCCCCCCCCCCCCCCCCCCCCAAAAAAAAAAAAGAAGTGCCTTTTCTAACCTTTCTTTACGCAATGCTACAACAGAAGAATTTCCTGCCACCTAATCCATCAAATCCACACCTGTCATGAGTTGTTGGTGGTCGGAAAGACAAGGTTGTACTACAATCTGTTTCTGTGCACTGTTGCTACCTTCTCGTCATTGACCCTTTCTCAGTAAGGTCATGGTAATTATTCAGTACAATGACTAATGGAAGGCAAGTGTTCCCTAAACTTTCACCATGTGCTCATGTACAGTCACAAAGCCATCCATCTAACAAGGCGATTGAAAGTGACTGGTGACGTACCATAGTTTATTATTATTATTATTATTATTATTATTATTATTTTCTATAGATCATTGAAAATCATTTCCTTGCCATGGCTTTGGAAGAATTTGTATGGAAAAGCCACTTATTTTGCCTCTAATAATCTCTCCATGATGGCAGCTGGCACTGACACATCAAAGTTTTCATTACTTTCACTGAAACAGGTGTTCACTCACTTTGGATGGAGTTTCTTTCCTGCCTTTAAATTACAATGCCTTTACATGTGTTTTGCGTATCTCGTCTATGGAAAACACGTGTAAAGGCATTGCATTTTCAGGCAGGTCAGTCTTTTCCACTGGCATTGCAGTAGTACTGGTACTTGCTGAAATCCTCCTACTCCTTGTCCTCCTCCTCATCCTCCTCCTGTTCTTCCTCCTCAGACATGAATTTTATGCGACAAGCCTTGAATAGCAAGTCATCAGGAATGTCATAGCCTCTGTCTAATTCATTCATGTAATTGTTGTCTTTACCCTTAGACCAACCGCTTTTTGATTTTCCAATAATGCATTTCAATAGTGTATTTCAATAAATCACAATTCAGTTCTTTTTTGTGGCGTCATAAAAGGAACATTCAAGCATATGTTGCATTCATTCTTAAAATGATTAGTATAGTATAAAAATACTGTGCATGATGTATAATTTCTGAGAATAAGAAATGTGTTTTTTTTTTTTTTTTTTTGGATGTATGTTCTCAAGCCTTGTTATCTCTTTTATTACAGAGATTCCAATTAGAAAGGGTTCATCTGCAGGAGGTGAAGAGATCCAGCTATGAACACACCAAGAAATGTGCAGACCAACTGCTTCTCCTGGGACAGGTTACCTTATACTACATCTCACCATCATCACTTTCATATTACCGCAGTAGTAAATTAGCAAAAGGATGGTAGCGAGTTCTGTGTTTTCTATCGTATCCTGCTGCCTGGATTTTGACAGTTAATATGATGTTTAATATGAGTTTACCCTTCTGCCTTGGCAGGTGAGCAAAAAAGGAATGAGGTGCTGTATAGTTTCTCTTTTGATAGATTTGTTCATCATCCAATCTCATTCCCTCTCTCATTACACACACACACACGCACACACCCTGCAAATGATCTCATTTACAATCGTCTGCAGTATGGGTTTGGACGATAGAAGGACAGACTTTTAGAGTAGTTTACAGAAGGCTAAACATAAAACGTGTATTCTCATAAATTTATTTGACAGCAAAAATAAATAGGTTTGGTTTAAAAAAAAATAAAATTAAATAGTTATTTATTTATTGTCTGTGTAATTTTGACTGGCTGATTTTACGCAGCAAACAAGAATTTCTGCAAAATTACTAAGACTTTTACTGTAATTGTTTTTTCTTTACTGACAGATTGTTATCATATCATTTTTGATTTTGCTCAGAATAAAGCTCCACTACCTAAGTGTATCTCACATAATTTACACAGACACACAAAAATAAATGTTGCGTTCACTTGGCAGACAGACCGGGCGGTGCAGCTGCTGCTGGAGACGAGTGCTGAGAACCCGAGCTACTACTGCGACTCACTTAAAGCCTGCCTTGTGACAACTATTCCATCCTCTGGACCTTCTCAGAGCACCATTAAACTAGTAGCCACCAATATGATCGCCAGTGGAAAGCTAGCAGGTACATTGCCTGCTTTTTATTACCTTTGAGTCTTAAGGTTAATGAATTTTTTGCTCTGTGAAGCATACAGTAGTGCACCAATAGCAAATACATCATGATGTACGCTATGCATTGTGGAAGTGTAAGCCTAATTCCAGTAATGTCCCAATGTGTGCCTTAATACACAACATTTATAGTCCCCTAGGGGTCTAGTCATCTAGGCGAAGACATTCCAGAGTTATTCCGATTGAAAAGATAATGTATTCTAAGCAGTTTCAAATACAGATATGAATAGCAGATATACTATTTTTTTTTTCTCTCATGTCATGGGATAGGCTCCAGGTCCCCCGCGACCCTGAACACAGGATTAAGCGGTATAGTGAATGAATGAATGAATAATTTTTTTACTTAAATTTTTTTAAATAACGTGCGATAAGAGGCAGTACATTATGTCTATTAACCCATGCCCTCGTGTCATCAACCTACTGTAGGACATTATGAAAGTATTTGTTCACTTACTTACCTGTATACGAGGTGTGTTACCAGAGGATTCCAGCAGGGGGTGCATGAAGTAAACGAACAGTTTTGTTTTCCATGTCAACCTTTAAGATCTCTCGTCAACTGTTGTAATGTGCATATACAGTATGTCACTGTGTTTAGTAAAGATACATCATACAGGTGGGGATAATTGTGTACCTGTTTGCCATTTTGACATGCCTGCTGACTACACTGCCCCTGCCAATTACATGCCTACTGCATCTTGCATATACATAAGAGTACATTGTATTAATTTCTGTTTGTGTTAATTCACAAGCTGCGCACCAAACGAACACAGGATACACAAGGAAGCCATCATGCAGTTAAAAGCAAGTCTATTTCTGGCCTTACATTAAGCATGTGCTTTATCTGAGCATTTCGAGTCCATATCGGTACTAAACAGGCAAGCAAGGTTATACTTGCATGATTTACATTGCTGTGAAAAAGTATTTTTTGGTAGACCAACCGTTCCTGGGAAAGATCCACTGTTCCATTTTTTTTTTTCAGTTTGTAGACAATTGCTCTCATCCTTATTTGCTGAAGTCCCAAAGTCTTAGAAATGGCTTTGTATACCTTTTCAGACTGATACAAGTTATTTACATGGCATGCTTCACTTTGTCAGTCAGGTAGTTTTTTAAGTGATTTCCTGATTCAACAGGTCTGGCAGTAATCAGGCCTGGGAGTGGCAAGTGAAATTGTGCTCAGCTTTACAAGAAATGTGGTTAATCACATTCATGATTTAACAAGAAGTGCAATTAGTTTTTACAATAGGGCCAGGTAGGTTTGAGTAAGCAAATTTTATTAATAAATAAAATCATCATTGAAAAACAGCATTTGTTAGCATTAGGTTAACTTTGTATACTTTTAAAATTGGTTTAATGATCTGTAAAGTGTCACAGATTAAAAAAATAAAATCTTTAAAGAGAATCTTTTCACGGCACTTTATAATCAACAATGAGTGAAACTGATGAAGGAACTGCCGAGCCAGGGGAATCGAGAACTAGACCATAGTCGGATGCACAAAAATAAGGCTTGGACTTTGCCTGATAAGACTTTGCAACACAGGATATAAAAGAAGCTAAACTAATGAAGAGCTAACACAGAGGAGGTGAGCACAATCAGGCAACAAACCAATGCCAGGATGATGAAGGAATGCCTGAAGAGATATTGAAACCAACACAAGTATGTGTCATTCTTTACACATACACAATGCGAGGATGGAAAATGCCCGAGCAACGGTCTATAATTTTGATAAATGTCACAGTGCACAGAAACGCAATGTACATGAAATAGGGTGTGACAAATATCTTTGCAACTCCAAATTATGACAAAGTTGCATATCTTCCGGCATGTTTGGTTTGTTAGTTCTAAAGCATCTGCTTTACAAAATGAAATTTGAAAGCCATCCAGTAATGATCCGAGGTGTGCTGTGTATCCGGGACTGTGTTTCCTTGTTTTTTCAGAAGAATTCCCAATACGAAGCACATCACACTCGTGAAATTGAAGCCAGTATTCCCTGACAATCTGTGCATCTTGAAAATAGCCTGCCTATGAAAGTGTGTGCGTGTTTGTGTGTTTAGCATCACTTAAGACCTAACATCACCCAGTAAATAATTACAGCGACCCTCACACACGTACACACAGATGTTTTTGTCAAGGCACTCACAGAGCTGTTGTCGGTAATTGATGATGCCCGTTACACTGTTTTCTGTCCCACACTCTCCCTTTCTCTGTGTCTCTGCAGAGGGCGTGCAGTTGCTGTGTTTGATTGACAAGGCAGCAGACGCCTGTCGTTATCTGCAGACATATGGCGAGTGGAACCGCGCCGCGTGGCTGGCAAAGGTATTCTCTACAGGCTCTGCCCAAGAAAGGAAGAAAAAAAAAGTTTAAAAAGCTAAAGTGCAAAAGAGAGTCAAGCTGAATGTGTTTGTTGGTAATTTTATATACTGGTATAAATAGAACACACATAGATATTTGGATC
Organism: Channallabes apus; assembly: GCA_030522415.1. NCBI lineage: Eukaryota > Metazoa > Chordata > Actinopteri > Siluriformes > Clariidae > Channallabes > Channallabes apus. The sequence continues at coordinate 35,368,375 of CM060118.1, forward strand.
TCCTAACCCCCCCCCCCCCCCCCCCCCCCACACACACACACACACACACACACCAGCCTTCCAGCCAGTAACCACGCACTGCATACCAATGCTGTGTTAATTTTGTCATCATGTGTGCCTCAGGCTATGACCTGCTGTTACGCATCACGCTGCCAAGATGATGTGAAGTTTCTCCCTGCACAATTATTGCTGATGCAGTTTCTTCCTTGGCATTTTGTTCCTTAAACATGTGCAGTTATTGTTAACACAAATATAACATGCTCACAATACAAGTAGTATATATTTTTCATACATTAACCTTGGTGCTTGGTACTGTACTTGTGTGTACTGTAGGTATTGTGTAGTGTAAAGTAAATGCTGTACTGGAGTAGATCGAGGTTATATTCAAAATGATTTCTACACCTATTACACAATATTATCGGATCCAGGATACGTTCACACTTTATTAGGTGCAATCATTTGACATTGACACAATGCATCAAAAATATTCAGCTACAACCAGATCAGATGCTTCAGGTAATGTTTTCTTGAAAAAATCTGATGGTTTAAAATTTTTAATAAAATCTGGCATGTTCATTGGTGGATCAATAAAAACTGGGTAGTTAAAGCCTGGAAAAATCCAGGCGATGTTTTTTCCAAATTTCAGTCATCTAGTCTGAGTGAGTCTGAGCCCAGCATAGCCTCTGGTGCCTGTTCTTGGCTGACAGAATGTGATGTGGTCTTGTAGCAAATCTGCTTCATGTTGCGCATCCTGGGATGCTTTTCTGCTCACCACAGTCGTAAAGACTAAAGAATTTTTATTTGTCTAGTACACAACCATATGATGCAGTGAAATGCTTAGATGACTGTTCATGACCTAAAAAGGAAAGATAGGTTAGAATAGAAAGATTTCACTACAGCATATAGACATTCTGTCTGACTTCTAGACCTTGTTGTGAGTGAAAATCATGAGAATTTTCTCATTTTTAAAAAAAACTTCAAACCAGCACATCTAACAACCATGCCATGGATAAAGTCCCTCACATTAGTACCCCCCCCCCCCCCCCCCCCCGCAGTCTGATATCTGATATTATATTAGATATGAAGTTCTTGCTAAATCTGATAACAAAATCTCTTGATCTGTATCTGTGTAATTTTATTCACTGCACTGCTGGCTCATGATTGGCTGCTCGGATGAATGAGCAGATATATAGGCGTTCCTAATAACGTTGGCAGTGAGTGTACAAGGTGCCTGAAAAGTCATGAGCCAATGTTAAGAACATTGTGTGTTAATGCCAGAGGAAGTGAGAAAATGCATAGAGGATACGGTTTAACGTTTAGAGCATACATTATGGTGTAAATAAATACGTAATTAAGTATATTCCGGACACCAGGGTGTCTGTATATTATATCAAGCCATATAATCATAATACACATAATACACACATAATCTGCTAAATTCTATAGGAACAGTACTGGAGGGACAAACACTCTTTCTTAACCTTTTCCTTCAATTGGTGTTTTGTTTGATGTGTTGCGGTGAAGAGCGCTGTGTAACTTGTTGCTCCAAAAGGTCAAACCGTAGGTTTTTAAGTCGAGATCTAGTGACTGTGAAAGCATGCGATTAAATTTTTTTTTTCAAACTCCTCAAACCTTTCAGAGGTCATCCTGCAAGAGACCTTTTCCATCAGGATAGAAATCTTAGGATTTTAGGTCATCTTATGATAAAGGTCATTAGTAAGAATAACTTTGTATTGATTTTTTTCAGTGATGCTTTCCTGCAAGGGCACAAGTGATAAGGACTGAAACTATGCCAGCAAAACATGTAGTAATTTATCACCTGTCTGTATAGCTAGGTTCCAACTTGCATGATTTTCACTGTGAATCTCTATTAATTCACAAACCATAATGAATTGTGGGTAGTCACATGGCAAGATAATAGATTATGGGGGTGTTGGCATGACCTGCGGTGATAGCTGGTTGCTTAGCTACAAATATGTTGGGCAAGATTGATGCTTTTAATAACTGCAAGGTCTGCTTTTATGTTTTATAGGCTGATTTGTTGTCAATTGCGGCCTTTGTTGTCAATCAAAACAGTTAGAGTCAGCCATAGGGATAGCTAGGGTTGTGGCAAACAAGAAGTAAACACCAAAGCAATGCATAAGTCAAAAGAAAAGACCCTTGCAAAACCATGCAGCACCCAGCGGTCTGCCATGACACAATGCTGCGGATCACTACCACAGGATTAAATGAGCACCAGGATTGTGGCATTGTATCATTTTGTTTGCTACTGTTGGTTTCTTCTTTAGCGAGCGCCCCGTAGCACATTGTAGAATGGTCCATAATAAATCGTTATCATACCGCCGCCATATTTTACTAATGATATCAGAGCATGCTGGAGCCACGGAAAGCCACAATTTAAGACCAATTTTTAGGGATTTGTTGTGAAAATCATAAAATATGGAACCAGCAGTGATTTGAGAACTGTGACCTGGGGTCAGTGGTGGATTTCGATATGGCCAATATGGACAGCCACCTAGTGTGCCATCCTGCCAGGGGCAGCACATTGTGCACAGGAAAAAAACAAAAATAACCATTCAGAATGCTGATATCTTTTGTGTGATTGTTTTATCACTCTTTTACACATCAACATTTTTAATATCACTGTGTGGATCAATTACCCTTTTTGGTATCCTGATTGTAGTTTGTGAGGCAGACAGGGTGCTGCACTAGGAACATGGTTCATCATCAGGCAGGCAATGAGGTGCACATCTAACTCTGTACAACAAATTACAGATAATTTACTACCCTACAAAATGCTACCAAATAAACCACAGTTCATTCATAATACTGTGAATATATACTCTGCTGTGGAGTTGCACAGGCGTATAGAATATAGTATGGGCTATCCCCAGTCTACACTCGTCTGAGATGAAATGGTTTAGTCTTGACTTCTGATTGGGGGTGGGTCATGTGCCGATGCTCACTGAATCTGGTCATTAGGTATCGAGAAAAAAGGAAAAATGGGCAAAAGCTATTTTATCTCTTTATGAGTATAATATGACGTGTAATAAATTAGTTAATTAGTAAAATAATTTCGAAAGTCGAAATTAGGGGAGTTTGCCCAGGGTGTCACACACACTAGAACAACCACTACCTGTGGTAGTTCTTTTGAATTTTTTTCTCTTTATTTTTTTATTTGCAGCTTGCCGGTTAAAAAGCAGTTTACGTTTTGTAAATGTTATTGAGGTTTTCTGAGTGTTTTGGTGCCGACAGCTCAGGTCATGTTTTCTGTTCTCTTTTTTCCCTATTTTTTAGGGCTGAATAGCTTAGAGGAAAAAATCAAGTCTCTCTATGTTGAGAGCTGTGAGCTACAATTTTAATCCTGCTTTGAGCTCATTTGGACCTGGGATTTGTCTGTATCTGTTAGACAGTTTTTTTTTTTCCCCTTTGTAGACGATGACCATGGAAAAGACCATTGGGGCACATACAGTATATGCACTGCATCATTTGCTCTAAAGCATATTATATGTGTGAATTACAGTCTGTTTCAGTTTCAGTCATTTTTTAGTTTTTTTTATCTGCAGCACCATTTGAATACAGTGCCTTGCAAAATTATTCATATCCCTTGAACTTTTCTACATTTTGTCACATCACAACCACATATTTATTTGTTAAGAAAGAAAGAAAACCATTTATCATTTGCCTTACACAATTATGGACCACTTTGCATTGTTTTATCACATAAAACCCCAATGAAGTACATTTGGGGTACATTAGTGGTGTGTAAATATCTCTGGCTACACATTAAAGCAGTGTTAGAATGAAAACCACAGAGCAGCAAATCAACCACCTACAAATAGCAATGTCTTATGGCTAAATATCAATACTCATCAGTACAGTTAATTCACAAAATCGGACGCGTACAGAGCCCTAATTCGTGATGCTGTGCGAGTGGAACACATTTTGTGGAACACGAATTGTCCAAGTGCTATTTCTCCCATGAGTAATCATCCATTTCCTGTTGTGTTGCAAGTTAATGCTCTCTTGTATGCAGACAGGCTCATGTCTGTTTTTGCAGCACATTTCAGTTTTTACGCGTCAGAAAGCACACTCTTTAAAGCTTCAAATTTAACATATTGACACCAAAACCTCAAAATCATATTGAAAGCTTAAGTGGACTACTTTCTGTTTATACATGAAGTTGCAACCTACTGTAAATTGCGACCTTAGCCGCGATAAGTGCTGCTGATTTTAGCAGTGATTCATGTTCTTTTACTAATAATAGCAGCTCACTTGACAACAAGCTCCCATGTTCCCATATACTGCCCCAACAGGTTAGAATCAACCTCAGCTAGATTACAACATGGAATCTGTTTTGGATGAATTAATCATGTTTATGTTCAGGAGCATCACACAGCACTTTAAAACTTGCGATTTGTATTTGTTGACGTAGTGTGTAACTGTCTTTAGCCACCCCTTATTTCGTCATATTAAATTAAAATAATGGGAGCAAAGGCTTTAATGCAAAAGGCTGCAAAGATACAATTTTTTAAAAACTCGCCAAAAATTTTTTAGGAAACCTGACAAACTATTCCTCAAAACTACATAAAAAATACAAGAATGTCTGGCTCTTTGGAAGCAAAATATGATGAAATGAGGGGTGACTCAAGTACTGTATGTTGTATTAGGTTCCATACTTGAAAAAAGAGAGAGAGAGAGATAGGTAGGTCAAGGTAACAGTGCTTCCATACTAACTCTAAGCCTGCATCTGTCTCTCACTGTCTCTTCCCCAGGTGCGTCTGAACCCGACCGAAGCCTCAGACGTGCTGAAGCGCTGGGCTGAGTACCTCTGCTCTCCTCAGGTCAACCAGAAGTCCAAAGCTATCCTGGTGCTCCTATCGCTCGGCTGCTTCCAGAAAGTGGGCGAGATGCTCCACAGGTCTGCAGGACATTTCCATGCATTTGTTATTTTTTTTGGGGGGGGGGGGAATATAGTTCAAGCAACCAGCTAGAAAGGCCTATGTTTTAACGAGCTGAACAGAAACAAGAATAAGAACAAGAAGTGAATTTATTGCAGTCAAACTGATGAAACAGTCAACCGGATCGTGTTTGTTTACAAGTCTGGAAGACAAGAGTGGGTGTTGTAATAACCTGTAATGGTGTCATGTCATGTCAAGTAACAAGAGGCGACCACGAGCAAGTGGAGACAACAGAGCAGGAGTGCTCTCAGTCCAAAATACCACTCTCTCACTCTCTTCCTCTCTGGTTTGTTCTTCCTACTGTAGAAATGTTCCAGCCATTTATTTTGACTTATTCTCACAAATTACTAAAGGACTTCATTTAGATTTGTGTGTCCAGTTTTCTCTTTTTTGCCGTGTATATACAGGAGGAGAGTCCTGTATGTTATATATGGGAAAACCATTTTTACAATCTAGACAGAATACAGATGAGCCTTTCAGGATTAAATGTGTTGCTCAAGGACCACATAAGCGGAAATTGGAGGTGCTGGTGCTTATGTTAATAGCCCAGTGTCTTAAAAACAGGATTATGATATGCACATACAGTATGATGGCACATGATATGCATTTTAGTGTTAAGAAATGTATTTTCATCGCATTTTCAAAATGTAAGTTTTGATTATGACCCCAATTCGTATAACCCCTGGCAAAAAGTATTTAATTGTTTAATTGTGTAGAATAAAATAAAATAAAATCACAGACATGCCAAAAACTATTTTCATTTAACATTCCAACCTTCAAGACACACTTAAAACAGAAAGTAAACTGTAGTCAGTTGCACCTGTTTTTGCAGATCAAGCAGAGAAAAAAATATGGAATCACTAAATTCTGAGGAAAATTCTTTGCGGTTCTAAACCAGACACCTGCATCAGATTACATCAGATTACATCAGCTAATTAGTCAGCAGTTACAGAAGAGTGCTTGCTCACCTTGGTGAGTTGTGGCACCAAGCTGATTGACATAAACCATGGGTCCAGCACGAGAGATGTCCGTTGAGACAAAGGAGAGGATTATAAAACTTCTTCAAGAAGATAAATCATCATGGACTGCTGCAAAAGATGTTCCCAGTCATCTGTGGTGATGGTGGAACTTTTGTTTGGTGTCGTTCCTATGTAATGTATGAAGAAACCTGCCTGAAGAAAATCCAATGTGATTGTATGTTAGGTAAAGGTACGGAGGTAGATAATAGTGTTACATGTTTAATATATGCACAAGTTTATATTGAGATTTTGGACATTTTCCTTATTCCATCAATTGAAAGGATGTTTGGTGATGACATCATTTTTGCAGGAAGATAATGAATCTTGCCATATATAATAGGGTAAAAGACTTTCCAATCCAATTGAAAATGTTTGGTGAAAATTAAAGCGGATGGTCCATGACAAGACTCCAACCTGCAAAGCTGATCTGGCAACTGTAATAAGAGAAAGTTGAAGACTGATTGATGAAGAATACAGTCGATAGTTACTGTACAGTAACTCCATGCCTCTAAGAAGCACCTAGCCAGAGGTGGTCTAACAAAGGACTAGTGGTCTACAGTACTGTAGTGTTTTTGTTTCATGATTCCATAATATTTTTTTTTTGGAATTGAGTGATTATTTATATTTTCCTCGGCTTCATCTGTAAAAACTGTTGCAACTGACTACAGTTACAGTTTTTCTTAAAGCCAGAATGTTGAAATGTTAAATGTAGTTCTGGAATATGATCAGCTCATCATGGATGGAAAAAAAAATCAATTGATGCCCTATATTGGTCATCCAATAAATTCAAGTATTGCCATATAGTGTAATGAGTCTACAGTAGACCTGACCAACTGAACCAAACCCAGATCACAACTTCCTTTCTAACCCTGATGTACCCATCACTCTGAAATAGGGTCATTCTGCACTCATCAGACTGAGACCTTTTTCCTTTGCTCCAAAGTCCGAACTTTATGCTCCTTAGCAAACTGAAGCCTTTTTTTTTTTTTTTTGTCTCACTAATACGTGTTTTTTTATGGCCAAAGACATTTTTAATCCCAATCCTGTCCATGGGGAATTGCTCTTACTTTCACTATTAAGCATAGGTTTTTAATGTTTATTTATTCAAATTTTTTCACCATGCAAAGTGTTTAAGTGATGTCATTCAGCATTTTTTCCAATCACATTTCTTCCACAAAGTTGATGGTTTAGCGCTATTTTTGCAGGGTTTAATAATACATTTGTTTACCCCAATTTCAGTCATTTTGAAGTTGTACTTTTTGGCATTCTGAAATCAAAATACTTGTAAATATTTGTTTGTTTTTGAATGAAGTTGTCAGATTAATTAAAAAAAGCTAACCAATTTATGTCTGTCTATCTTGTGTTCCCTTTGTCAGTATGAGGTATGTTGACCGGGCTGCTCTCTTCATCGAAGCCTGTCTGAGATATGGTGTGATGGAGGCTAACGACACCACTAATATCCTTCTTCACAACGACTGCTGATTTAAAGATGTGTGATGAATATACAGTAATGTTATGGAAAAAACGGTTCCAGGTACAGATTGTAATTATGAAACCAACAAGAAGCCTCCACTGGATTCTTTTATCCAGAACCTGCTTTTTTCCCGTTAAATGCTTATTACAATCCTCAGTCTATTGTAAAAATGTGCCAAAGCAATTACACGTGTTCCTGTTTGTTTGCTCTTTTTCTTTCACACACAGGCCAAAAAAAAACCCTGTCTACTGTAGGTTATTCAGTACAGAATGACATCATGAGTTGCTCCTTATAAAGGAGTGCATTATAAAATCATTTCAAAGGCTTTGTTTAGCACCTACGTGTTTACAAAGCCAAAGAAAACTGTACATGCATGGTGTTTTGGGAGATTTGACAGGGCAATTTGGCTAGTGGGTGGTTTTAGTTAAATTGCTCCCTTCAATGCTTTTGCGTCATAAGTGTTGTCAGCAAAAGAGAAGGAAATGTTCATTTTTACCAATCCCTAGGCATACAGTATTTGCTTTTGATTTGTTTTCATTTAGTTTCAAAAGATAATGTTTAAGTAAAGCATTTCAATATCTCTAAAAATGTCAATTTATCCATATAGCACAAGTTTTATGGTTTTTCACCCAAATTGATTTTCAAAAATTTCCTTAACTCTTCAGCTTCTTACATAAGCTAATAGGGGGAACGTTTTCCGCCTATGCCACGCTTCTTCGCTCTGTTGGATTGAGAGAGGGAGCAGCGCTGTGGGCCTCCAAGGCTGGAGGAGCAGGGGAGGAGCTCCTGGAGGAGTTGTTCCAGAACGAGAGATCGGGATCAGGATCGGATCTCACACCTGGCGAGGAGGAAAAGAAGAGCAGCCCCGGTGTCGCTGAATCCCTCTAGAGGAGACACGAGGAAAGAACAGGGTGTAGGGTTTTTAGGAATGTATGTGTAATGTGTGTGTGTGTATATATATATATATATATATATATATATATATATATATATATATATATATATATATATATATATATATATATATAGAGAGAGAGAGAGAGAGAGAGAGAGAGAGAGAGAGAGAGAGAGATATAGATATATATATATATATATATATATATATATATATATATATAGATAGATATATATATAGATATATATATAGATATATAGATATATATATAGATATATATATAGATATGTGTGTGTGTGTGTGTGTGTGTGTGTGTGTGCGCGCACATAGTGTGAGTTCTATCGTATGCACCTATAATAAAAGCATGCACTCTGTCCTTGGGTTCGTTTACCCTCTTTGCATTGAGGGGTCACATGTTGCCCACTACCTTGACTCACACACACACACACACACACACACACACACACACACACCTAAGACAGTGAAAACATTCAATATATATTTTTAATCAGCTTCATCAATAACAGTAACCAAATGCAATGTGCTGCTTCAGACATTCCAAATTTGCCTTTTTTTTTTTTTTTTTTTTTGCACTTTTTTTGACCAAATAATTCACTTGAAGTTACTCATAAATGAAGTATGTATTGGAGAACAACATCTCATGACTGGAGTGTCTTTATTCCACAGTGATTTGCCAACAATTTCAGTTTTTTCTTCTAATGAACATGCTAGCATTTTGGTTGTTGCAATCAAATTGGTGCATTTGGTGTCATGGAACCAAAAAAAGTCCATGGTATTACTTACTTTACAGCAGGTACATAACAGTTATTCTCATAACAGCCCTTTTTCCCCTCTCACGTGAAGTTATTAACACGAGCACGCATGCCTGAAAACCTCATCGTGAAAGCACTTGTACCTGAGATTGTTAAACATCCCATCACAGAAATGATTACAGGTAGGGTTTCTTAGTTAAATATTCAGTTTTCTCCATTAATTTACATGGACTGTATGAAGCTGTAGAAATCCCTCTGAGTGAGCAGTTACTCTAAAAACTGTAATCTGTTAGAATGATAGAAAGTGATACAAATCTTTCATTACGAAAGATAAGGAAATTAATAAACACCTTCCTTCCACCTTACATTCACCGAGTTTATTCAGTCACTCAGTGGTTTAAGACAATGTCTGAAGTGTAAAGAAAAAACATATTTAAGAATGAAACGTCTGGGGAATTAACATTTCTTATCTTTTCAAATTTAAGGAGAGAGACGTGACTTGCATAAAGCAAGATTTAATTAACCATTTCGAATCAGCTCCAGAATGAGGTACTGTATATAGAAAGAGTGGGGCCAAATTGAAAAGTAAAAAAAAATGTGCGTGAAAAAAAAGAGAGAGAGAGGACCACTGTTTTATTCATTATGAATATTGAATGAGTTTTTTTTCCTTTCTTTCTTTTCATAATTCTTAGTGCGGTTTGGGGCAATCTTAGTGCTGTAGTCATGTCTATTTGTGCTGTCTGTGTTTCTGCTATCAGAGAGGAAAGAAACATACGTAGTGTCATTTCTCAAAGCACGCCTCTTTTGTTTATGCCATTTAGGGTGACATTTTTAACTGAATAAACAGTACCTATAAACCCTTGTTGTTCTTCACCTTGTTCTATGTACTAAAATTCTGTGGTCCAGAAACACTGGGGGAAAAAATACTGTCTCCAAATATTGTCATAATTGATCTATATGGTGGTGTTTCTGGTGAATTTGTGCATGGCTTTGTGATTGTCAGATGAATAAATATGTGTATAAGAAAAGCAATAAGTGTTCATAGAATGTTATTTTGTCAGCTTGATTTTCTTGAAGTACAAGCTGGAGTTATTTGGCATTCATTGCTGTCACATTTTTGTTCCACAACTCCTCCAAAACTGTTTATTAATAAGAGTAAATGTGAACTACAGTAGCTGTTTTCAAATAACACCACAATTTCCTTGTAGAGCATTAAAAAACCTACAGTAGCACACTCAGTCAGCAAGTGAGACTCATTTTTACATTTAAATTCATGTACTATACATTTAATGAGAATTGTAATCCTATTATGGACGAGCATTAGAATCATTAAAAAAAATTTGTTTAGATATTTATTCGACAGGACTTTCTTTATTCATTTTTAATGGTTGTACAGTACTTTAGTTGTACGTATGTACGTAAATATGGGGTGGAAAGAAGTGAGAGTTGGACTTGCTGGTCCAGGCAGCGTCCAGTTGGCAGAGGGGCACTCGGCTGGTGAGCGTTGGCAGTGACGGAGCGGCAGAGTGCGTTGACATGGGCAGCATGAATTTTTTTTTCTCGTGAATGCAGTGAAACCTTGGATTGCAAGTAATGGGGTTTACGAGGGTTCCGCAAAACAAACAAAGATTATTTAAATAAATTTTGACTTGGAAAATGAACAAGTCTTGGTTCACGAGTATCATGTATCACGCACGCGCTTCTTGTGTCACATGATCACAACTAAGCCAACGGTTTTTCTCTCTCTTGCGCTGCGGAATTGTGGGTAATCGTCTCTCCTGCTGGGTCTTAGTGCTCGTCTCTTACTGGTCTAATCAACATCCATACACGCATGTACTGTTAACTATAACACTGTGACCACGTGTGTGTAAAACATATTTTATTTTGTGTTTGATAGCGTGTGTGTGTTTCTTATATGTGTGCGCGCACATGTTAAGCAAAAGAAAGTCTCATTAGAGTTAAAAAAAATCCATTTCTCCCTCTCTGTCGTTTTGTGTGCGTGCGTGTAATTTGACACCTTGCCGGTTCACACACTCTCTCTCTCTCGCCTTTATTGTGTGTGTAACAGGCGGTTGCCTGTTTATGCGCTCCCGGCCAGCAGAGGGGCAGATGTTTACATAAAGTACATTTATTTACAAATATTTAGTAGCATTGCCTTTTAACTGTTTAACTTGGGTCAGACTTCCAGGTAACCTTCAATAAGCTTTGTTCAGTTAGTGTTTTCTCCTATTGCTCCTGACAGAACTAGTGGAACTGAGTCCGGTTTGTACGCCTCATTTTTTTTTTTGTTCTACCCATAAATTTTCTATTCAGTTGAGGTCAGGACGACTTCAATACCTGGACATATTAAGACATTTTGCTCCAATGTTAAAATGGGCATGGGCCCATCGCCCATTTGGAAGACTCATTTGTGACCAAGCTTTAACTTTATGGCTGATTTTTTCAATATACAGTGGCTTGCAAAAGTATTTGGCCCCTTGAACTTTTCCACATTTTGTCACATTATAGCCACAAACATTAATCAATTTTATTGGACTTCCACGTGAAAGACCAATACAAAGTGATGTACATGTGAGAAGTGGAACGAAAATCATACATGATTCCAAACATTTTTTATAAATAAATAACTGCAAAGTGGGGTGTGCGTAATTATTCAGCCCCCTTTGGTCTGAGTGCAGTCAGTTGCCCATAGACATTGCCTGATGAGTGCTAATGACTAAATAGAGTGCACCTGTGTGTAATCTAATGCCAGTACAAATACAGCTGCTCTGTGACGGCCTCAGAGGTTGTCTAAGAGAATATTGGGAGCAACAACACCATGAAGTCCAAAGAACACACCAGACAGGTCAGGGATAAAGTTATTGAGAAATTTAAAGCAGGCTTAGGCTACAAACAGATTTCCAAAGCCTTGAACATCCCACGGAGCCACTGTTCAAGCGATCATTCAGAAATGGAAGGAGTATGGCACAACTGTAAACCTACCAAGACAAGGCCGTCCACCTAAACTCACAGGCCGAACAAGGAGAGCGCTGATCAGAAATGCAGCCAAGAGGCCCATGGTGACTCTGGACGAGCTGCAGAGATCTACAGCTCAGGTGGGGGAATCTGTCCATAGGACAACTATTAGTCGTGCACTGCACAAAGTTGGCCTTTATGGAAGAGTGGCAAGAAGAAAGCCATTGTTAACAGAAAACCATAAGAAGTCCCGTTTGTACAGCAAACATGTGGAAGAAGGTGCTCTGGTCAGATGAGACCAAAATGGAAAACGCTATGTGTGGCGGAAAACTAACACTGCACATCACTCTGAACACACCATCCCCACTGTCAAATATGGTGGTGGCAGCATCATGCTCTGGGGGTGCTTCTCTTCAGCAGGGACAGGGAAGCTGGTCAGAGTTGATGGGAAGATGGATGCAGCCAAATACAGGGCAATCTTGGAAGAAAACCTCTTGGAGTCTGCAAAAGACTTGAGACTGGGGCGGAGGTTCACCTTCCAGCAGGACAACGACCCTAAACATAAAGCCAGGGCAACAATGGAATGGTTTAAAACAAAACATATCCATGTGTTAGAATGGCCCAGTCAAAGTCCAGATCTAAATCCAATCAAGAATCTGTGGCAAGATCTGAAATTTCAGTCTCTAGATGTGCAAAGCTGGTAGAGACACACCCTAAAAGACTGGCAGCTGTAATTGTAGCAAAAGGTGGTTCTACAAAGTATTGGCTCAGGGGGCTGAATAATTACGCACACCCCACTTTTCAGTTATTTATTTGTAAAAAATGTTTGGAATCATGTATGATTTTCGTTCCACTTCTCACGTGGTCTTCCATGGAATTCCAATAAAATTGATTCATGTTTGTGGCTGTAATGTGACAAAATGTGGAAAAGTTCAAGGGGGCCGAATACTTTTGCAAGCCACTGTATCAATATATCCACATAATCTTCCTGCTGTCTATGCCCTGTATTTTGTAAAGTGCACCAGTCCCTTCTGCAACAAAGGATTCCCACATGATGCTGCCTTCATAGATACAGTAGGATGGTGTTCATCAGCTTGCAGCTTTTTCCTCCAGACAGTGATGGTCATCAATAGTTTTCAAAAACTTTTCTTTCATCACATCAGAGGACATTTTTCTAAAAATAACGTAGTCTGTCTTTTTTTGCTTACCTTGTTTGGTTTTGGATCAGAGGACGCTTCCTCGCTGCGCAGCCTTTCAGGTTGCATGGATGTGGGTCTTGATATACTATCGATATAGATACCTTTGTACCTGTGTCCAGTTTCTTCAAAGGTCCCTTGTTGTTGTTCTTGGATTTTTCTAGTCATTTTGTTCCATATTTCCATCCTGTGTGGTTTGATGACTGTGTGGTCCCATGCTCTGTATGCTGTATTTGCAAATTTGTCCTAAGGATGAACCAGACTTGTGGAGGTTTTGGCAGATTTCTTTAGATTTTCCAATGAGGAAAAAAAATCATCAATACATCAAAAATTCATTAAAAATACACCTCCAACTGACTCAAATGCTGTCAAAGGCTATGATGTCATTTTCTGGAATTTTCCAAGCTAAAGATACAGTCAACTCCACCGGAAGTGCTCTGCCCAATTTTTCTACTTTAAACTGTGAGGTTTAATTAGTTCAAATATCTCTATTATCTAGGTTACATGTAAATAACTAGTATGAAGTTCGTACATATGAAAGGGTGTATGTGTCAGTGATTTAATCACAAGTAAGGATGCACAAAAACTGTTTAAAACATGTCCTTAAGTGGTTTATTATGTTTATAATATGATACAAATCTAATAACCAAATTCTTCTGCCTTGCAATACAGTATGCTAACAGTAAGTGCTGGTTGCTAAGCAACATAACAGATAAATTCCATTGTATTATTTGGACAAAATTCTGGGTTTTCTGAAGTGTTGGGTTTAAAACCTGACAAATTAATTTGGTCTGTCAGAATTCAATAAGTGACGTGGTCAATACTTACACTAAGGGTTTTTCAAGGGTTTAGAACCAATCCTCTCTATTAACAAGCTGAACGACTACACGGCTTGAGGTTTGCATGATATGTTGGTGTGATTTAAATCTTAAAGCATTCAACTTTTATGAAACATACTGTACTGTACTACATCCAAGACATGGCACTGTCAAAAACCATCTATATCAAAACCAATGCAACACAAATCCATATTTTGTTATAAACTCGGTTACCATCAATAACTCATGTAACTGTGCAGAAGCTGCTATGACCACAAGAGGTCAGTGGTGTAAAACTGTCTTGAATGGAGAAACATAATGGCTGCTTTTAGATGGTGCGTTTAAGTGTAGTTAAGATCTAGCCATGCTCTATAGCATGTAGGAAAATGCCGAGCATGCTCAGTTAACCTTGTAGAGCAGAGGTAAAGATGTGATCAATTTTTAAATAAAATTCATTATTTGGGCTGTAAACATTCTCAAATATCTTTACCGACCAGACCAGACTGACAACTGTTCAATTGATTGAGTCGCATGGCAGCAAGTCCATGCATTTAGGCATGTAGCCATGGTCAAGACGATCTGTGAAATGGGAAAGAAAGTTGATTTAAGCGACTTTGAATGTGGCATGGTTGTTTGTGCTAAATGTGTGAATTTGCTTATCTGCTGGGATTTTCGAACACAATCATCAAAGGTTTATAGAGAATGGTCTGAAAAAGATAAAATATCCATTGGGCAGCAGTTCTCTGGATAAAAATGCCTTGTTGATGCCAGAGGTCAGAGCAGAATGGCCAGCTGTTATAAGCTGATATAAACGCAACAATACGCTGTCGACTCGCAAATATTAAACAATAGAAAATAGAGAAATCATTGCCTGTTCTGATGAGTCTCGATTTCTGCTGCAACATTTGGACGGTAGGGTCACAATCCAAAATCCATAAAGCCTTGTTCGGGCTGCTGGTGGTGTAATGGTGGGGTGGAGGATATTTATCCTGGTATAATTTGGGCCCCATGGTATCAATTTAGCATCGTTTAAATGATACAGTCTACATGAGTATTTCTTGCTGCTCTTCTACATTCCTTTATGACCACGGGATAACACGCCAAGTCAGAAAGTTAAAATCACCTCAGACTGGATTCATAAACGTTACAAATGAGACCAGTGTACTCAAATGGCGGAACAGGAGGATGTGCTTTGAAGGCAAACGTGGGTCCAACCAATTATTTGCAAGTTGTACCTAATTAATGGTGAATGTATATCATTCATTCATTCACCTTTTCAGAGGCTATACAAGGAACTCTGGGGATGAGGCTGGACATTACTCTAAATAGGACACCAGATCATTGCAGAGCACCATACACACACACATTGCCTTTACAAAGCAGTTTAGAGGAGCTTAGAGGTTGAGAGAGGTTGAGGTAAAGGTTCCACTTACGTACAGGTTGGACAGCTTAGAGGTAGGAGGGCAGCAGGAGCTATGACAAAGAAACCCACACGGAAATAACCTATATAAACATATATGTTTTAATGTAGGTTTTGATACATGTTTTTAATATATGTGACATATATAAAATTGGCCGTTTTCCTATATTATATGTACCTATATGTTTACATAGATTAGTAAAATTATTAAAATCCATAGCTGCTAGACAACATAAATAAAAGCCAAAAATATAGAAATTAAATTTTTTTAGAGCAATCAACTAGTAAAAGAACAAAAATATAGCACAAGAACAAAAATAAGACAAAAAACTGAACAGGAAGAAAAAATATATATTTTGAGGACCTTCTCAGCTCCATGAGCTTTGATTTGATAGATCTGCCCTCGGGTGACTGCCGGCCACTTCTTCAATGTAGCATCTAGAGAAAACAAAAATAATAAGACAGTATAATAATAATAATAATAATAAATGATTATTTATTAAAACTTCAGACATCAACAATTAGTGCCACGAGGTTATTTGCAACACTATATGTTCTACAAAATAGAGGACTACACACCCTACAGCGCAATACCCCAGTAATGTGGCTTTAGAAGAGGAAAGGTAGGATTAAGAAGTGAGCAAGTGATGAATTAGTATTATAGGTCCCAAGCAGATACAGTAACAATAATGGGTGCCCTACCTTATGCAGTCTCCATTGATGGCTAATAAACATTGATACAAGTAGGCTACGGTTAAAGTGGTGAACTTATAAAGTCTTAAATGTTTTGTTTTCCCTTCTCAACGCATTATGCATTTACTCACCAATAATGGCTACCTTTTTAATTTGGTCAAGTCTCCAAGTCGAAGGAGCCCAGCAGCAGATTCCGTACCATGGCAGTAGCAGAGGTGGCAAGGCGGGCTGCTCTCCACACTTCTGCCTGGCAAAACACCCCAGAGCCCTTTATAACTTCAATCTGAAAAATAATTTCACATCACAATATTAATTTATTGGCAACTTTTAGAAACTTTTCATGTTTCATACTGATTCTCATGTTTAGCTTCCCAATAGTTAATAGGATTTTATGTATAAATGCAGATTAATGATAAAGATACATGCAGGGTAAAACTGCAAGAGGAACAATACAAAATAAAAACTGAAAAAAGACGGACATTCAGAGTAAAACAGTGCAAGATAAAAAATAAAAACCTGTATAAAACATACATGCAGGGTAAGCATTGGTGGGAGCAATGTCCAAGCAGTGTAGAGAAATATTTCTGTATGACTTCATTGTTTTGTGCTGTGTAGTATAGTATTGTAATAGCTGATCAGAGTGATCAACTCCCCATGTGCTGGTTGTACGCAGTCACAGGAAATGTCTTTGTAGTCCATGTACCTTGTAATTTCACCCTCATCTTCACCGCGTCTACTGTAAAGCAGAATGGATGGTAGAACAGGTAGATACTTCTCGTGTGTCCATCCACTTCACAAATACAAGAGGTCCATCTGAACGGAGCTTGCGTGTCCTGATGTGAGGGGCTGGTGAAGGCAAGGGTGATGCAGACATTCTAAAAACAAATAAATAAAAAAAAATGTTAGCCTATACTGTTCAGAGTAAATGGATGTACAATTAATATGGATGCACAATATATACAGAGATGACCAAAAAATTTATCCACACTTCAACATGAAAAATATACACCTCTCTTCTGTACTGTAGGTCACATGACAGCATCAATGATGGTGATACAACTGACATTAGATAATACTACACACTGCTGCCATAATTCAATTTGAGTTTTAAAAAAGGCCATAGATAACAATTGTGAAAGTGTGTATACATTTTTGTGCCCCTCTGTATTTGTTGATGGGCAATAGGCTGGGCAAATATCTGTTGATGGACCATAGACCATCTCAAACATTTACACCTGAGACATAACACCATCCATTGGACATTACACACATATTGAACACATTCTAAACAATTACATCTTATCAGGTATTTGTAAATACACACTAAACAAAAGGGATTATATACATTTACACCACAGAAATATTCATAAGCATCACTTAGCTACATAAGGCATTATTTTAGCCACCTAGAACTAGCTTGTTTGTGCTAAATAACATTACCGATAGCAGTGTTATAAGCTAACCAAAACGGAGCCAAATACATATTAGCAACTATAATCTGAAGCTATCCAAAACAAGGTGAATATAAACATCTGTAAACTCCATAAGGCATTAGCTTAGCCACCGGGAAATATCATGTTTGTGCTACATGAGGCAGCATGTTAGCATGATTTACCTAAACTATATAAATGGCATTGAAAGCCAATGTGTCACACAAGCTGACAAGAGCTAGCTGTAGTGAGGAAAATATTTACTAATATTAGTTTAATATTATCAGAATAAGAGTTATATAAGACTTAATAACTTACCCAGTGTAGCATGGGTCTATTCTCTGTTCAAAATGCTCCTGTTCGTCATCGTAGTCACACAGTCTTCTTCTGAGGTAAATGTAAACTGCTCCCACTTTCCAGAACATTCTGAAGAGTTTCATCGGTTGTGTAAGTCTTCCAAAACGTGCAGAAAATTCACTGAATCTGAGTGTTTTCAAGCCTGTCTCTCTGTGTGTGTGTGTTTGTTGGTGTCCGGGGGCGTGGCCTAAATTACCCTGACTGATTTCCGTGTGATTGGCGTGTTGGCGTGTCCTGCCTCGGGTCATTAGCATATAAGTGCGACAGAAATTCTGTGCCTCTCCTTGGTTTCATACGGATTATATAAACTGAGAATATTTGTTTTCAATGTGACTTGCATCATTTAAAAGTAGACACTTTAAGCTTTCTATAGATATATTTCTCATTTCAGTTAATTTTAGTGACGTGTTTCAAAAAGATTTTCACGGAGACTGAGGTTTCATATATGTGCATATATCCTCATATACTGTATGTGGGCATTTAGGATACCAAGTTCATGTGTTCGCACATAAGTTTTTTGTATTTTTTTTTTTGTTAATTCTTAATTATTGCCTTGATAATAGAAAATATGAGCTAGGCATCATGTATGACAGTTGCCAAAGTGAGATATGAGCTAAAATGACCAGATCCTGCCATAGGAGACATATCTTGTATGTATGTACATATAGGGCTTATATGTGGATATAAAGAAGCAATACAGGAGACCTATATGGCCTGTATATGCACCTCAATTTTGCCTATATGTGGCATATATATGCATATATGCAGCATATATATTATCATATATATGCATATATACTGCATATAGGTTTCATATATGCGCATATATCCTCATATAGGTTCTTTCCATGTGGGAACACAATGCTACTGTGCCTTTCTCAACGGTATCAAACTTGTAAAATGTTCTGATTTTTGGAAAATATAAAAATTCACCTAAATCCCACCATGAGGTACAATACTAGTGGGATTCATTATCTTATAAATGAGTATACAGTAGGTAGGTCTATATTGATGAAGTCAGGGGGTTGTACTGTTAGACTTGGTATACGGATCTGACGATGTATAACTATGCAATAATTTGTACGTACTGTAATAGAACAAGAAAATTGACAGTTTTACAGTGAATAAAGAGAAACTTCAATTGTTCTGACTCTATTTTGCCAAAACACATAATTAATGCTAAAGGAATATACTGTGTTCTAATTTAATTATGAGTAGGCTGCCCAGACCCATTACAGTGTAATTATGTTTTATTCCTAAAAATAGGTTTGATTTTGTGTAGTCATTTATTTAATTATTGCACAGTAACCTCTAAAATGTAGTGAGCATCAGAAAGAGAGAGAGAGAGAGAGAGAGAGAGAGAGAGACCTAATACCTCAGTAGGGGAAGAAAGCAAAGTGTTTCTGCTAATAGACCTGGCTCGTGGACACTTATGGTCTTGGCAGAATGTGGAATCCACTGCATGACTTCCATGACTTGATGTCTTTTTTTCCCCCCCTGTGTCCATGGAAGAGTTGTTCTAGACATTTTTTTTAACTGGGATAACTGGGACAGGGCTATTGGCTTAACCCTCACAGAGGTGAAAAAAATCCAGATGGTCAGTTGGGGCTGATGAATGTCCATTACAGATTTAGAGAATGATGGTGGCTTAATGTGGGTCTTAATGAGGCTCTTCACTTCTCCCCTCCTCTCATCTCCTCTCCTGCTACCGTCACCCACAGCTTGCTCATCAGGGACAATCTGATCATTTTGATTTAAACATATATTCTCACACATTCATACTCATTTCGCTAATTTCCTTTCGATTCTGTAAAGCTGCTTTGTGACAATGACGACTGTTCAGAGTGCTATATAAATTAATTAGATTTTTTATTTAATTAATGTCTCTCTCTCCACTGATCAAACTGCGATCTCTTTTGCTATTGCAGCGTTTCATTAAAAAGCTACACATGTACTCTATACAGTTATTTATGAATATGCACTTACAGGGTGTCAGTGTATTATTTTTATGTCATTATTTCCAGATGATTGTACTGTATAGTAACTGACAACAGATTGCATTTATCATGAATAAAAGCCAACCGAAGCAAGAGGAGGGTCACGGATTTTGTTCAAGGACCGAGAGCCATGACCTTCTGACTGGTAGCTCAAATACCTAGCCAATGAGCAATAACCTGCACTGATTGAACCACCTCTGCCATTCAATTAAATCACATTATGAATTATTCTACATGACAAGTAGCGCCCTGTTCAGGCAATAATGATTATTAGAACATCTGTGTAGCAAAGTGATGCATATAGTTAAATTTAATAGTGCTGTTATGCTCTATATCAGCACTCATGGAATGTCTCTTGACCAATCAAATTACTTGGCAAAAAACTAACTATTGCACAAAACAACTGTTTATGTTGGTCATAAATAAACCAACTAGCAGATGAATAGATTTTCTCCAAAGTAACATTGCATATGAGTAATAACATATTTCCCTTCCTTTATTATATACTTCTGTCTTTTCGCTTTGTCTTCACCCTCAGCATATTAATATCAATAGCACACATGCATGAGGAAGTATTTCTCCCCTTTTTTTTTGCATTGATTTCATACACTGAACTCATCACTGGGAATATTTACTGTCTTCCAGCTGGCATTTCCATCCTGTATGCTGATTTGATCAATTCTGTCTTGAGGGATATTGGGGATGCTTCAAAGTGGTGGGTTTGTTTTTTTAGATCCTTAAGAAGCCCATTGTTTATGACATGGTTATTCTTCTTAGCATAACTGGAACGCTTCCCATGACCAGAAGAGGTCCAGTGCTGCTTTGAATCTCAAATGAGACTCAGACATTGTGGTTGTTCGATTATCTTCATGCTGCTTCCCAGCTCCTGATTTGATCATGAGCTCAGGTTACAGTCTGTACGGAGTTTCATATGTTCATCCCGTGCACATGTAAGTTTCCCCCAGGATCAATGGTTTCCTTCCACTTTCTTATGGCAGAAATTGAAAGCATTGGTTTTGAACTGCCTTTACTGTAAATGTATAATCTCATGTGTAAGATTGTGTACCATGTGATGGACCTACCTGACTCGCATGCAGTGATATTGGACTACCTACCATGATCATGCAACTAAAATATTTATTTATATATAAAGTACTTTTGCAATTACTTTAGGTGTGCAATCCACTTTACACATTCATTCATTCATTCATTTTCTGTACCGCTTTATCCTTATATACAGGGTCGCGGGGACCTGGAGCCTATCCCAGGAAACTTAGGGCACAAGGCGGGGTACACTCTGGACAGGGTGCCAATCCATCGCAGGGCACACACACACATACACACACTCATTCACACACTACAGGCAATTTGGACCATCAATTAGCCTAACCTGCATGTCTTTGGACTGTGGGAGGAAACCGGAGTACCCGGAGGAAACCCACCAAGCACGGGGAGAACATGCAAACTCCATGCACACAGAGACGGGA
Source organism: Channallabes apus (assembly GCA_030522415.1). Lineage (NCBI taxonomy): Eukaryota > Metazoa > Chordata > Actinopteri > Siluriformes > Clariidae > Channallabes > Channallabes apus. The sequence continues at coordinate 35,389,850 of CM060118.1, forward strand.
ATCGAGCCTGGCCACTTTACACAGTTTACATTAATTTCCTTCATCACGTCCATTAGTCCTCTGGAAGATTCCAGAAACTAATGCTTCTGATGTGCCATATTTAGGAGTTAATTAGAGCATACCGGTTGGTATATTTGCTACCTTTAAAGCCTGTACCTTTTGTGTTCTTGCGATTAAGTTTGCTCGTGTTCCTGATTATACAGACCTACAGTCGCTTTCTGGAGGAAAAAAAATGTAGCTGTTTGGCCGCAATTATCAGCATTATGTATGAGGAGGAAAAAGTGACAGGATTTAATTTTGATAATGACATCCAAACCATGAAGCATTACATGAGCATCATGTTGTTTGGTTGTTTTTAAAGGAAAAGGAACTGGTGCAAAATTAAACCGTGTATTGGCTTGGTCTCCATTTTCTCCTCATAACTGCCTTCATTCTGGACAGCACCGATTAAGCAAGGTGCTGGAAATGTTCCCTAGAGATTTTGTTTTGTATTGATATGAAAGCATCATGCAGTTCCTGCAGATTTGTCGGCTGCACATCCATGATGAGAATCTCCTGTTCCACCACATCCCAAAGGTGCTTTATTAGATTGAGATCTGGTGACTGTTGAGGTCATTTAAGTACAATGAACTCACTGTCATGACATTGTGCATTATCAGGTGGCCACATTTACCAGTGCTCAAAGTGTGTCAAGAAAATATTGCCAAATTCTGACTCTAACATCAGAATGTTGGAGCAGAAATCATCAGACCAGGCAACATGTTTTCAATCTTCTACTGTCCAATTGTCCAGTTCTTAAACCCTAGAGATGTACTCAATTTGTCTCATGCTCAAAGTCACTTAAATCACCTTTCTTCTCCATTCTGATGCTTGGTTTAAATTTCTGGAGATTTCCTTGACCATATCTACATGTCTAAAAGAACTCTCTTTACTGTTGTGAAAAACATTTCAAAGCCTCCTGATTCTCTACCTGTACAGTTACATACAGCTGAACTATGTAACACACTACTCATTTATTTTTCTGAAAAAAAAAAACAGAGAACATACATAAATCTCTGTTTGTTTCTGATCCTCTTCAAGCTCCTTTTTCCTTCATGTATTCAACTCTCCTCTTTCTACTTTTAAACTACCTACAGCTGATGAGATTGCTTCTGTTATTTGGAAATCGAAACCAACTACCTGTCAATTACAGTAGACCCTCTTCCAACTCAATTAGTCAAAGTTTGTCTTCCGGTTCTCTTACCATTCATCACTGAGATCATCCACTCTTCTCTGACTTCTGGCATCGTCCCCAATCTCTTTAAAACTGCATTAATAACGCCTACATTATACTCAAGAAACCAGGTGCTGATCCAAACAACTTTGATAATTTTCGTCCAATTTCAAATCTGCCATTCTTATAAAAATCCTAGAGAAGGTTGTTTCAGCACAGGTACATAATCACCTGTCAATTAATAACTTATATGAACAATTTCAATCAGGTTTCCGTCCTCAGCATAGTACCGAGACTGCCCTTGTCAAAATATCCAATGATCTTCTGGTAGCAGCTGATTCAGGACTTCTGTCTATTTTAATACTTCTTGATTTAACCTCAGCATTTGACACCATCTCCCATAATATTCTATTAGAAAGACTGAAGTCCATTGGAATTGTAGATACTTCCTTGGCTTGGTTTTCTTCATACAGTATCTCTCTCGTCGCACTCAATTTGTTCAGCTAGGCCAGATCAAATCTATATCTTTACCCATCACTGCAGGAGTCCCTCAGGGGTCAGTCTTGGGGCCCTTACTCTTTATCATCTACTTATTGCCCTTGGGGAACATTTTCCGGAAATACGATGTCCAATTTCATTGTTATGCTGACGACACCCAGCTCTATATTTCCTCCAAACCTACTTCTGACTTTCCTCCATCTTCTCTTTCAAATTGTTTAGCTGAAATTAAATCTTGGTTCTCAAATAATCTTCTTAAACTCAACAGTAGTAAAACCGAAATACTCCTCGTTGGCACTAAAATACTCTATCGAAAGCCAGTAGTTTTTCCTTATGTATTGATGGTTCTACAATCTCTCCTTCAACACAAGTTAAAAGCCTGGGTGTTATCCTTGATAGCACCCTATCCTTTGAAGCACACATTAATAAACTCACTAGGACAGCGTACTGAACATCCGAAACATTAACCGTCTCCGTCCGGCCCTCTCAATGAGGAGCGCTGCTATCCTGGTACACGCTCTCGTCACCACACACATAGACTATTGCAATGACCTATTTTTTGGTTTTCCCCTAAAACTCCTACATAAGTTACAGTTAGTACAGATCTCAGCCGCTAGAATACTAACTAGAACTACTACAATGGACCATATAACTCCTGTTCTTCAACAGCTGGCTTCCTGTTCAACAGCGCATACATTATAAAATTCAGTTTTTTGTTTATGAGGCATTACATAACCTGACTCCGTAAAATTTAACAGATCTTCTCCTAACTTATACTCGTTCTAGAAACCTGAGATCATCATCGTCACTAAATCTGGTTCTTCCTCGTATGCGTTTGGCAGCCATGGGATCTCGAGCCTTTAGCTACGCTGCCCCTGTGGAATTTACGACCGCTTGATATCCGGAATAGTAACTCTACTTCTGTTATCAAATCCCATTTAAAAACACATCTCTGCAGGCAGACATACTTTTAACATTGCATTACTCGTATATTAGCACTGTCGCCTTGCACCTCCAGGGTCTGGGTTCGATTCCCCGGCCAGGCTCGATTCCCGTCTCTGTGTGCATGGAGTTTGCATGTTCTCCCCGTGCTTGGTGGGTTTCCTCCGGGTACTCCGGTTTCCTCCCACAGTCCAAAGACATGCAGATTAGGCTAATTGGCGTTCCTAAATTGCCCGTAGTGTGTGATTGGGTGTGTGAGTGTGTGTATGTGTGTGTGCCCTGTGATGGATTGGCACACTGTCCAGGGTGTACCCCGCCTAGTGCCCGAAGTCTCCTGGGATAGGCTCCAGGTCCCCGTGACCCTGAACACAGGATTAAGCGGTATAGAAAATGAATGAATGAATGAATTACTCGTATATTGTCCTTTACTACTGTTGTTGTTTTTTATATATTTATTTTTATGTTGTGTAAGGTGTCCTCGAGTGTCATGAAAGGCGCCTACAAATAAAATTATATTATTATTATTATTATTATTATTACATGCCTAAATGGATTGAGTTGCTGCCACGTGATTGGCTGATTATATATTTGAAGTGGCCAGTGAGTATTTAAATTAACTCAGCTCAACTAAACATAATCCTGTGTTAATTGTCACTTCAGGTTATTTCATATTGCCCTTAAATAAGCATTCTGAAATAGTTTTTATGAAAATGACTTAATGCCATCTTCATCAGTCTTCTTATTCTATGTTTTCTTATAACTCTGTAATATCAGTAGCTCGTACTACCAGTGCCACTTGATGTGTGCAGACAGTTTTGAATTACTTTTCTGTTCATATAATAAAGATGCTGTATGCTGTCATCATTTTTCTGAAATTTATAGAAAAGTGCAATTATTTGCCGTGCTTTGGTCCCACTCAAGCACTGTTTGGTTTGAATATTTTTCCATATTAACATATTTTGTGACTGAAAGTGCTTTGAGTGGAATTTTATCACTAAGGCCCTTGGTGACGAAACCAAGCATTAAATGCTGATATTTCTTTAATCCATAAAGATTAGTTGATGGTTTTAAAACCCTTACACAACTCTCCAAGAGCTACTGTGAAGCTCCCCACATGAAATTATAATAACCACATCCTGACCACTTAAACTTGAAAAACATAGTGAAATGGTGTGAAAACAAGATTTTATCATATTCTTGATACAGTATATCATATTTTAATTCTACTCAAAGTAAAAATTTACATGTAATATATATATATATATATATATATATACACACACACACAGATTCAGCATAGTACAGTATATACACGTTTCAATAATATTATCATATACAGGTCCTTCTCAAAAAATTAGCATATTGTGATAAAGTTCATTATTTTCTGTAATGTACTGATAAACATTAGACTTTCATATATATTTTAGATTCATTACACACAAACTGAAGTAGTTCAAGCCTTTTATTGTTTTAATATTGATGATTGTGGCATACAGCTCATGAAAACCCAAAATCCCTATCTCAAAAAATTAGCATATGATGAAAAGGTTCTCTAAACGAGCTATTAACCTAATCATCTGAATCAACTAATTAACTCTAAACACCTGCAAAAGATTCCTGACGCTTTTAAAAACTCCCAGCCTGGTTCATTACTCAAAACCGCAATCATGGGTAAGACTGCCGACCTGACTGCTGTCCAGAAGGCCATCATTGACACCCTCAAGCAAGAGGGTAAGACACAGAAAGACATTTCTGAACGAATAGGCTGTTCCCAGAGTGCTGTATCAAGGCACCTCAGTGGGAAGTCTGTGGGAAGGAAAAAGTGTGGCAGAAAACGCTGCACAACGAGAAGAGGTGACCGGGCCCTGAGGAAGATTGTGGAGAAGGACCGATTCCAGACCTTGCGATTCCAGACCTGCGGAAGCAGTGGACTGAGTCTGGAGTAGAAACATCCAGAGCCACCACCGTGTACAGGCGTGTGCAGGAAATGGGCTACAGGTTGCAAATTTTGCATGTCATTGGGAAATCAAGGTGCCAGAGTCTGGAGGAAGACTGGGGAGAGGGAAATGCCAAAATGCCTGAAGTCCAGTGTCAAGTACCCACAGTCAGTGATGGTCTGGGGTGCCATGTCAGCTGCTGGTGTTGGTCCACTGTGTTTTATCAAGGGCAGGGTCAATGCAGCTAGCTATCAGGAGATTTTGGAGCACTTCATGCTTCCATCTGCTGAAAAGCTTTATGGAGATGAAGATTTCATTTTTCAGCACGACCTGGCACCTGCTCACAGTGCCAAAACCACTGGTAAATGGTTTACTGACCATGGTATTACTGTGCTCAATTGGCCTGCCAACTCTCCTGACCTGAACCCCATAGAGAATCTGTGGGATATTGTGAAGAGAAAGTTGAGAGACACAAGACACAAAAATCTGCAAAAGGATTCCCGACCAAGTATCGAGTGCGGAACTGAACATAATTATTTCAAGGTTGACTTTTGTTGTATTAAAAACACTTTTCTTTTATTGGTCGGATGAAATATGCTAATTTTTTGAGATAGGGATTTTGGGTTTTCATGAGCTGTATGCCACAATCATCAATATTAAAACAATAAAAGGCTTCAACTACTTCAGTTTGTGTGTAATGAATCTAAAATATATGAAAGTCTAATGTTTATCAGTACATTACAGAAAATAATTAACTTTATCACAATATGCTAATTTTTTGAGAAGGACCTGTATGTGTATATACTGTACTGTACTGTGTGTGTGTGTGTGTGTGTGTGTGTGTGTGTGTGTGTGTGTGTTTGTATATATATATATATTTACTACCAGGAAAAAATTAATTCAAATTACTTTTATTTTTCCTTTTTCCAATTGTTTGAAAGGCAATGAGCATACTGACAAGTTTTTTTTGTGTTTTTTTTTACTTTTATGTTCATAATATGTTGTGTCCACCACACTGGACAACGGAAGTTAGTATATCAGAAAACGAACCATGAACACAACAAGGATGTACATTTTATAAATGCTCACTTATCATGGAAAAACATTCATACATTACATTAGAAAATTAATTAAAGTGTTTTTAGAGATTCTTGTAAAATAAAACAATAACATTTCAAGATAAAATTTTTATCAGTAAAAAAGATTAAGCACTTACATTTTCTTCTTTGCATAAAATGTCCTGGTGGTGATACGTAGATGCCATTTTCCTAAAGGAGGAAGAGGACGTTCCCAAAGCCCCACCCCTATTAATCTGGTATCATTTAAAAGTGCTGAATGTCCTCTTTAAAGCACAAGAGGAGTTTTTTAGGTAGCATGCAGGATACGGGAGATATTCAGGTTTACAAATGTCCTCTAGAGAGAACAAATTTTAACTGCCGGTAGTCAGGAGGATACACTCAGCAAAAAAAAGAAACGTCCTCTGACTTTCAACTATTTTTACTTTCAGTAAACTTAATGTGTAAATATTTGTATGAACACTAAAAGAGTCGACACCATAAGACATAAAGTAAAAATGTTTCCCAATGTGTCCCTGAATGAAGGGAGGCTCAAAATCAGTCAGTAGCAGTCAGTATCTGGTGGCCACCAGCTGCTTGACGTACTGCAGTGCATCTCCTCCTCATGGACTGGACCAGATTTGTCAGTTCTTGCTGTGAGATGGAGGGATTGTGTGTTCCTGGTGTGACTCGGGCAGTTGTTGTGGCCATCCTGTACCTGTCACGCAGGTGTGATATTCGGATGTACCCATCCTGTGCAGGTGTTGTTACACGTGGTCTTCCACTGCGAGGATGATCAGCTGTCCTTCCTGTCTCCCTGTAGCGCCGTCTTAGGCGTCTCACGGTGCGGACATGGCGATTTATTGCCCTATAGCCACATCAGCAGTCCTCATGCCTCCCTGCAGCATGCCTAATGCACGTTCACGCAGATGAGCTGCGACCCTGGGTGTCTTTCTTTAGGTGTTTTTCACAGTCGGTAGACGAGTCTCTTTAGTGTCCTGCGTTTTTACAACTGTGACCTTAAATGCCTACTTTCTGTAAGCTGTTAAGGTCTTAACGACCATTCCACAGGTGCAGGTTAATTAATTGATTATGGTTAATTGAACATGCATGGAAAACATTGTTTAAACCCTTTACAATGAAGATCTGTAAAGTTATTTGGATTTTTACAACATTATTGTTGAAATACACAGTCCTGAAAAAGGGACGTTTCTTTTTTTGCTCAGTATATATAACGCATCCATGCACACAGTGCAAATCGACCCTGGAAGTGCAAGGTGACCACTACGCCTCTGCTGGTGTTGGTCCACTGTGCAAACTCTATAGAGATGTCAATTTCATTTTCTTGTGGCATTTAGCACCCAGCAACAATGCCAAAAATACCACTATTTAATTTACTGATTGTGATATGACTGTGCTTGATTGGCCATCCAACTCACCTGACCTGATCCCCATAGAGACTCTATGGAGTAAGATGAGCAACAACAGACCCAACAATACAGATGTGCTGAAGCACCCTGGTCCTCTATAATCCCTCACCAGTGCCACAGCCTGATCACCTCCATCCCTTGCCACATAAATGCAATAAGTCATGCTAAAGGAGCCCCGACCAAGTATTGAGTAAATGAACATAAACACTGTTTTTTATCAAAATCAAAACAAAAAAGTTTGAAATATTTTACTTTATTAAATACATGTAGAATTTAAGTTAATTTGAGCTGTTTTACCTGTTTTATTTAATCAGAGTCATTAGAAGCATCTAAATGTAGACAACAGAATGTCAGGTTTGTTAATGACTCAAGTGTCGAGTTATCTGGGAATTTGCACATCAGCTTCTGCTTCAAACTCGAAAAAAGCCATAGCCAATCATAACATAACATAAGTTACTCTTTCTCTTGTAATGAGCACAATAGTGAATAAATCAAATATCAAGTAACTCAGATTCAAGTGATCAGTCCTTCGTATAAGTAAAGAGGGTATTATATCATAACATGAGTGTCCCTGAGATGACCGGCAGCCTACACGCTTCCCTGTCTCACATGTTACTGACTGCAGTCTCTTACACGCAGGATTATATACACACACACACACCCTACTGTATACTGTTACATCATAGTCACATCATAGTAGAAACTGTGAGATGCTGATTCTCTGTCACTCCATTAGTGACTGTGACGTGATGCACACTGTAATGTCATACACTGATCGTGTCACAGTTGTTCTTGTCAAATGACTTCAGCTTCATCATTTCACGTATTTTAGCTTTACACTCGAAACTCTGAAATAAGTTACCTTTCTATTTGCAGAGTTAAAGGAATTGGGAGTAAAAGATGATACGAAACTTGTTAGCTGGTATATGAGTTAATAGATAGTGGAGTTATAAACATTTCAGTGTAATACTGTATATAGAGAAAAGGTAAACAGTAGTAAGTGTGTTGTAAGAATACAAAATGCATGGTACGGTCATAACGTTAATGACTCTCGGGAAGAGATAATATTCTGGTCAGATGATTTACTGAAGCAGGAAAGTGAATGTTAGATGGTTTTTAAGAAGTGTAATATACAAAGCAATAAATCTTTGCATGAGCCACTAAATGAGCCGCCGTGATATTTTATAGACAGCTCCGGGGCTTTATCTTGCATACACTCACTTTTCTTCCACAAAACATGCTAATAAATCACTCACTATACATCTGACAACTCCAACTGCTATCAGCTAGTATAGTATAGCTGCTTCGTCTAGTATAGTATAGCTGCTTCGTCTAGTATAGTATAGCTGCTTCGTCTAGTATAGTATAGCTGCTTCGTCTAGTATAGTATAGCTGCTTCGTCTAGTATAGTATAGCTGCTTCGTCTAGTATAGTATAGCTGCTTCGTCTAGTATAGTATAGCTGCTTCGTCTAGTATAGTATAGCTGCTTCGTCTAGTATAGTATAGCTGCTTCGTCTAGTATAGTATAGCTGCTTCGTCTAGTATAGTATAGCTGCTTCGTCTAGTATAGTATAGCTGCTTCGTCTAGTATAGTATAGCTGCTTCGTCTAGTATAGTATAGCTGCTTCGTCTAGTATAGTATAGCTGCTCCGTCTAGTATAATATAGCTGCTCCGTCTAGTATAGTATAGCTGCTCCGTCTAGTATAGTATAGCTGCTTCGTCTAGTATAGTATAGCTGCTTCGTCTAGTATAGTATAGCTGCTTCGTCTAGTATAGTATAGCTGCTTCGTCTAGTATTGTATAGCTGCTTCGTCTAGTATAGTATAGCTGCTTCGTCTAGTATAGTATAGCTGCTTCGTCTGGTATAGTATAGCTGCTTCGTCTGGTATAGTATAGCTGCTTCGTCTAGTATAGTATAGCTGCTTCGTCTGGTATAGTATAGCTGCTTCGTCTGGTATAGTATAGCTGCTTCGTCTGGTATAGTATAGCTGCTTCGTCTGGTATAGTATAGCTGCTTCGTCTGGTATAGTATAGCTGCTTCGTCTGGTATAGTATAGCTGCTTCGTCTGGTATAGTATAGCTGCTTCGTCTGGTATAGTATAGCTGCTTCGTCTGGTATAGTATAGCTGCTTCGTCTGGTATAGTATAGCTGCTTCGTCTGGTATAGTATAGCTGCTTCGTCTGGTATAGTATAGCTGCTTCGTCTGGTATAGTATAGCTGCTTCGTCTGGTATAGTATAGCTGCTTCGTCTGGTATAGTATAGCTGCTTCGTCTGGTATAGTATAGCTGCTTCGTCTGGTATAGTATAGCTGCTTCGTCTGGTATAGTATAGCTGCTTCGTCTGGTATAGTATAGCTGCTTCGTCTGGTATAGTATAGCTGCTTCGTCTGGTATAGTATAGCTGCTTCGTCTGGTATAGTATAGCTGCTTCGTCTGGTATAGTATAGCTGCTTCGTCTGGTATAGTATAGCTGCTTCGTCTGGTATAGTATAGCTGCTTCGTCTGGTATAGTATAGCTGCTTCGTCTGGTATAGTATAGCTGCTTCGTCTGGTATAGTATAGCTGCTTCGTCTGGTATAGTATAGCTGCTTCGTCTGGTATAGTATAGCTGCTTCGTCTGGTATAGTATAGCTGCTTCGTCTGGTATAGTATAGCTGCTTCGTCTGGTATAGTATAGCTGCTTCGTCTGGTATAGTATAGCTGCTTCGTCTGGTATAGTATAGCTGCTTCGTCTGGTATAGTATAGCTGCTTCGTCTGGTATAGTATAGCTGCTTCGTCTGGTATAGTATAGCTGCTTCGTCTGGTATAGTATAGCTGCTTCGTCTGGTATAGTATAGCTGCTTCGTCTGGTATAGTATAGCTGCTTCGTCTGGTATAGTATAGCTGCTTCGTCTGGTATAGTATAGCTGCTTCGTCTGGTATAGTATAGCTGCTTCGTCTGGTATAGTATAGCTGCTTCGTCTGGTATAGTATAGCTGCTTCGTCTGGTATAGTATAGCTGCTTCGTCTGGTATAGTATAGCTGCTTCGTCTGGTATAGTATAGCTGCTTCGTCTAGTATAGTATAGCTGCTTCGTCTAGTATAGTATAGCTGCTTCGTCTAGTATAGTATAGCTGCTTCGTCTAGTATAGTATAGCTGCTTTGTTTTGTGTGTTGCTCTCAGAAAAGGTTTCCTTTCTTGCAGCCCCTTCATACAGAATTGCTGAGATGGTGTCTAATAGTTTATGTTTCTAATCTCTCTCTCTCTCTCTCGCTCTCTTTGCCTCCAGTCTCTCCAGCTGTCCCAGATTATATGAAGGCTTATTATGTTACTTGAGTGAAATATTTGATAATAAATAACTTTGAGCTCTTGGAGTTTCCTACCAAAGCACGAGTGAAAAACAGCATCTGTGCCGTAAATAGCTGTCCACAGTCAGCATTAATAAATCACAGTAAAGTAGCAGAACTCCACTTAAGTCTCATCACTTGGAGAGATCATGCCCTTAGTCTATGTTCATCTTAGGAAACTGACAGGCTTGCCCTGTAAAAGAGAAGCCGGTGCCTACAGTAACAACAAATGATTGACAAGATTAACTTTTTGCAGTTTGGTTACTTATTGATTGATTGATTTTACTTTCTTTTCATTTAAACTAATGTAAATGTTGAATAATGGTTCTCAAAGACCTTTTGCCAAGAGTCCTTTCCTATTGCATTTGGAGTCACATGTCTCCATCCATCTATCTATTCAATTTGATTCGACTTTATTCGTATAGTGCTTTTAGCAATGTTCATTGTCGCAATTCAGCTTTACAGAATCAAAAGAAAATGACAGAAATGTGAGTGAAACGTGTGAGAAAATCTGTATGAATCAAAACGATGGGATTGTCCCTGAAGCCGATGGCGATCGTTTCGTTTGCCATCTCGGACCCTGTGTGCTGTAGTTCATGGGACTGTGGATGCCATTGGTGATTAATGTATTCTTATGACCTTGGTGGGACCTCCGGCCAATAGGCACAGGCAATTTGGGAACTACACAAAGGAAACTCAGCAAGCATGAGGAGAACATGTATACTCGGATGCCAAGGCAGGAACCGAACTCAGGACCTGGAGGTGCAAGATGACGGTGCATGTGTGCTGAGCCCAGAAATGATTTACAAAGTACGTATAGGGTGTAAACTTTCTCTGATTGTAGACCAGCCTGGACCAGAATAGACTTTTATTGGCTGCTTCATTTCATAGCAATGCAATCACGTGACTTTATCCTATTTGTAACATTAATTTATTTATAAATACTGATTTTTACTAATATTAACAACAATAATAATAATTGCTCTTGTTATTACTTTTGTTGTCATCATTGTCATTGTCACTGTTCTTGATCTTGTTCTTCTGTTTTTTGTTGCCGTTATCACTGTTCACATTTGGGAGTTCTGTACACTTCTGTATTACATTTTTTTTTTACTGATTAAAATATATAGGAATTAAAATTGTAATGACCGAGATACAGCCAAAAAAAATCTTAAGGATTAAGAAAAGCATTGACTTAGTTTGAGTCTTCAGGTTTAGTTTAGTTTAGTCTTTCCATTCCTAACTTAATTACACACACAGGACGTTTTATTCGACACGCTAGACTCCTGGAATAACAAAAGGACACATTTACCATATGTGTGTGCGTGTTTGTACAGGCCCTGTCTGGTCTTCTGAATAGTTCTATCAACAGAGAAATGATAGAATAATCTTCGTTCGCAGGCCAGCTGCTCCAGTGTGTTTGCTAATAACACTGAGTGTCATGGCATTTGTCCTTCACAGCGAGGGTGAAAGGCTTCCTCCCATCAATAATCTCTTCAATTCTCATAAACAACCACCTGATTACAGACAGAGTAAATAGTGTGGAAGCGGCCTGACGGTATGCAGCTCTCCTAAAGGCAGGCGGATCAGATATGAGCTTTGACTTAGACTGTTTTGTTACGGTTACGGTGGATCAAGGATAAGTTCCAGGACCACTGGGCACGAAACAGGAACACGAGCTGACGGGGATTCCAGATCATCATGCAGGGGAAATGCTGTATGTCTAAGACACCCACCTGCATGTGAGAGAAAACCAGGAAACCCAGATGAAGCATATAGACACAGGAAAAACATGAAAACTATATACAGAGAGTAACTCGAACCTGGGACCTGTGGGCTGTGGAGTTGTTGAAGAACCTTATTTTGACTGTTTAGTTCACATATTAAAAATAAATTAACTAATTAACAATACAATCATAACTTTCTGCCCAGTATTGTGTAGATAGATAGATTCATACATACATAGATAGATATATGTATTATCTAAAGTTGAAATGTGTGAAAGAGAGAGAGAGAGAGAGAGAGAGAGAGAGAGAGAGAGAGATGATAAGCACAGTCTTGAGCTTTGAGCGCCCCCTGGTGAGCTGAGAAGGAGTGACAATTCCACAACGTGCTCAGGTTGGAAAAGTACTGAAAATTTTTACAGTAATAATAAATGTATTAAAGTCTCATGCACAACTCTATTGGAGTTAATCAGAAAAGGAAACACGTAAATAAAGGAATAATATACAAATTATAATTCTATATATTTTTTATAAACACTATATATAGTGTCAGCCAAAATGTATACACATGTTTTATATTATATTAATATAATATTAATACTATTTTAATATTATCATAATATTTTCTCTCTCTTGTGTGTGTGTGTGTGTGTGTGTGTGTGTGTGTGTGTGTGTGTGTGTGTAAATGTATGTAATAAGTGTAATATTTAAATATTAATAGTAATATGTTTTTCCTGAAGTGTGTATACATGTTTGCTGACTCTGAGGCAGTATATGAGTCTGTAGGTGAGTCCATCTTCACGGTTGCTCATCCTCAAAGTCAATGCTGCATTCCAGGGGCTTATGCAGATTTAACTACACGGCTCAAGAATTAAATTTCACAAACACTTGAGTACAGTATAAATATGCTAAATTAGTACTTAGATATATTAATTCATAACAATGACATAAGGATTTTTCAAACTCTTTGTGTATGTGATCTGATATGAGTGCCTAGCTAATTAACAGCTTTACTTTGTTTATTAGCAAGCTGTAATATGTATTTATTAAGGATTGGATATGTTACAGTACCTACACTCCTGCACCAAAATTATCTAAAAGTTTTATTTTATGTTAGCTGAATAAATAAAAAAATGTTGCACCCCTAAGAATCAAATCAAATTTGTCATTTATTTATTGAATCTTGTATAATGATTATAACTTATAAAATTAAATCAAGCAGTTTGTCATTTATTTATTGTTCCACATGAACTCCAGATGACGTCTATAAGATGACACTCTATCATGGGGAAAATAAATAACTGGCAAAGACGGACAGATCAGGGAAAAGCTCAAAATATCAGTGAGCGTGATAGTGCTGCTGATATAAAATACATAGGTTGTATTAGTCATGATAGTAATATTACGTGCAGTATCTGTAGGTACACACGCACATCTTGATTAGAAATTGTCAACTTTTGCCAAAGATCATTTTCATTAAAGGTTAAACTTGAATTGGTAAACTAATAAACGTAACACCAGAAAGCAGCACAGCATAATGCACAGATTCACATTGTGTTGTATATGTAATAATTCCTGAATCATACTTAATGCCAAAAGCAAATCTGGTCTCCATCTTAAAGCTTGGTCTGTTTGGTGTTCTTATTCTTTGCTGTGGAGGTTTCACCGAATATATTCATTTGGTACTAATTCGGAAATGTATTAGAGTAAAACTATCCTATATATATATATATATATATATATATTTTATTTTTTTGAAACTGTTTGTCATGCTGCTGTTTTATCCAGGTGAATTAAAGCAGAAGACCGTCTAACAATGCAGACTTAATAGCTTGGCTTTCCAAAAAGAACCGCTCATCTGATATGACGGCTGTGATATAAACATTGACAGACTTTATTGCTTAAAAACTAGTAACAGCTGCTTTCTTCAAAGAACACCGTGGCATTAGACAGACTCATGTTATGAACATGATTATGAATGAGGTTGCCTCCCAAAATGTCTGCACGCTGCCCTGATCTCTGCGTTCTGTTTTCCTTGTTTGGGATGAAACACACGAATCATCTTGCAGCTTTATATTCACAAACTAAATGCAAAAAAAATATTAAAACTGCAGGATTTTTTATTTTATTTTAGGATTTCCAGTAATTGACTTGGTGCTGCTCTCTGCTGCTCTCTGCTGGTGGAAATCCTGCAATTCATTCAAAACCATCATTGATTGGGACCCTGAGCAAAAACAGAAACCCCAGTGTACACGTGAGATGTTGCTTCAGTAATGTTAGAGACAGAATTATACGAGTAATATATAACTAACAATTCTCCTCTGCCTTATGCTGCTGGATGACTGCTCAGTATTTTTCCATATTACCCATAATGCCTCTTACCCTAAATGGTGGTGCCTGCAGGAGTTAGCTCTCATGTCGTATCTACAGTATCTAAAAAGGGTGATGCAGCAGCACTTTATTCCTGTCACTCATCCAGCTCTGTTACCTCCACATCTACACACTCGGCTCCAACGCATCAGCCTCTTAATCCCTGACTTTAATGCTTTAATGCTGCTGTTAACTCCACCTCATACATCACAGACTAGCCATGCCAAGTCCAAGCTATAACTCAGCACCACTGTTTTCCTGAACTTTGCTGTCTCTACGACTTCTGTATTGTATTTCTCATTAATATGATGTTGAAGCTTCCTGGAAATGTATGAGGGAGTCCCTCTGTTGTGTTCATTTCTCAGAGGCTTAACGACATAATGACGACAACAACAAGCAACAAAAACGTAGGATAATCAGTCAAAACACTACAACATATTAACATACTGTATAAACATATTTAATGAGTTGCGAGGTGTGTCTCTCCTTTAATATGTGTAATATGTGCAAAGCAGTTGTTATTATTATTATTATTATAATACTATTGTAATATTTACATGTCCTGTAGAATGGTTTTTTAAAAGGCTTTCTGCATTCTAAAGTGTATTTTATTGTAAAGCCGAGCGCTTTCGGTATATTTCAGTGTATTTGCCAGAATTATACATGAGTACATCTTACCATCAACAGGATACCAGGACTTTAGTGCCTCTAATGCAACACAAACGAATGAGTTAAAATATTGTTTTTACATTCCATATCTGTCTATGATAATTAAACGAGTTTATACAAGAGCGAGTGCTGTTGTGCTGGTTATCAGGTGTGAAGGAATTTACTAGCTTGAACCACTATTTGTTCTATGCAAAATGAGTCTTATACTGTTGAAACATCTAGCACATTGTTAACATGTTCACTCTTTTGCAACACATTATTATTTTCACATGGGGGGTTTAGTCTTACACCATTATCTTAACCAAATACTTACAGTATGTATCACAGCCCGAAAGGGCATTTTTGAAGGAGCATTTCAGCGTTGTGTATCTTGCCACGGTTCCTGCTGACTATAAAAGAGAGATAAGCGCAGAGGAAAAAGTCAATATTTGCCATTGTCAGGTCTACCACATGTGGGAACATGACTAGCAGGACAGGAAAATATTATTTCACTTTATTAGCTGCCAAGGCTTATTTAGGAAATGGTAAAAATAGAGATGTTGGCAACAGTTATAATCATTATAGTTTCGGTATAAGCATGTTACTGGCAGAGTCAAATGTCTGTGTGTCTCTACTTGCTATAGGTTTGTAAAACCTGATCCTTCTTCCTGCATCACTCTCCAGTTCATCATAGATTTATGCAGATTTTTTTTTTTTTTTTTTTTTTACAAAGCCAGAATTTTGCAAATATGTGCTTTTATTTGCTGTTATTTTATTTTATTTTTTGTTTTTTTAGTAGTAGTAGTAGTATAACTGTAATCTGATGCTACATTTTCAGTTAAGAGAGTAAAATTGCATTTGTGTTGTTCACTTTTTTTCTTTGGTGGTTGTTGTTGTTGTTGTTGTTGTTGTTGTTGTGAGAGAGAATAAACGTTTAGTCATTAATGGAATGTACCTTGTTCATGGCCTACTATTGATAACCACACCCTCTCTCATTCGTGCTGCTCTTTTGACCACACCCGCCCTGCTGTATTATTATATATATTACGTATATATTTTTTTTAAAGACGATGTATAAAAAGTTGTTTTCACTTAAAAAATTATATCCCTTTACTTTAAACCTCAGCATCACAGATCAATGTATTTACATGATGTATTTAGTTAAAAACTGAATGTCCAATTAGTGTCTTGATTGAAAGTTTACACCCCCCCCCCCCTTTGATGGCAGCTAAATTCAAAGATGCGTTGTTACACAGACAACCTACATGACAATACACACAAGCCTTTGACTTACAAAACAAAATCAAGTTTAGCAACTGACGCCATAGAGCTTTCTCTATTTACAGTATCTGTGTGTCTACACCTCTCACCTAACTATTGTTTCAGCTATTTAACCCTCATCTCATCTCACCTGATGAGCGAGTCAGGCAACAGGCAAAGTGACAGCTTCATTAAGATCTCATTAGGGCAATGTGCCTCCAGGTTCTGACCTCATCATGTCATGTCATGTCATGCCGCACACACACACACACACACACACCCTTACCCCTCCCCCAAATCACTGCTGTAGGGCAAAGCTATGCACCTGGGCTGCGTGGAGCTCGCTCCTGGGCCACTAGGTTCAAGTTCAGTCTTGGAGAGGTGAGATTCCACACATTCAGCCCCGTGGGCTTTCCCTAAATTTCTCTCCAGTCTTCTGACTAGAAGGCTCTAAACATGTCAAGACATTCGCTCATAACTTTTTTGAACATAATGACCATATAGCTAATGGCCAGATAAAATTTCAGTTCTAACTGAGTGATATGAGGAGGGTTTAACTGTGTTTAGCTGTGTAATGTTTCTTGTTTCTAGGCACTGTGGGCAGGTCAGGAGCTGGCAGCATTAAAATGACAAGAGTAATGAGGAAAGAGAGGCACTGTAGTCGACTCGTAAATACTTCCTGCCCAGTACTGTTTTATAATGTATTCAAGAGGAGTGTGTATGAGTGGGACTGTGGGAAAGATTCACTGTCTTTGTCCCACAGATCGATCGATCAATCAATCTATCAATCTATCTATCTATCTATCAATCTATCTATACTGTACAGTTATTCACTCGTATCTATAAAGATGTCGATGTATTTAGAGCTTGCACTAGATAAGCGTCAGAAGCACATGTGTTCGTTACCATCGTCAGTGATGTTGTGTTTAAAGGTGTGGAGTCTGCCTATGGCTTCCGATCTTCCTCGGATGTTGATGAATGAGCATATGGAGCGCTGGGGAGGTTATTGCAACATTCTAGACTCAGTTCACTCCGTCAGGTTCAAAAGGTTTGACAGAGGATTACAGCTCCCACTGCGTGTGCATGGGGAGGCATGTTTTTACATCTCGGTGGGGGAGCAAAATTCCCTCTAGTATAGGAATATCTGACCATATCTCTGTTTCCCAGAAAGAAGAAAATCTGCTTCTTAAAAAATAAATTAATTAATTCTAACTAAACTAAATGAACCCAAAGGACTCAATTAAACGTTAGATGTAGATCAATTAGCTCCATAATTATTGTAGGACTGGGGATATCTGAGAAATATTTGAAATGTGTTCGATTTGAAAATCCAGACCATGAAGTGGCCTCTGACTTGAGCCCCGTGAAAAGCTGCTCTTAACAATAATAGAATTATTATTCCCGGGTTCAGCAGTACAGCAGCAGGACAGCATGCTTTAAGAGCAAGACAGAAACATTCCTAGTGTAGACAGATGTGTATACAGGAAAACTGTGTACGGAAACAAACAGTATACTCTTACCTTTTGTATCGATGCAAAGGCTGCTAATTAATATACTTAAGCACCTCTGAGGGAAATGATCGATCTATCCAAGTGCACAATGTACGTTTGTGATACTCTTGTGACACATTCAGTAATTAACAGCCACCAAGAGACCACACCAACCCCATGCCATGTTATTACTCACACTGAGCGGAAAAAGAGGCAGAAAGAAAACTAGAAAGCTTTCCATTCAAAATACTACGGCATCTTAAAACCACAGTCATGCACATCAGCACTCTATTAAATAATAATAATTCCTATAATTGTCCTGCAAAATCCATATAAGAGAGCTGGCTAATGGCAATACTGTACCAACTACAGCTGAACCTTCTGGACTCATGGCTGAAGTTTCTCCAAAGCCACAGAGCACAGCCATGATGAGAAACTATAAATCAGGGAGGAGAATATATGAAACTTTTTGACAGGCTGTTCTTTATGTTTCATGCTTTAAAAGAAGGGTTTCATTAACACAGAGGAAGGAAAGAAACTACAGACCACTAGCATTAATCACTAGGTGCTGCTTCTGTTCAGAGTGTGCAGTGTATACTTACATACATTACATACATTCATCATGAACGTTAATGTCATAGCACTATTGGGTTTGCAATTAACTTTCTCATCACAGTTGTTCTTTTTTTCCCCTCTCTCATACAGAATGATTATATACAGTATATAAATGGGTTTTCTCAAATCAATACAGCCTATCTATTATACATAGAGCACAACTAAAAAGTGTTGACCTTTGGCAGAATTGCATAGCTATACATTTTAATATATGCTACCAAAACGTCCTTTAAATTATTGCTGTAATAAATTTTTGTATGTGTTTTAAGTAGTGTAATATATCACATTTCACTTGAAAGACTGTATGTTTAAAAATATCCTAGCACACCATCTTTTAGCCTTGATCTAAAACATACTCAAAGTTTATTCCGACGCCCCGCCGGCTTAAATGTTTGCTCTTCTTAGAAGTTCTCAAATCAAGAAACACTGCATTTACCTACTGTATACTGTATGAAGAAATTATCATTCTGAAATAAAATAACTAGCTACAGAAATAAATAAATAAATAAATAAATAAATATCATTTTGTCAATGTATAAGTAAAATGTGAAAAAACACATGCGGTGTCACAGTGTAATGCTACAAGAAGAAGAAGAAGAAGAAATGTCACTTCTCTTTGTTTAGGCTATTTACTAGCAAATAAGGGGGAAAAAAGTCACAGGTTTTCTTTGCTACTTTACTGGCATAAAATCCTGAGAACAAAGCTATAATTTATTGTTCCATATTTTTCAAGATCATCAATTTGGAGCAAATCTCAAATGTCTTCATGTTCAGCATATTTGTGCCTTGCACACCATACAGTATAACGTAACTGAGCTGGATGACCTGTATAGTGCCAGTTTTAAATTAAATTAAATCAGATTCATTGCCAGAAAGTGCATCATTTATGACTATGTGAGTGTCATCTGGTAAAGCTGGCACTGAAATTCCTCAGTACTTTAAAGATTAAAGTGTAGACTGTGTTCGGGTGTGTGGTCTACAATTAAGTAAAAGTCTGCTCATTAAACTTTTATTTTCACTAAACATTAATATCTTATGCACTGCTGTGCCATGTACTTTTTTTTTTTTTTTTTTTTTTTACATCAAAAGAGTTATGTCTAGTTTAATTGCAAGAATAAAAGGATATTTATTGGTTATGAGGAATATTTTACTACTCATGCCTCCCAAAGAAACTCCTCCTACAGTACCTTCATAGGCAGATTTATGTGAGGAGACGCATTGACTTACTGTAGCAAGGAGAGATCTTGGAGAGGATATTCAGTACAAGAGAGAGAGAGAGAGAGGGGCATCTATATATAGTTATGAATTTCAGTAGATCCTGATACTACATAATTTTAAAATGATTAATTTGGCCAAAGAAAACTCTCTCATGGGCCAGTTTTGATGAGGCCAAATTAACCAGTGTGGCAGGTTGCGAAATAAGTCCTAGCACATAGAGTGTTATTCACATGGAGTGAATTAAATAGTGTATTGTCATTAATTAAAAAAAACAACGCATTTTATTTAAACCTTTAACAATTTTTCTCCTGGTGAATTGTATTTTTAACATGAGTTTGATATAAAGCATTTACAGTATATAGGTTATAGCAGTTATAGTGGGTTACTGTCCAAAAGAGCAGGGGTCGTCAAACCCTGACCTCATGTAAGCTTCCATGATTGGGAAAATGTTACTTGATTTAACAAAGAAACTTTAATAAATTGTTTCTAGTGTTGATTTTTGGAATGCTCCTGTTACGGAGTTGCCACAGTGGACCGTTCAATCTGTATACAGCTTAATTTTTTTTTTTCTTTTACTCTGGATGCCCTTCCTGACGCAGCCCTCTCAGTCTCACATGCAGGCTTTAAAGTGTCACAAAAATAAATAAATAAAAAAATCCTTCAGTTGAAAATGAGGCTGAAAATGTGTTAATAAAATAAGACCCCAGTACTCACAATTCCTGTCAATGGATGTTCAGTAAGTCACAATTTAAATCAGGAAACACACATTGTACAAACAATACTATGTTTTTTTCAATTTACAATTTTTTCCCCCCAAAATCTCTATTGATGGCTTCATTGAAACTTAGCCGCCTACGGTGTGTCTCTATTCTTACTCAATTCCAATGAAGCTCAAATACTCAGAACATGTCTCTCATTTTATGGAAGAACTTTATTTGGGATCAGGTTGAGTATAGTGAACATGTCGGCTCTTAGCTGAACACAGCACAGGTGGACCTCACAGAAACGTCCTCCTGTGAAAACATTAGCAAACATTTTAACTTTATATTTCTGTCCTCCATCTCCCAAGACTTTCCTGCTTCAACTGACAGCTGGAATGAAAGTTATAAAAAATTATTTCAGTAATAGCTAACTGAATAAAGATTTTTTTTTTATTCCTTTTTTTTTATTTTTTTTTACCAATACTGTATGTTGCAGATTTCAAGGAAAGAAACAGGACAGGAGAGGCGAACGCTGGGTCAAATGTGATTGTCTGGCTGCTTAATAAATCACCAAGTCAAGGCTTAAATGCTAATTACCTCCCATTTCACTTTACTGATAATGATTTTTGTTTCACAAACAGCGTGTACAGTGAAAGCTTAACTCCCGCCGGAACCCTGGAGTTTTGATAAAGGGCCGTGGGTGTGTAAATACACCTAGAAGCCTTTTGGCAAATGGCTATGAGCATTAATGGCTTCCAGAAGGCATTGGACCAACAGCAAGATGTTTTAGAAGTAGCAATACAAAGAGTGGAAAGTGAGAGAGAGGGAGAGAGAGAGAGAGAGAGAGAGAGAGAACAAACAAAAAAACATTTTTTATGGAGTTTCATGCCTGTAAATCTTCTTGCTTGCCAGATATGTTAATGACAAAGAAAAAGCAGACGCAAAAAAGAATGAGTAGAACTGTGGGAAAGGAGTACACATAAAAGTAAATGATAGCAAGCAGTAAACATTAGAAGATATGAAATATGCAATATGATCCTCTCCATTACTCCAGGCAAATCAGATGACTATGTCAAACCAACACAAAGTCAGATCTAATTCATTCCTTGCATGTTGATTGTGAAAGGTGATAGTCTGTTCACACATTATCAACAATCTTGCTAAGTTACATCCAACGTGTTTTAGGGATAGTAGTAGTGCTTACTGTGGAGGAAAGCAGTGTGTGCCACTTCCTGTGCCGTGACCTGCTGCTCTGTTTCCAAACACAGCTCCACTGGGATGTGGCATGTTAATGAGGCCCAGCTAAGCTTAGCAGTGCTGAGGCATTGAGGGGTTAAGCCACAATCTTATGGCGAGGGGAGCTCCCTGACCTCTTTGATCTCAAGGGGCCCTTCACCACATCCACAGAAATCTGTGTGCTGTGTTGCAAAGCCACATAATCTTTTTAGGGCTCAGCTTTGCATTCCTTCAATTGTTTTTTCGGGAAGGGGGAAGGGGATGGAGGGGGTGAACGAGGGACCACATTTCCCCCCTCAGTTGGGGAAGTGAGTGGGAGTTGCATAATGGAAAACAGCCTCCCTTGCTGAGCTCTACTTCTGGTTATTTGGTGGCCAAGAGGACTCAAACCACAAGTGGACTTGAACAACTTGGCCTCAAGGCTGTCTTGCTGCTTGAATGTGCAGAAAGATTACTTATATATATATATATATATATATATATATATTAATTAATTAATTAATTAATTAATTAATTATAAAAGTCACCCACCAACAATAGTCAGCCACCAAAAGTTCTCCCACTTAAAAAGATGAGAGCGGCCTGTAATTTTCATCATAGGTACAGTTATAGTATACAGGTACAGGTATATACAGTATAGGTACAGTATAGTTCAACTATGAGAGACAAAATAAGAAAAGAAAATCCAGAAAATCGTGGGAGAACTTGCACAATTGGTGGCTGACTAAATACTTTTCTGCCTCATTGTATATATAATTTATTTAATAAAAAAAAGTATAAAACAAGTATAAAAACAAAAGAAGAAAAAAAGAAGCAACAAGTATAAATTGATTTAAAAGTATGGAAAATATGTGTTTGTTTGTTTGTTTGTTTGTTTGTTTACTTTTACAGTCATAAATAATTATATTTATATAATAAAAAACAAGAAAGTAGTTGAAATTTTCTGAATTGTAATGATTGTATCTTCGTCTTTTATTATTATTATTATTATTATTATTATTATTATTATTATTTAAAATAATTATTAACAATAATAATAGTATATTACAATTATATAAACAATTATTTCTTTGTTTGTTTTATTTAAACATCTTAAAATTTTATTATGATATAGTTAAATAAATCAATTATAGTAAATTATTAGCCAGTTTTATGCTGTGATTGCTTTCTGTTGTAGCTCTTTTTCTTTTTTGTAAATGTTATTATTATTATTATTATTATTATTATTATTATTATGTGAAAACATTAAAAGGGAAACTGTAACATATAGCTTAAAAATAACTTAATTAGGATCAAAATTTATTAGAATACATATATCTATTAAATTGCTTTTAATAGTGCACAACAAAAACCAACAGTAGTAATGATTTGTCACATTTACCAATTACAGCTCAAAAAAGATACATTTCTTATCTTAGGATAGATTTAAAAAACTGCTTTTTTGTAAATATTTTGTGTGCGTGTGTGTGTGTGTGATCTGCTTTGCTGTGCACTGAGGGCATTAGTATGGTGTCTTTACTTTATTTCACGGCATTAAGTGATATATTAATAGACGTCAGTAGCTGAGAGTGGCCTCAGAGTGAACTGTAGAAATAAAAACAAAAAAATCCAACAGGCACAAATCAGCACACGCTAAAATGATTTTGGCTTGAGTTTGAGTCGAATGGAGTTAACACCCTGGAATGTCAGTCTTGGCCATACTGTATACCTGATATCTTATAAACCCTAACAGCATTAATGATGATGCTTTTCAGCAGCCACAAAGCAGCACAATGTGAAATAAGTTCTATTTTCCCTTCAAGATGCGGTTCTGCCTTTAATGGTGTATTCTGTTAATGTGTTCCCAATATATAAATAATAAATATCATTTGCTCTTATCAGTCTTATCACTTTTTATCTTAATGCAGCAGAGTAATATACGGAGGTGTGTATTTAGAAAACTTGGGCATGCTAAAAGTCTGGTTGCTCTAAACTTCAAAGAAGCATCTCCTTCATCACAATCCCTCTCACACATGCACACTTTCACATTAGTGACTATAACACCTGCTATCTTTCCTGCTTTTCCATCTTTCTCCCCTTCCTGTCTCCGTCTCTCCCTGAGAGCCCCTTAAGAGGCTACAAATGCTCTGCTGTATCGCAAGTCCCTTTGTCTCTCTTATTTCCTTGCTCTTCACGTTTTTTTCTGACTCACCCTCTCACCACTCGTTCTTTTGTTGTTCCATGTTTGCTGTAGCTGTATAAATGGTGCTGCTCTGAAGGGGCCAAACCAGACCCCTGATAAACAGGCATTAGGCAGCTGTGGGGCCCCAGAGAGCTCAAACATGACGCCACTGAGTAAACTCTGCACAGGGGCCTCTCCTAATGCTGCACTGTTTTACGGCTCGAGTGGAACAGGGTTCATATTTGCAGAAGGGGGGGTGACGCGGTTCATATGCTCGAGCTTATCACGAGATCCTGACGCTGCCCTCGCCGTCTGTTTGCTGCAGAGTGCTGCTACTAAGCACATGCCTTTGTTTTTTACTCAGATGTTTCAACACTTCCATTTCCAAGGACTCTCTGTAGTTAAAAGTTAATAAATTTGTTATTTAATCATAATGTTAATCTAAGAAACAATTTAAAGCAACAGTGCACACTTTCATGTATTTATAGAAATCTTTTTTGCCTAAAGACCTTTTCAAAACTATTCTAACTGGCTTTAAAGTCAGGGCTCGTTCCGGCACCCCCTGGTGGAAGTGTGTGCTCTTTTTTCTTTCCTCCTGTCACTTGGTGCCTGTGTAATATACTGTACACACAGCCTGATATTCACGTTTGTCAAGTAACCAAATAGTCCTATTGGACAAGAAGTAAAGATACCTTTTCTGGGAAATCACTCAAGTTAATGTGATATCTGATATGGACGTAGTATCAAAAAATTTCTCACACACAGTTAACCAAAGAAAAAGTCCAATCTTCCATCTGCGTTGCTTCACATGTTAATGTGCTGTTACAATAATAAATCTATTACCACTCCAGGCCAACACTCTCAACAATAATATACATGTGGAAGCGGGATTCAACATTCTGTCTTTTTCTTCATCTGGAAATTCCTTGGCGCGTCAGGACTGTATGGGGGAGGTGGCAATAACAAGTGTTTGTGAATGATTGTGTGTACAGGTCTCACACGCAGAAGCATCTCTTAAGCAAGCTAGAGGCAAGTTATCCATCAGTTTTCCATGATCAGTCGTTCCACTCGCTGAATGTTCACAACTTCAGTAGGCTCTGATCCACCTTCACTGGAAACGTCATTCATAACCTTCTTTAAAAAGTTTGCACAATTCAAATGTTTTACTGCCGCTAAGAGTCTCATCAATGTACTCTGCTTATAAGCTTCCATAAGTGTTGATTGGTTTAAACAGCTTCATTCACAAGAAATTTTGATTGCAGTCCCACTTGAACGCCTCTTGTGGTTCATAATCATACTGTATCTAGCAAGAAATCATCTCTGTCATCTTTATGTTTTTATTAAATGCATCATTTCTAACAAATTACTCTTTTTATAGATGGCTTCTATATTCTGATGACCGTTATAGTCCGGGCCTCTGCCTCCTTCTTGTTTCCCTGACACTTCTTTCTGCCATTCCTGTTTAAGTTGATAAAACCCTAGCAATGTGCCTTGAAATGTGTCTAGACGTAGGTTACAGTATGATGGTACACTGTGACAATGAAAGTCATTGATAAAGATACTGATCTCATATTACTGTAAAGTCACCTTTTGAAACAGCAAGTTTATTTTGATATTTATTATCCGTAATTTGATGTCACCAAAGACGTCCTTAAAGGAGAAAGAACCCTAGTGTTCCTGTTCCTGCATAGACAGGGGGTGAATGCATTGGGCCTCTGGGCTCCGTGAGTTATAGTGGGAAGCGTCGATTGTAAACACGTCTAAACAACTGTCAGCCGGGTTCCTGTGCTTTACCACGGCCTGCTGGAGTACAGCGCTATTGTACACATGGCACCGTTACCACGGCAATGACGCCAAGCTCTGGATCCTGTCGCTGCTCAATAGAGAGTAATGGGCTGTCAGGGGACAGGGAACGGATGGACTCCTTTCCCGCCGCCCCCTGTGCTCTTAATTGGAGTCGGATACTGGCCAATGCATCGAACTTTTGCTTTCAAAAGGACCAGATTTTCACAACACATGCTCAGTTTGAAAACGCAGATGTGTGTGTGGGTCTGCAGCGTGCATGTGTGTCTGTGTTTCAGAGAGAACAGCCTTTTGGACTAAGATACATCTCATAAAAAAAACTAATAAAGTGTTTTAATAGGAAACAAAATTTGAGAAACAAAAGTCTGTCCTCTGTTTCAAATATAATAATACTCATCATCATCATCATCATCATCATCATAATGAAGTTCTTTATTTTTTGGTATTCTAGTTTTTTCCCTAGTTAAATACCATAACAAATGGTACACTAGATTGGCACCCTGTCCCGGGTGTACCCCGCCTCGTGCCCAGAGTATCCTGAGACCCTGAGTCCCCATAACCAAATATCAGCTTTTCTACAACGAGGATAGGTTTATATTTAACCCATTGGACTGGTTTTGTGAAACATGTACTGAGGTGTGTCAACAGCTCTGCGATACGGTCGTCTGGGTCCCTTTTTTCACCTCTTAATAAAAGGGAGCATTGCAAAAGCGGTCAGAGCAGAGCTGTATTATTAGTATGATAAGTGAATAAACACTGATTGTGAATGCAAACAAATCCAAACACACACACACACACACACACACACACACACACACACACACACACACACACACACACACACATTAGCCTACAGTACAATGGCTAGATAAAAAATATTAGTATTGCATGTATATAAATAAAATGCAAACTAATGATAAATGAGGCTCATATTCACAGGTGAGTTTTCCACACAGGGGTTATTTTTTATCTTTAAAAGAATGCAAAAAAATCCCTTCCATCTGATTCCGCAAAACACACTCCCATCAAGAAAAAGAGATAGTGATGATTATGTGCAGCTTCTCTCAAGCTGTCAAAACACATTGACCTCAGTGCATTGGAATGATAAGTGTTTTTCTGGCACTACAGCTTCTATTGGCATGTCCCGATGAATTGACATGTTCTGATTAATTTTATGTTTTTTATTATTATTATTATTATTATTATTATTATTATTATTATTGTTTATTTATTTATTTATTTATTTATTTATTATTATTTTTATTTATTTATCATCATCATCATCATTATTATTATTATTATTATTATTATTTATTTATTTATTTATTTATTATTATTTATTTATCATTATTATTATTATTATTATTATTATTATTATTATTGCCAAATATTGTCATATCACTGCATGTAAGCCTATGTGTTGTATATGATTTCTAGTAGACTGCTTCCAAAAAAAAAAAAAGACACATATGGTAATCTTTGACCGCATTTAGCTTTGATTACTGAACACAATATAGTGTCCAATTCATGTGTGGAAATGATTCCTCATGCTTACAGAACCACTCTTTCACAATTTGAGTCCTGGAGTCCTTTGATGCCTGTTGCATTAGAGAAGAGAAAACTCCAAAGATGTGATAACCTGGTCATTCAGTACATTCAGGTCATCAGCTCACCTCAGTTTATTGCCCCATACTGTAGCGTTTTTGAGCAACTAAAGCAACCCCAGATGATAACACTGCCTCCAGAGGCTCGTACAGTGGACACTATGCATGATGCTTCATGTTCTTACCCCGATGCACCCTTCGCTCTGGTGTGGACTATTTATTTTTTCTTTATTTTACTATATTTCTTCCACAGCATTAGTGGTTCAGCGCTATCCTTCCAGGTTTTGATAATGTGTTGAAGGATCCTTAATCCAGTTCCAGTAATTTCAGGGAATCCAGTAATCTCCTTAGTTGTTTCCTTTGCTTGATAACTTGTCTATTCTAAAACAGACTGCAGTGTATTCTCCTGATATATCTATTCTAAGTTACATCAACACCAATCCCTCAATACTTTCCACACACCACCTCCGCTGTGCTGCCAATAAGTGCAAATTAATCCAAATACAGCAATTTGTTGATATAGTTAAACCTTAGGAAATGATTAGAAAATATTATATGTTAAACACACAAAACCTATTTAATAATAAAGTTGGTAAAGTACAGCTATGAGTTAATTAAATACTCAACTGCAATCTGCAATAGATACTGTAATGGTTCTTTCTTTTAAAAAGATTTTTTAGTTACCCTTTAAATCATGTTGTGCAAAACAATGTTAATTGTGTTTATAATGATTGTTTTTAATATAAAAGTTTGCACAGGGTAAGTGTGGAATCATTTGATTTGCACCTACCAACATTCTTCTGACTATTTCTCCAGTTAAAACCACAAAAATAATCCTCTGTCTCAAATCATAGCACTCATTAGCAGTAGTTATTGTTTAAAACAAAAGATTAACTATATAAAGAAATGTGTAGAGTATATTATATATAGAAATAGTATATTATAGTAGTTATAATGTAGTAGAAATATAATGCTAGCAAGCAACAAATTCAAACAAAAAACTATTATTATAAATGTATTTAAATATTTTATATTTTATATATATAAATATATAAAGGGTACATTTTACTACTCGTATTTATTTCTCGTTAAATAATCAATGGAAAGTTACATCTGTATTCTCTAAAACGGACTCGCACTAAACAATTTTAACAAGAAAAAATAACGAATATTAAATGCAAATTTATTGAATTTGACACAAGGCCTCTCATTTGCATATTGAGGAATGATAAGTAAAAGGGTGTTAGTAGTTAATCTGGATCTAAATAAATCTGAGTGATTAGAATTCCTACAAATATTTGCATAAGATCTGACTTGCAAATCAACAAACAAAATCACTCACTAACGCTTTGAACCTTAAGGATTAATCTTTAAGGAGGTGAAAAAGTTGTTGAATTTGATTACATTACATTACATTACATTATGTTCATTACACACACCATCAGGTTTTCCTCTTTCAATAATTTTTACTTAAAGCAATAAACCTTTCATTCATCTCAAATAGAACAAATTCTTCACACTAAAACATACATTATGCACTATTTCACTTTTTTCCCTATTCATGTGAGGTGTTATAAAATCACATTACTTGATTTGTGTTCATGGAGTGCTTCTTCTCTCACTACACTACTACAAATAAACATTTGTGATGTACTTTCCTGTGAATAAAGGTTATTGACATTCACACTTAGACACTAAGAAAAACATTGGAATTGTGCAAATGTTGTAAAGAAGCCTGTACGTCCATGAATGATGATCCCGGTCGAGGTGGTTTGGAAATTCAATTCAATTCAATTCAATTCAATTTTATTTATATAGCGCTTTTAACAATGGTCATTGTCTCAAAGCAGCTTCACAAAAATTAAAGAAAAAAAATAAAATAAAAATAAAATAAATAAATAAATAAATAAATAAATAAAAACAAATAATAATAATAATAATAATTATAGAAAAGAAAATAATTGGAAGTGTGGATGTGTAGATAAAATGTGCAGATAATAATAATGAGACGAATGAATGAAATTTCTCTGATGAGCAAGCCAAGGGTGACGGCGACGGTGGCAAGGAAAAACTCCCTGAGATGGCATTAGGAAGAAACCTTGAGAGGAACCAGACTCAGCAGGGAACCCATCCTCATTTGGGCGATAACAGATAGAAATGATATAACATCTTGTGTGTTGTGCAGGTGAAAATTCAATATGACAGAAATTATTTAAATTGACATGAAGACCAGTTCAGCATAGGGACGAGTCAGTAGGTGCAGTGGGCAGATGAGGTCTGGATCACTGGAAGCACAGGAGCAGCATGTGTAGCTCCAACCATCATAAAGCTGAATCCAGCTGGAGCTGGTCCTTCTCTGGATGCCACAGGAACCTCGCAGGGTTGGCCTTTGTCTACTGAAGCTGGCAAAATCTCCCGATGCCTCGGGATGGGTAGAGAAATACAGAACAGATGGGGAGAATTAGCGTAGTTGCCATTCGGTATAGGTGTACTGGAGTATAAGATTATGGGATGAGTTATGTGTATGCCAGATTAAAAAGATGCGTCTTGAGTCTACTTTTGAACTGAGAAACCGTGTATGCTCCCCGAACACTGTCTGGAAGGCTATTCCAAAGCTTTGGAGCTAAATATGAAAAAGCCCTACCCCCTTTTGTAGATTTTGAAATTCTGGGAACTACCAGAAGTCCGGAGCTTTGTGATCTTAAGGCGCGTGGTGGATTGTAGCGTATCAGAAGACTGGTTAGGTATGTGGGAGCTAAACCATTTAAGGCCTTGTACTGTATGTAAGTAATACTATTTTGTAATTTATTCTAAACTGAACAGGTAGCCAGTGCAGGGATGATAATATTGGGGTTATATGATCATATTTTCTGGATCTAGTGAGAACCCTGGCAGCTGCATTTTGGATTAACTGAAGCTTGTTTATTGAGGATGCAGGACAACCACCTAGTAATGCATTACAATAGTCCAGTCTGGAGGTCATGAATGCATGAACTAGTTTTTCTGCATCAGATACGGATAAGATGTTCCTAAGTTTAGCAATATTTCGAAGATGGAAAAAGGCTGTTTTTGTGATATTTGAAATGTGATTTTCAAAAGACAAGTTACTGTCTAATATTACTCCCAGATCTTTTACTGCTGAGCTGGTAGTAACAGTACATCCTTCTAAGCGCAAGCTGAATTGTGAAAGCTGTTGTGTGCTGGTTTTTGGGCCAATAAGTAATATCTCTGTCTTATCTGAATTTAATAAAAGAAAGTTATTGGTCATCCAATCTTTTATGTCCTGGACACACTCAGTTAATCTAGACAACTTAGGTATTTCATCTGGTTTAGCTGAGATATATAATTGGGTATCATCAGCATAACAATGGAAACTAATCCCATGTCTTCTAATGATGTTACCCAAGGGAAGCATGTATATTGAGAACAACAGAGGTCCTAAAACTGACCCTTGTGGGACCCCATATTTCACTGGCATTACACCAGACGGTTCTCCATTTAGATCTACAAAATGGTAGCGATCAGACAGGTAAGATCTAAACAATTTTAATGCCTGTCCCTGAATACCTATATAATTTTGTAAGCGATCTATGAGAATATTATGATCTATAGTGTCGAATGCAGCACTAAGATCGAGCAGGACTAGCAATGAGATGCAGCCTTGGTCTGAAGCTAAAAACAAGTCGTTTGTAATCTTAACTAGTGCAGTTTCTGTGCTATGATGGGGCCTGAAACCTGACTGAAATTCTTCAAGGATGTTGTTATCCTGCAAGAATGTGCAAATTTGAGCTGATACTACTTTTTCTAGTATTTTTGATATGAACGGGAGGTTTGAAATCGGTCTGTAATTTTTTATTTCATTCGCGTCCAAATTAGATTTTGTAAGAAGCGGCTTAATAACTGCTAACTTGAAAGGTTTAGGGACGTGACCTAGATGTAATGAAGAATTAATAATGTTTAGGAGTGGCTCTCCAACCGTAAGCATCACTTCTTTTAAAAATCTGGTTGGGATTGGGTCTAACAGGCACGTTGTTGATTTAGCCGAGGTGATAAGTTTATAAAGAAATGACCTGATCCTTGAAAACTTTGCAGAAGAGGTGAATAAGTCTGTGGGAAATGTCCACACAGTCAGTTCTTGCCACATCTCCTGTACAGTCCTCAGCTCACCCTAAGCCATTTCTACATGTTTGGACCTTTAAAGGACTTCCTTAGAAGGTCGGCGTTTCTGATATGAAGCAGTTCATGGCTCCGGGAATGTCCTGGGAAAACTTGTATTCATAAAGAAGCTGACAAGTATTATTTAGATATCGGTTGTTAATGCATTCGTATGTATTTGTCAGTGTACTTTACCTTACTATACTAATCAAAAGAAAATGTGATAAGCACTCAGAGACATTTTCCCACAATCAATCATGTTATGGTGCAAATACTTTGAATTTAATTTGTCTTCCCGGTACTGATACTGCCTTGTGTTTTACAGCTCCAGGTTCCACAGGGGTTGATCCTGAGCTCCTGCCTGTTTCAAGATTTACTTTTTCTCTACTACAGTCCAAAAACATGCAGGAAGATGAACCGGTTATGCTTTATTACCCCTAACTGTAAACGTGTGTGTGAATGGTGCTCTGCAATGCACCCCATTTGGGGAGAATTCTCTTACTTTGCTCCCAGGACGTTCCAGTGTAGGGATCCAAGGTGACCTTTACCAGGATCTAGCAGTTTATAAAAACTGTGTCTGTGTGAGAGGAACTTGTCTTGTGTGTTCTTCTGTACTTTGTTTAATACTACTACAGGGTTTTATAATTATTTTATTATTACTATTACTCTGAGGATATTAATTGATGAATACCTTTAAGCACTTATGTAAGTCACTCGACGCCCAAATACCTTAAAAATAAATGTGACTTGTTCAATAAAAATAACAATTGATGCCACATCATTAAATGATCATCATGCTAATCAACATTCTGTTGCACTCTGTGGGGTTTATGCAGTGGACTACAGTACAAGTGGCACAGAGCAATGTGGCCTTGCTGAAAACATGATGTGCACCACAAATGAGTCAAGAAATTGATTATTAATTATTAATCTGTCATGCTCTGGATCCCCTGCAGTTTGTCTACCAGGAGAAGATTGGTGTTGACGATTCCATCATATATCAGGCCTACTCACACCTCAACAAAGGAAAATATGTTTTGAGGATAATGTTCTTTGATTTCTCAGAGTCAGAGTCGGATGTTAGATTCAGAGTCAGATGTTAGAGTCAGAGTCGGATGTTAGAGTCAGAGTCGGATGTTAGAGTCAGAGTCGGATGTTAAATTCAGAGTTGGATGTTAGAGTCAGAGTCGGATGTTAGATTCAGAGTCGGATGTTAGAGTCAGAGTCGGATGTTAGATTCAGAGTCGGATGTTAGAGTCAGAGTCGGATGTTAGAGTCAGAGTCGGATGTTAAATTCAGAGTCGGATGTTAGAGTCAGAGTCGGATGTTAGATTCAGAGTCGGATGTTAGAGTCAGAGTCGGATGTTAGATGCAGAGTCGGATGTTAGATTCAGAGTCGGATGTTAGAGTCAGAGTCGGATGTTAGATTCAGAGTCGGATGTTAGAGTCAGAGTCGGATGTTAGATTCAGAGTCGGATGTTAGAGTCAGAGTCGGATGTTAGATTCAGAGTCGGATGTTAGATTCAGAGTCGGATGTTTGATTCAGAGTCGGATGTTAGAGTCAGAGTCGGATGTTAGAGTCAGAGTCGGATGTTAGATTCAGAGTCAGATGTTAGAGTCAGAGTCGGATGTTAGAGTCAGAGTCGGATGTTAGAGTCAGAGTCGGATGTTAAATTCAGAGTTGGATGTTAGAGTCAGAGTCGGATGTTAGATTCAGAGTCGGATGTTAGAGTCAGAGTCGGATGTTAGATTCAGAGTCGGATGTTAGAGTCAGAGTCGGATGTTAGAGTCAGAGTCGGATGTTAAATTCAGAGTCGGATGTTAGAGTCAGAGTCGGATGTTAGATTCAGAGTCGGATGTTAGAG
The DNA here is from genome assembly GCA_030522415.1 of Channallabes apus. Lineage (NCBI taxonomy): Eukaryota > Metazoa > Chordata > Actinopteri > Siluriformes > Clariidae > Channallabes > Channallabes apus. Next base: position 35,423,106 of record CM060118.1, read on the forward strand.
TCAGAGTCGGATGTTAGATGCAGAGTCGGATGTTAGATTCAGAGTCGGATGTTAGAGTCAGAGTCGGATGTTAGATTCAGAGTCGGATGTTAGAGTCAGAGTCGGATGTTAGATTCAGAGTCGGATGTTAGAGTCAGAGTCGGATGTTAGATTCAGAGTCGGATGTTAGATTCAGAGTCGGATGTTTGATTCAGAGTCGGATGTTAGAGTCAGAGTCGGATGTTAGAGTCAGAGTCGGATGTTAGAGTCAGAGTCAGTTGTTAGAGTCAGAGTCGGATGTTAGAGTCAGAGTCGGATGTTAGATTCAGAGTCGGATGTTAGAGTCAGAGTCGGATGTTAGATTCAGAGTCGGATGTTAGAGTCAGAGTCGGATGTTAGATTCAGAGTCGGATGTTAGAGTCAGAGTCGGATGTTAAATTCAGAGTCGGATGTTAGATTCAGAGTCGGATGTTAGAGTCAGAGTAGGATGTTAAATTCAGAGTCGGATGTTAGAGTCAGAGTCGGATGTTAGATTCAGAGTCGGATGTTAGAGTCAGAGTCGGATGTTAGATTCAGAGTCGGATGTTAGAGTCAGAGTCGGATGTTAGATTCAGAGTCGGATGTTAGATTCAGAGTCGGATGTTAGAGTCAGAGTCGGATGTTAGAGTCAGAGTCGGATGTTTGATTCAGAGTCGGATGTTAGAGTCAGAGTCGGATGTTAGAGTCAGAGTCGGATGTTAGATTCAGAGTCGGATGTTTGATTCAGAGTCAGTTGTTAGAGTCAGAGTCGGATGTTGGCTCTTTAGAATCTCAGGAAGCCCTTAGGAAGAAGGCAGTTCTATCAATCAGGGATGGACAGGATTCTTATTCTGTAGTCTGTAGGTGAGGAAACCTTAAATGCAGAGACGCCACTCGACCTCGAACAAAACGCTGCCCATCAGGTCCAACACCAGTCACCCTCTGTATGGAACTTTTGCCAAGCAGAAAAGCATGTTGAGTGGCAGATGTTTTTCACAGAGCTGCTCTACTGGCAGATGAATTTTTTATTTACTCATCACTTTATCTCTCATCTATCTATCATCACCTTTTGCATTCAGACACTGGGATGAAGTTTTTCGTTTTCTTTTTTCCCTTTCTACTCTCTCAGAACCCTTGTGCTTTCCCATCTTGACTCACATGTTCCCTTGACAGACTGCTTATTTGACATGACGTCATTAATGTACACTTTTTTTTTTTTGGAAGCTAGAGACATCCCGAGCAAGTGAGTGTGTGCGTATGTGTGCTTGTGACCTACAGGCCATCCCAGCACAGTGAGTCCTTTGTGTATGTTCTGGGTTTATAACACCTCTCTCTCTCTCTCTCTCTCTCTCTCTCTCTCTCACACACACACACACACACACACACACATATTTTTTTTTACAGTATCCCCTTTCTGTTTCAGCATACCACCCTCCATCACTCTTAAATGCGCACATCAAAACCAGAGGCCTGCTTTTTTATTGCGAGCTCGGATCACTCAGATTTTCCACCGAAATGAAAATGTCATGCTTTAGGGCTGTCGTTGCATGGTAGCGCTTTGCAGTGCCACAGATAATTTACATGCTCTGTTTTGTGTTTTTGCATTATGGCTGGGTTTTCTGACATTTATTAGAGGTGTGTTTGCAATATCTAAACCTCATTGCCAGACTGTTCCCAAGAGTCACTCCATATCTGCTTTGCAGGCTGCCTGCTTGCCACATATGTGTGCCATAATTAACAAAAATGTTTTACGTTTTATTACATATCACCTTAACCACCCTTATTTCAGTAAGATTTTCTTTAAATTAGGGTTTAATTTGCTAGTCTAGAGATATTGCATGACTTCTGTTCTCTCAGACGTGCCAATTTGAAAGAATTTACATTAGCTTTCTCGTAAAGAGGTGTAATTGTTCAGGGTTAAGACTTGTGCCAAACAAACAAGATATTTTAATTTGCTTCTCTTTCTTATCATAATTGCTTTAATGCTGTTTCTTTTTTGTTTTGTTTTTGCATGCAATAGCTTTCTCCTTCATTCACTTTAGTGCAGTCCTGTAGTTTCTTTTGCATGCAATACTGGATCTTATTGTCCTTGTTTCTTCGTCAGTGTGCCACAAATCCCACCATAATCCTTTGTCACATCCAAATCGTCTGGACCACAGTGACATAGCTGATATACAGAGTCTCACCGCTTATGTCCATAAATACCAGGACACTTAAATCTATTTAACTTTTAGACAATAAACTTTAGCTGGATCTAAATCTAGCTCTAGAATAATACCTTAGTAAAAAAAAAACTGACTTACAAACCCTGTCACTTTCCAAACTGTATTTTTCCTACCTGGTATTGTATTCGTCAAATATATGGTTTTTCCAATAAATCACAAAATCATACTAGAAACCTGTACCAAGTGTTTATTTACTGTATAATTAATGAGTTCAACTCTAGTAACACTTTTTTTTTTTTTTAAACCACATGGTCACATCAGCCAAAGTAAGACAAAGAGAAATCCCGTGGTGGCCTGTGGTGTGGTCATAAGATCCGTCTGCTTTCCACCTGACGTGAAACCCATTTGAATATCTCCTCAGGTTTCATGGACTCCTGTACTGAAGTATGAGCAGCTGTTCTATAGAGGTGCCATCCAAACAGGCTCCTTTCACAAAGACATCATGGACTGTGAAACCCAAACAAAGCTCCCTGCCAACCTCAGGCATTTCCTAGACTAAGCGGGAATCCTCCACTAGTCAACAGTAATTACGCTATCAACTGATCCAAATAGGTAAACAATGATTAAACATGAATGCAATTTTCACAAGATCCTAAACTGATTTTAATTGATTAACTGGGAAATATTTCGATCAATAGTTTCAGTGCATTATGACTTATAAAAGTCATTTACAAAGCTATGTTATAGCACACCCTTATCCTTCACAACATCCCTTCATGCCACGCATATCTTTTTCTAAAAAGATACTAACTTACTTAATCGTTAATTTAAATTTTATTTGTATAGTGCTTTTACCGATGGTCATAGTTTCAAAGCAGCTTTACAGAATCAAAATTATGGAAATGTGATGGAACGTGAAATGATCAGATTGTCAGATTGTCCACTAGTCCCTGTTGAGGAAGCCGAGGGCGACAGTGGCAAGGACAATCTCCCTGAATTGGCATGAGAAAGAAACCTTTAGAGGAACCAGACTCCACACAGAACCCATCCTCATTTGGGTGATAACAGATGGCACTGATTGAGCTGCAGTCGTACTGTGTGTTAGGATGCTGGAAGTTCAATCTTTGACTAATGCACCTTTAAAGGAAAGGATTAAAGAACTATAATTGAAGAAATGTCCACTACTCCTGTTATTTACATTTACATTTAGCAGACGCTCTTATCCAGATTACATCTAGATCTTTTTATGGAGATATTTTGCTAGCATTTCACTTGTACATGATCGCTGTACTGTATACACACTACCTGTACTGTATACACACTACCTGTACTGTATACACACTACCACTCAAAAGTTTGGGATCACTTTCTAACTTCATGCTCTTTTCTGATTTTACAATAATCTCCATTGACCAGTTATTGTTGATATTTATCTGCTACTTATGAACTGTAAAGCCTCCATAACGGCTCTAATCTGTGGTGCTGTTAATTGGTCATTTTGTGAATCAAAAATTGGTGATGTTTTGTTATTTTTTCAAGAATAAAGAAATATTCCATTTATTGTGCATGTAAGTATTCTGACCCATCACTTACTGTAGTACTTGAATAAAGCGCCTTTGGCAACAATGACAGCTCAAGGCAGCTTGTGAATGATTCTACAATCTTGGCCCACTTTTCTTCCATTCTTCTTGGTGAAACAGTTTAAGCTCAACCAGGTTAGGTGGGCAGGGTCAGTGCACAGCTATTTTAAGGTCTCTCCAGAGATGCTCTACTTGCTTCAGGTCCAGATTCTGGCTGCACCACTCCAGGATGTTCACACAGTTGTTCTGAAGCCACTACTGTGTTTTCTTGGCATTAAGCTTTGGGTCAAGATCTTGTAAATCCTGAGCACTATGTTGAAGGGTTTCACTCAAAATAGCTTTTTATTTTATCTGCATCATTTTTCCCGCTACACTGAGTAATCTTCCAGACCCAGGTAAACATCCCAAAAGCATAATGCTGCCACCACCAAGTTTTACTGTAGTGATGGATTCAATAAGGTGATGTGCATATATATATATATATATATATATATATATATATATATATATATATATATATATATATGAACTTCTCGTCTGCAGCAGAGGGAGGTTTTGGTCTCGTCCTCCTGGGACGGCCTTCATGAGAGACAGTTTCATTATAGTTCTTGACGGATTTTGCAAATCCACTTGACACAATACTGTTCTTGCAGGAACTATTACAGAAAGGCCGACCTCTGTGTCTTATAATAACAACTAACTGTTGTTTTTGTTGTTGTTACGTAATTACCTAATTCCATATGTGTTATTTTATAGTTTTGAAATCCACAGTATTGTTGTAGAATGTAGAAAATAAATCACTAAACAAAAACAAAGAAATTTGCAAGTGACCCCAAACCCCAAATATATATATATATATATATATATATATATATATATATATATATATATATATATATATATATATACATACAGTATATATATATTAAGAGAGAGAGAGAGAGAGAGAGAGAGAGAGAGAGAGAGAGAGAGAGAGAAGAAAGATTTATTTGTGCTCCTCCTTTAAGTCAATATAGGTTTTAAGTTACATCAGTGTTGCTGCCCAGATTTATGTTTAATAAGCTTCAGGTGGTGGTGGGGAAAGTGTAGGGGGGTGCTGTCAGAGTTCTTGGCAGCACTTCAATTTACACAGCAATGCCACGTCTGGAGCAACAGAGCTACCTTTGTCCACAACACATGCCTGCAGTGAGCTGAGCCCTGGCTGACAGCGACCAGATTTAAGGACTAATAAATAGGCAATAATCAAACTCAGGGAGGAATGTTTATGGGAAGTGTGCAAAAAAAAAAAAAAAAAAATCTAGGCAGCTATTTTGGGGGCAGGGGTGGGGGGGTTCTTGTCATAACTAACACACACACACACACACAGTCCCACTCTCATGTGTGCTTCATTTTGATCTTTTGTGTTGTTCTTACCTTCTTGTTTTCACACTTTCTCTCCTTCTCTGTTTCCCCTCCGCCCACTGTTCCCCTTAACCTTCATTTTGCGGCCTGACAGAACGCCTCCTTCCCAGGTAGCAGCGAGAACAATGCTCCCTCTGTTTGAAGGGAATAGGCAGCAGGGTGGGACCGAGTGAGGGAGGAACCCCTTGGGCTGAGGGAGGAGTGTACTGTATGCATGCGAGAGCTAGGGCAGGCTAGGACGAACCTGATCACATCGGCTGGAATGATGAAAGCAGCGTAGCACCGCGTGCTGTAAACAATAGCGTGTGAGAGTTGATACACTGCATGAAACATACTCAGTCATTCACAAGATATGGCCAGTGTATACAAAAACAAGAGTACTGAGACAAAGCAGCAAGGATGCCTTGAGTTCATGATGTGATGATTTCAAGAACACTGCTCTGAAATGAAGGAACTTTCTGTTGCCAGCATTCTGTGGATTTAAATGTTGGTTTAGAATTAAACTGGGAGAATTCCCCATGTGTACCATTTGGCAAAACCTTCCAAAATAAAGCATTAAAGTGTAACCAAAGTAGGAGCTAATTATGTGCTTCCAGTAAATAACCGAAGTGTATGAATTAAACGTGTAGCGCACAACATTTTTTAGAGAGATTCTGAACAAAAGTCCTTCACCAGCTGTGCAAACACAGTGCGAAAGCAGTACATTTTAAATACATGCTAAAAATATATTCTGCACTTATTTTAGTAGAGACAATTTGGCTCATGTTCACTCTTTTAACTTCCTTGATGCCCCTTTTAAATGTCTCCACTAGTCAAAAATGCCAAAATCCAACACGAATGTGGAGAGATAAACACATATGAATGCAGATATATGAAACTCAATATGCGCATATACACGTATAGCCCGGAGTGGTTTCTCTGTCTTTCTTTCACTCAGCCTGTCATGACCGTTTCTCACTTTCTTACTCTAACTGCTTTCCCACAGCATGAAACCCTGTGAAGGCAACACTCACCTTGCCATAGTTCATCTTTCTCTTTAGTAGACTTTGCACAATCTTCTGATGTTTCGTTTACCTACTAAATAGCACATGTGATGCCGTAAAGAGATCACATTGATATAACAGAGTATGAATCCAGCAAAGGAATTTATTTATTATTTTTTATGAATAAATAAAGCCATGTCCTGCAATAAAGAGTGATTATCATTCAATTAGCATTAAACTCTGCCAGGAATGAAGATCTCATAGTTCATCTTCTATACCCCTTGGCACATGAGGTGGGGTTCACCATGGAAAGGGTGCCAATCCATCACAGAGCACACAAACACACATACCCATCCCACAAAACAAAAATTTGGGAAACCATTTGACCTGTGTGGTTCTAGACACCCACTAAGCATGGGAAGAACTCCACAAACACAGACCCAAGACAGGAATCAAATCCTCGACCAAGGACGTGCAAAGCTACAGCGCCAACCCCGAGGTGTGTGTGCATGAACTTTCAGCATTCTGGGTTTCAATATATACTTTAC